>JAVJIX010000168.1:400000-577500 GCA_036785185.1 Paratrypauchen microcephalus | reverse complement strand
AACCACAGAACTCTATTAAAACCTGAAGGTGAACCACAGAACTCTACTAAAATCTGAAGGTGAACCACAGAACTCTACTAAAACCTGAAGGTGAACCACAGAACTCTATTAAAACCTGAAGGTGAACCACAGAACTCTACTAAAACCTGAAGGTGAACCACAGAACTCTATTAAAACCTGAAGGTGAACCACAGAACTCTATTAAAACCTGAAGGTGAACCACAGAACTCTACTAAAACCTGAAGGTGAACCACAGAACCCTACTAAAACCTGAAGGTGAACCACAGAACTCTATTAAAACCTGAAGGTGAACCACAGAACCCTACTAAAACCTGAAGGTGAACCACAGAACTCTATTAAAACCTGAAGGTGAACCACAGAACCCTACTAAAACCTGAAGGTGAACCACAGAACTCTATTAAAACCTGAAGGTGAACCACAGAACTCTACTAAAATCTGAAGGTGAACCACAGAACCCTACTAAAACCTGAAGGTGAACCACAGAACTCTATTAAAACCTGAAGGTGAACCACAGAACTCTATTAAAACCTGAAGGTGAACCACAGAACTCTACTAAAATCTGAAGGTGAACCACAGAACCCTACTAAAACCTGAAGGTGAACCACAGAACTCTATTAAAACCTGAAGGTGAACCACAGAACTCTACTAAAACCTGAAGGTGAACCACAGAACTCTATTAAAACCTGAAGGTGAACCACAGAACTCTATTAAAACCTGAAGCTGAACCACAGAACTCTACAAAAACCTGAAGGTGAACCACAGAACTCTACTAAAACCTGAAGGTGAACCACAGAACCCTACTAAAACCTGAAGGTGAACCACAGAACTCTACAAAAACCTGAAGGTGAACCACAGAACTCTACTAAAACCTGAAGGTGAACCACAGAACTCTACAAAAACCTGAAGGTGAACCACAGAACTCTACTAAAACCTGAAGCTGAACCACAGAACTCTACTAAAACCTGAAGGTGAACCACAGAACTCTATTAAAACCTGAAGCCGAAACCACAGAACCCTACAAAAACCTGAAGGTGAACCACAGAACTCTACTAAAACCTGAAGCCGAAACCACAGAACCCTACAAAAACCTGAAGGTGAACCACGGAACTCTACTAAAACCTGAAGGTGAACCACAGAACTCTACAAAAACCTGAAGGTGAACCACAGAACTCTACTAAAACCTGAAGGTGAACCACAGAACTCTACTTAAACCTGAAGGTGAACCACAGAACTCTATTAAAACCTGAAGCCGAAACCACAGAACCCTACAAAAACCTGAAGGTGAACCACAGAACTCTACTAAAACCTGAAGCCGAAACCACAGAACCCTACAAAAACCTGAAGGTGAACCACAGAACTCTACTAAAACCTGAAGGTGAACCACAGAACTCTACAAAAACCTGAAGGTGAACCACAGAACTCTACTAAAACCTGAAGGTGAACCACAGAACTCTACTAAAACCTGAAGGTGAACCACAGAACTCTATTAAAACCTGAAGGTGAACCACAGAACTCTACTAAAACCTGAAGGTGAACCACAGAACTCTACTAAAACCTGAAGGTGAACCACAGAACCCTACTAAAACCTGAAGGTGAACCACAGAACTCTATTAAAACCTGAAGGTGAACCACAGAACTCTATTAAAACCTGAAGGTGAACCACAGAACTCTACTAAAACCTGAAGGTGAACCACAGAACCCTACTAAAACCTGAAGGTGAACCACAGAACTCTACTAAAACCTGAAGGTGAACCACAGAACCCTACTAAAACCTGAAGGTGAACCACAGAACTCTATTAAAACCTGAAGGTGAACCACAGAACTCTATTAAAACCTGAAGGTGAACCACAGAACTCTACTAAAACCTGAAGGTGAACCACAGAACTCTATTAAAACCTGAAGGTGAACCACAGAACTCTATTAAAACCTGAAGGTGAACCACAGAACCCAACTAAAACGTGAAGGTGAACCACAGAACTCTACTAAAACCTGAAGGTGAACCACAGAACCCTACTAAAACCTGAAGGTGAACCACAGAACTCTACTAAAACCTGAAGGTGAACCACAGAACTCTACTAAAACCTGAAGGTGAACCACAGAACTCTACAAAAACCTGAAGGTGAACCACAGAACTCTACTAAAACCTGAAGCTGAACCACAGAACTCTACTAAAACCTGAAGGTGAACCACAGAACCCTACAAAAACCTGAAGGTGAACCACAGAACTCTACTAAAACCTGAAGGTGAACCACAGAACCCTACTAAAACCTGAAGGTGAACCACAGAACTCTATTAAAACCTGAAGGTGAACCACAGAACTCTACTAAAACCTGAAGGTGAACCACAGAACCCTACTAAAACCTGAAGGTGAACCACAGAACCCTACTAAAACCTGAAGGTGAACCACAGAACTCTACTAAAACCTGAAGGTGAACCACAGAACTCTACTAAAACCTGAAGCTGAACCACAGAACTCTACTAAAACCTGAAGGTGAACCACAGAACCCTACTAAAACCTGAAGGTGAACCACAGAACTCTACTAAAACCTGAAGGTGAACCACAGAACCCTACTAAAACCTGAAGGTGAACCACAGAACTCTATTAAAACCTGAAGGTGAACCACAGAACTCTACTAAAACCTGAAGGTGAACCACAGAACTCTACTAAAACCTGAAGGTGAACCACAGAACCCTACTAAAACCTGAAGGTGAACCACAGAACCCGACTAAAACCTGAAGGTGAACCACAGAACCCTACTAAAACCTGAAGGTGAACCACAGAACTCTACTAAAACCTGAAGGTGAACCACAGAACCCTACTAAAACCTGAAGGTGAACCACAGAACTCTATTAAAACCTGAAGGTGAACCACAGAACTCTACTAAAACCTGAAGGTGAACCACAGAACCCTACTAAAACCTGAAGGTGAACCACAGAACCCTACTAAAACCTGAAGGTGAACCACAGAACTCTACTAAAACCTGAAGGTGAACCACAGAACTCTACTAAAACCTGAAGGTGAACCACAGAACTCTACTAAAACCTGAAGCTGAACCACAGAACTCTACTAAAACCTGAAGGTGAACCACAGAACCCTACTAAAACCTGAAGGTGAACCACAGAACTCTACTAAAACCTGAAGGTGAACCACAGAACCCTACTAAAACCTGAAGGTGAACCACAGAACTCTATTAAAACCTGAAGGTGAACCACAGAACTCTATTAAAACCTGAAGGTGAACCACAGAACTCTACTAAAACCTGAAGGTGAACCACAGAACCCTACTAAAACCTGAAGGTGAACCACAGAACTCTACTAAAACCTGAAGGTGAACCACAGAACCCTACTAAAACCTGAAGCTGAACCACAGAACTCTACTAAAACCTGAAGGTGAACCACAGAACCCTACTAAAACCTGAAGGTGAACCACAGAACTCTATTAAAACCTGAAGGTGAACCACAGAACCCTACTAAAACCTGAAGGTGAACCACAGAACTCTACTAAAATCTGAAGGTGAACCACAGAACCCTACTAAAACCTGAAGCTGAACCACAGAACTCTACTAAAACCTGAAGGTGAACCACAGAACTCTATTAAAACCTGAAGGTGAACCACAGAACCCTTTGCCTGGAAGAATCCATGACTCATCGCTGTACCAGCGAGTGAGTCTGGTAACGTTTGATCCACAGAATGCGCTGCGGTTGCGCGTAGACAGACAGCTAAGTGAACCAATCAGAGATTGCGCCATCTTGATTCAAAACTGAGGCGGAACTTCCGCTGCCTAAGAGTGACTTTGCGGGCAAAGGCGGGTGCACTGACGTCACCATCTTTGAACGAATCAGAATCGCGGAGTCGGTTTGGAACCGGAGGAGCGAGAGTGGATGGAGAGTGTCCAAATGGTATCGCGGTGTATAGGAAATACAGAGAGATATCATTTGGCTGGCCAGGTAACAGAACCCTACTAAAACCTGAAGGTGAACCACAGAACTCTACTAAAATCTGAAGGTGAACCACAGAACCCTACTAAAACCTGAAGCTGAACCACAGAACTCTATTAAAACCTGAAGGTGAACCACAGAACTCTACTAAAACCTGAAGGTGAACCACAGAACTCTACTAAAACCTGAAGGTGAACCACAGAACCCTACTAAAACCTGAAGGTGAACCACAGAACTCTATTAAAACCTGAAGGTGAACCACAGAACTCTATTAAAACCTGAAGGTGAACCACAGAACTCTACTAAAACCTGAAGGTGAACCACAGAACTCTATTAAAACCTGAAGGTGAACCACAGAACTCTACAAAAACCTGAAGGTGAACCACAGAACTCTATTAAAACCTGAAGGTGAACCACAGAACTCTACTAAAACCTGAAGGTGAACCACAGAACTCTACTAAAACCTGAAGGTGAACCACAGAACTCTACTAAAACCTGAAGCTGAACCACAGAACTCTACTAAAACCTGAAGGTGAACCACAGAACTCTATTAAAACCTGAAGCCGAAACCACAGAACCCTACAAAAACCTGAAGGTGAACCACAGAACTCTACTAAAACCTGAAGGTGAACCACAGAACTCTACAAAAACCTGAAGGTGAACCACAGAACTCTACTAAAACCTGAAGGTGAACCACAGAACTCTACAAAAACCTGAAGGTGAACCACAGAACTCTACTAAAACCTGAAGGTGAACCACAGAACTCTACTTAAACCTGAAGGTGAACCACAGAACTCTACTAAAACCTGAAGCCGAAACCACAGAACCCTACAAAAACCTGAAGGTGAACCACAGAACTCTACTAAAACCTGAAGCCGAAACCACAGAACCCTACAAAAACCTGAAGGTGAACCACAGAACTCTACTAAAACCTGAAGGTGAACCACAGAACTCTACAAAAACCTGAAGGTGAACCACAGAACTCTACTAAAACCTGAAGGTGAACCACAGAACTCTACTAAAACCTGAAGGTGAACCACAGAACTCTATTAAAACCTGAAGGTGAACCACAGAACTCTACTAAAACCTGAAGGTGAACCACAGAACTCTACTAAAACCTGAAGGTGAACCACAGAACCCTACTAAAACCTGAAGGTGAACCACAGAACTCTATTAAAACCTGAAGTTGAACCACAGAACTCTATTAAAACCTGAAGGTGAACCACAGAACTCTACTAAAGGTGAACCACAGAACTCTACTAAAACCTGAAGGTGAACCACAGAACCCTACTAAAACCTGAAGGTGAACCACAGAACTCTATTAAAACCTGAAGGTGAACCACAGAACCCTACTAAAACCTGAAGGTGAACCACAGAACTCTATTAAAACCTGAAGGTGAACCACAGAACTCTACTAAAATCTGAAGGTGAACCACAGAACCCTACTAAAACCTGAAGGTGAACCACAGAACTCTACTAAAACCTGAAGGTGAACCACAGAACTCTATTAAAACCTGAAGCCGAAACCACAGAACCCTACAAAAACCTGAAGGTGAACCACAGAACTCTACTAAAACCTGAAGCCGAAACCACAGAACCCTACAAAAACCTGAAGGTGAACCACGGAACTCTACTAAAACCTGAAGGTGAACCACAGAACTCTACAAAAACCTGAAGGTGAACCACAGAACTCTACTAAAACCTGAAGGTGAACCACAGAACTCTACTTAAACCTGAAGGTGAACCACAGAACTCTATTAAAACCTGAAGCCGAAACCACAGAACCCTACAAAAACCTGAAGGTGAACCACAGAACTCTACTAAAACCTGAAGCCGAAACCACAGAACCCTACAAAAACCTGAAGGTGAACCACAGAACTCTACTAAAACCTGAAGGTGAACCACAGAACTCTACAAAAACCTGAAGGTGAACCACAGAACTCTACTAAAACCTGAAGGTGAACCACAGAACTCTACTAAAACCTGAAGGTGAACCACAGAACTCTATTAAAACCTGAAGGTGAACCACAGAACTCTACTAAAACCTGAAGGTGAACCACAGAACTCTACTAAAACCTGAAGGTGAACCACAGAACCCTACTAAAACCTGAAGGTGAACCACAGAACTCTATTAAAACCTGAAGGTGAACCACAGAACTCTATTAAAACCTGAAGGTGAACCACAGAACTCTACTAAAACCTGAAGGTGAACCACAGAACCCTACTAAAACCTGAAGGTGAACCACATAACTCTACTAAAACCTGAAGGTGAACCACAGAACCCTACTAAAACCTGAAGGTGAACCACAGAACTCTATTAAAACCTGAAGGTGAACCACAGAACTCTATTAAAACCTGAAGGTGAACCACAGAACTCTACTAAAACCTGAAGGTGAACCACAGAACTCTATTAAAACCTGAAGGTGAACCACAGAACTCTATTAAAACCTGAAGCTGAACCACAGAACTCTACAAAAACCTGAAGGTGAACCACAGAACCCAACTAAAACGTGAAGGTGAACCACAGAACTCTACTAAAACCTGAAGGTGAACCACAGAACCCTACTAAAACCTGAAGGTGAACCACAGAACTCTACTAAAACCTGAAGGTGAACCACAGAACTCTACTAAAACCTGAAGGTGAACCACAGAACTCTACAAAAACCTGAAGGTGAACCACAGAACTCTACTAAAACCTGAAGCTGAACCACAGAACTCTACTAAAACCTGAAGGTGAACCACAGAACCCTACAAAAACCTGAAGGTGAACCACAGAACTCTACTAAAACCTGAAGGTGAACCACAGAACCCTACTAAAACCTGAAGGTGAACCACAGAACTCTATTAAAACCTGAAGGTGAACCACAGAACTCTACTAAAACCTGAAGGTGAACCACAGAACCCTACTAAAACCTGAAGGTGAACCACAGAACCCTACTAAAACCTGAAGGTGAACCACAGAACTCTACTAAAACCTGAAGGTGAACCACAGAACTCTACTAAAACCTGAAGGTGAACCACAGAACTCTACTAAAACCTGAAGCTGAACCACAGAACTCTACTAAAACCTGAAGGTGAACCACAGAACCCTACTAAAACCTGAAGGTGAACCACAGAACTCTACTAAAACCTGAAGGTGAACCACAGAACCCTACTAAAACCTGAAGGTGAACCACAGAACTCTATTAAAACCTGAAGGTGAACCACAGAACTCTACTAAAACCTGAAGGTGAACCACAGAACTCTACTAAAACCTGAAGGTGAACCACAGAACCCTACTAAAACCTGAAGGTGAACCACAGAACCCGACTAAAACCTGAAGGTGAACCACAGAACCCTACTAAAACCTGAAGGTGAACCACAGAACTCTACTAAAACCTGAAGGTGAACCACAGAACCCTACTAAAACCTGAAGGTGAACCACAGAACTCTATTAAAACCTGAAGGTGAACCACAGAACTCTACTAAAACCTGAAGGTGAACCACAGAACCCTACTAAAACCTGAAGGTGAACCACAGAACCCTACTAAAACCTGAAGGTGAACCACAGAACTCTACTAAAACCTGAAGGTGAACCACAGAACTCTACTAAAACCTGAAGGTGAACCACAGAACTCTACTAAAACCTGAAGCTGAACCACAGAACTCTACTAAAACCTGAAGGTGAACCACAGAACCCTACTAAAACCTGAAGGTGAACCACAGAACTCTACTAAAACCTGAAGGTGAACCACAGAACCCTACTAAAACCTGAAGGTGAACCACAGAACTCTATTAAAACCTGAAGGTGAACCACAGAACTCTATTAAAACCTGAAGGTGAACCACAGAACTCTACTAAAACCTGAAGGTGAACCACAGAACCCTACTAAAACCTGAAGGTGAACCACAGAACTCTACTAAAACCTGAAGGTGAACCACAGAACCCTACTAAAACCTGAAGCTGAACCACAGAACTCTACTAAAACCTGAAGGTGAACCACAGAACCCTACTAAAACCTGAAGGTGAACCACAGAACTCTATTAAAACCTGAAGGTGAACCACAGAACCCTACTAAAACCTGAAGGTGAACCACAGAACTCTACTAAAATCTGAAGGTGAACCACAGAACCCTACTAAAACCTGAAGCTGAACCACAGAACTCTACTAAAACCTGAAGGTGAACCACAGAACTCTATTAAAACCTGAAGGTGAACCACAGAACCCTTTGCCTGGAAGAATCCATGACTCATCGCTGTACCAGCGAGTGAGTCTGGTAACGTTTGATCCACAGAATGCGCTGCGGTTGCGCGTAGACAGACAGCTAAGTGAACCAATCAGAGATTGCGCCATCTTGATTCAAAACTGAGGCGGAACTTCCGCTGCCTAAGAGTGACTTTGCGGGCAAAGGCGGGTGCACTGACGTCACCATCTTTGAACGAATCAGAATCGCGGAGTCGGTTTGGAACCGGAGGAGCGAGAGTGGATGGAGAGTGTCCAAATGGTATCGCGGTGTATAGGAAATACAGAGAGATATCATTTGGCTGGCCAGGTAACAGAACCCTACTAAAACCTGAAGGTGAACCACAGAACTCTACTAAAATCTGAAGGTGAACCACAGAACCCTACTAAAACCTGAAGCTGAACCACAGAACTCTATTAAAACCTGAAGGTGAACCACAGAACTCTACTAAAACCTGAAGGTGAACCACAGAACTCTACTAAAACCTGAAGGTGAACCACAGAACCCTACTAAAACCTGAAGGTGAACCACAGAACTCTATTAAAACCTGAAGGTGAACCACAGAACTCTATTAAAACCTGAAGGTGAACCACAGAACTCTACTAAAACCTGAAGGTGAACCACAGAACTCTATTAAAACCTGAAGGTGAACCACAGAACTCTACAAAAACCTGAAGGTGAACCACAGAACTCTATTAAAACCTGAAGGTGAACCACAGAACTCTACTAAAACCTGAAGGTGAACCACAGAACTCTACTAAAACCTGAAGGTGAACCACAGAACTCTACTAAAACCTGAAGCTGAACCACAGAACTCTACTAAAACCTGAAGGTGAACCACAGAACTCTATTAAAACCTGAAGCCGAAACCACAGAACCCTACAAAAACCTGAAGGTGAACCACAGAACTCTACTAAAACCTGAAGGTGAACCACAGAACTCTACAAAAACCTGAAGGTGAACCACAGAACTCTACTAAAACCTGAAGGTGAACCACAGAACTCTACAAAAACCTGAAGGTGAACCACAGAACTCTACTAAAACCTGAAGGTGAACCACAGAACTCTACTTAAACCTGAAGGTGAACCACAGAACTCTACTAAAACCTGAAGCCGAAACCACAGAACCCTACAAAAACCTGAAGGTGAACCACAGAACTCTACTAAAACCTGAAGCCGAAACCACAGAACCCTACAAAAACCTGAAGGTGAACCACAGAACTCTACTAAAACCTGAAGGTGAACCACAGAACTCTACAAAAACCTGAAGGTGAACCACAGAACTCTACTAAAACCTGAAGGTGAACCACAGAACTCTACTAAAACCTGAAGGTGAACCACAGAACTCTATTAAAACCTGAAGGTGAACCACAGAACTCTATTAAAACCTGAAGGTGAACCACAGAACTCTACTAAAACCTGAAGGTGAACCACAGAACTCTACTAAAACCTGAAGGTGAACCACAGAACTCTATTAAAACCTGAAGGTGAACCACAGAACTCTACTAAAACCTGAAGGTGAACCACAGAACTCTACTAAAACCTGAAGGTGAACCACAGAACCCTACTAAAACCTGAAGGTGAACCACAGAACTCTATTAAAACCTGAAGGTGAACCACAGAACCCTACTAAAACCTGAAGGTGAACCACAGAACTCTATTAAAACCTGAAGGTGAACCACAGAACTCTACTAAAATCTGAAGGTGAACCACAGAACCCTACTAAAACCTGAAGGTGAACCACAGAACTCTATTAAAACCTGAAGGTGAACCACAGAACTCTATTAAAACCTGAAGGTGAACCACAGAACTCTACTAAAACCTGAAGGTGAACCACAGAACTCTATTAAAACCTGAAGGTGAACCACAGAACTCTATTAAAACCTGAAGCTGAACCACAGAACTCTACAAAAACCTGAAGGTGAACCACAGAACCCAACTAAAACGTGAAGGTGAACCACAGAACTCTACTAAAACCTGAAGGTGAACCACAGAACCCTACTAAAACCTGAAGGTGAACCACAGAACTCTACTAAAACCTGAAGGTGAACCACAGAACTCTACTAAAACCTGAAGGTGAACCACAGAACTCTACAAAAACCTGAAGGTGAACCACAGAACTCTACTAAAACCTGAAGCTGAACCACAGAACTCTACTAAAACCTGAAGGTGAACCACAGAACTCTATTAAAACCTGAAGCCGAAACCACAGAACCCTACAAAAACCTGAAGGTGAACCACAGAACTCTACTAAAACCTGAAGCCGAAACCACAGAACCCTACAAAAACCTGAAGGTGAACCACGGAACTCTACTAAAACCTGAAGGTGAACCACAGAACTCTACAAAAACCTGAAGGTGAACCACAGAACTCTACTAAAACCTGAAGGTGAACCACAGAACTCTACTTAAACCTGAAGGTGAACCACAGAACTCTATTAAAACCTGAAGCCGAAACCACAGAACCCTACAAAAACCTGAAGGTGAACCACAGAACTCTACTAAAACCTGAAGGTGAACCACAGAACTCTACAAAAACCTGAAGGTGAACCACAGAACTCTACTAAAACCTGAAGGTGAACCACAGAACTCTACTAAAACCTGAAGGTGAACCACAGAACTCTATTAAAACCTGAAGGTGAACCACAGAACTCTACTAAAACCTGAAGGTGAACCACAGAACTCTACTAAAACCTGAAGGTGAACCACAGAACCCTACTAAAACCTGAAGGTGAACCACAGAACTCTATTAAAACCTGAAGGTGAACCACAGAACTCTATTAAAACCTGAAGGTGAACCACAGAACTCTACTAAAACCTGAAGGTGAACCACAGAACCCTACTAAAACCTGAAGGTGAACCACAGAACTCTACTAAAACCTGAAGGTGAACCACAGAACCCTACTAAAACCTGAAGGTGAACCACAGAACTCTATTAAAACCTGAAGGTGAACCACAGAACTCTATTAAAACCTGAAGGTGAACCACAGAACTCTACTAAAACCTGAAGGTGAACCACAGAACTCTATTAAAACCTGAAGGTGAACCACAGAACTCTATTAAAACCTGAAGCTGAACCACAGAACTCTACAAAAACCTGAAGGTGAACCACAGAACCCAACTAAAACGTGAAGGTGAACCACAGAACTCTACTAAAACCTGAAGGTGAACCACAGAACCCTACTAAAACCTGAAGGTGAACCACAGAACTCTACTAAAACCTGAAGGTGAACCACAGAACTCTACTAAAACCTGAAGGTGAACCACAGAACTCTACAAAAACCTGAAGGTGAACCACAGAACTCTACTAAAACCTGAAGCTGAACCACAGAACTCTACTAAAACCTGAAGGTGAACCACAGAACCCTACAAAAACCTGAAGGTGAACCACAGAACTCTACTAAAACCTGAAGGTGAACCACAGAACCCTACTAAAACCTGAAGGTGAACCACAGAACTCTATTAAAACCTGAAGGTGAACCACAGAACTCTACTAAAACCTGAAGGTGAACCACAGAACCCTACTAAAACCTGAAGGTGAACCACAGAACCCTACTAAAACCTGAAGGTGAACCACAGAACTCTACTAAAACCTGAAGGTGAACCACAGAACTCTACTAAAACCTGAAGGTGAACCACAGAACTCTACTAAAACCTGAAGCTGAACCACAGAACTCTACTAAAACCTGAAGGTGAACCACAGAACCCTACTAAAACCTGAAGGTGAACCACAGAACTCTACTAAAACCTGAAGGTGAACCACAGAACCCTACTAAAACCTGAAGGTGAACCACAGAACTCTATTAAAACCTGAAGGTGAACCACAGAACTCTACTAAAACCTGAAGGTGAACCACAGAACTCTACTAAAACCTGAAGGTGAACCACAGAACCCTACTAAAACCTGAAGGTGAACCACAGAACCCGACTAAAACCTGAAGGTGAACCACAGAACCCTACTAAAACCTGAAGGTGAACCACAGAACTCTACTAAAACCTGAAGGTGAACCACAGAACCCTACTAAAACCTGAAGGTGAACCACAGAACTCTATTAAAACCTGAAGGTGAACCACAGAACTCTACTAAAACCTGAAGGTGAACCACAGAACTCTATTAAAACCTGAAGGTGAACCACAGAACTCTACTAAAACCTGAAGGTGAACCACAGAACCCTACTAAAACCTGAAGGTGAACCACAGAACCCTACTAAAACCTGAAGGTGAACCACAGAACTCTACTAAAACCTGAAGGTGAACCACAGAACTCTACTAAAACCTGAAGCTGAACCACAGAACTCTACTAAAACCTGAAGGTGAACCACAGAACCCTACTAAAACCTGAAGGTGAACCACAGAACTCTACTAAAACCTGAAGGTGAACCACAGAACCCTACTAAAACCTGAAGGTGAACCACAGAACTCTATTAAAACCTGAAGGTGAACCACAGAACTCTATTAAAACCTGAAGGTGAACCACAGAACTCTACTAAAACCTGAAGGTGAACCACAGAACCCTACTAAAACCTGAAGGTGAACCACAGAACTCTACTAAAACCTGAAGGTGAACCACAGAACCCTACTAAAACCTGAAGCTGAACCACAGAACTCTACTAAAACCTGAAGGTGAACCACAGAACCCTACTAAAACCTGAAGGTGAACCACAGAACTCTATTAAAACCTGAAGGTGAACCACAGAACCCTACTAAAACCTGAAGGTGAACCACAGAACTCTACTAAAATCTGAAGGTGAACCACAGAACCCTACTAAAACCTGAAGCTGAACCACAGAACTCTACTAAAACCTGAAGGTGAACCACAGAACTCTATTAAAACCTGAAGGTGAACCACAGAACCCTTTGCCTGGAAGAATCCATGACTCATCGCTGTACCAGCGAGTGAGTCTGGTAACGTTTGATCCACAGAATGCGCTGCGGTTGCGCGTAGACAGACAGCTAAGTGAACCAATCAGAGATTGCGCCATCTTGATTCAAAACTGAGGCGGAACTTCCGCTGCCTAAGAGTGACTTTGCGGGCAAAGGCGGGTGCACTGACGTCACCATCTTTGAACGAATCAGAATCGCGGAGTCGGTTTGGAACCGGAGGAGCGAGAGTGGATGGAGAGTGTCCAAATGGTATCGCGGTGTATAGGAAATACAGAGAGATATCATTTGGCTGGCCAGGTAACAGAACCCTACTAAAACCTGAAGGTGAACCACAGAACTCTACTAAAATCTGAAGGTGAACCACAGAACCCTACTAAAACCTGAAGCTGAACCACAGAACTCTATTAAAACCTGAAGGTGAACCACAGAACTCTACTAAAACCTGAAGGTGAACCACAGAACTCTACTAAAACCTGAAGGTGAACCACAGAACCCTACTAAAACCTGAAGGTGAACCACAGAACTCTATTAAAACCTGAAGGTGAACCACAGAACTCTATTAAAACCTGAAGGTGAACCACAGAACTCTACTAAAACCTGAAGGTGAACCACAGAACTCTATTAAAACCTGAAGGTGAACCACAGAACTCTACAAAAACCTGAAGGTGAACCACAGAACTCTATTAAAACCTGAAGGTGAACCACAGAACTCTACTAAAACCTGAAGGTGAACCACAGAACTCTACTAAAACCTGAAGGTGAACCACAGAACTCTACTAAAACCTGAAGCTGAACCACAGAACTCTACTAAAACCTGAAGGTGAACCACAGAACTCTATTAAAACCTGAAGCCGAAACCACAGAACCCTACAAAAACCTGAAGGTGAACCACAGAACTCTACTAAAACCTGAAGGTGAACCACAGAACTCTACAAAAACCTGAAGGTGAACCACAGAACTCTACTAAAACCTGAAGGTGAACCACAGAACTCTACAAAAACCTGAAGGTGAACCACAGAACTCTACTAAAACCTGAAGGTGAACCACAGAACTCTACTTAAACCTGAAGGTGAACCACAGAACTCTACTAAAACCTGAAGCCGAAACCACAGAACCCTACAAAAACCTGAAGGTGAACCACAGAACTCTACTAAAACCTGAAGCCGAAACCACAGAACCCTACAAAAACCTGAAGGTGAACCACAGAACTCTACTAAAACCTGAAGGTGAACCACAGAACTCTACAAAAACCTGAAGGTGAACCACAGAACTCTACTAAAACCTGAAGGTGAACCACAGAACTCTACTAAAACCTGAAGGTGAACCACAGAACTCTATTAAAACCTGAAGGTGAACCACAGAACTCTATTAAAACCTGAAGGTGAACCACAGAACTCTACTAAAACCTGAAGGTGAACCACAGAACTCTACTAAAACCTGAAGGTGAACCACAGAACTCTATTAAAACCTGAAGGTGAACCACAGAACTCTACTAAAACCTGAAGGTGAACCACAGAACTCTACTAAAACCTGAAGGTGAACCACAGAACCCTACTAAAACCTGAAGGTGAACCACAGAACTCTATTAAAACCTGAAGGTGAACCACAGAACCCTACTAAAACCTGAAGGTGAACCACAGAACTCTATTAAAACCTGAAGGTGAACCACAGAACTCTACTAAAATCTGAAGGTGAACCACAGAACCCTACTAAAACCTGAAGGTGAACCACAGAACTCTATTAAAACCTGAAGGTGAACCACAGAACTCTATTAAAACCTGAAGGTGAACCACAGAACTCTACTAAAACCTGAAGGTGAACCACAGAACTCTATTAAAACCTGAAGGTGAACCACAGAACTCTATTAAAACCTGAAGCTGAACCACAGAACTCTACAAAAACCTGAAGGTGAACCACAGAACCCAACTAAAACGTGAAGGTGAACCACAGAACTCTACTAAAACCTGAAGGTGAACCACAGAACCCTACTAAAACCTGAAGGTGAACCACAGAACTCTACTAAAACCTGAAGGTGAACCACAGAACTCTACTAAAACCTGAAGGTGAACCACAGAACTCTACAAAAACCTGAAGGTGAACCACAGAACTCTACTAAAACCTGAAGCTGAACCACAGAACTCTACTAAAACCTGAAGGTGAACCACAGAACTCTATTAAAACCTGAAGCCGAAACCACAGAACCCTACAAAAACCTGAAGGTGAACCACAGAACTCTACTAAAACCTGAAGCCGAAACCACAGAACCCTACAAAAACCTGAAGGTGAACCACGGAACTCTACTAAAACCTGAAGGTGAACCACAGAACTCTACAAAAACCTGAAGGTGAACCACAGAACTCTACTAAAACCTGAAGGTGAACCACAGAACTCTACTTAAACCTGAAGGTGAACCACAGAACTCTATTAAAACCTGAAGCCGAAACCACAGAACCCTACAAAAACCTGAAGGTGAACCACAGAACTCTACTAAAACCTGAAGGTGAACCACAGAACTCTACAAAAACCTGAAGGTGAACCACAGAACTCTACTAAAACCTGAAGGTGAACCACAGAACTCTACTAAAACCTGAAGGTGAACCACAGAACTCTATTAAAACCTGAAGGTGAACCACAGAACTCTACTAAAACCTGAAGGTGAACCACAGAACTCTACTAAAACCTGAAGGTGAACCACAGAACCCTACTAAAACCTGAAGGTGAACCACAGAACTCTATTAAAACCTGAAGGTGAACCACAGAACTCTATTAAAACCTGAAGGTGAACCACAGAACTCTACTAAAACCTGAAGGTGAACCACAGAACCCTACTAAAACCTGAAGGTGAACCACAGAACTCTACTAAAACCTGAAGGTGAACCACAGAACCCTACTAAAACCTGAAGGTGAACCACAGAACTCTATTAAAACCTGAAGGTGAACCACAGAACTCTATTAAAACCTGAAGGTGAACCACAGAACTCTACTAAAACCTGAAGGTGAACCACAGAACTCTATTAAAACCTGAAGGTGAACCACAGAACTCTATTAAAACCTGAAGCTGAACCACAGAACTCTACAAAAACCTGAAGGTGAACCACAGAACCCAACTAAAACGTGAAGGTGAACCACAGAACTCTACTAAAACCTGAAGGTGAACCACAGAACCCTACTAAAACCTGAAGGTGAACCACAGAACTCTACTAAAACCTGAAGGTGAACCACAGAACTCTACTAAAACCTGAAGGTGAACCACAGAACTCTACAAAAACCTGAAGGTGAACCACAGAACTCTACTAAAACCTGAAGCTGAACCACAGAACTCTACTAAAACCTGAAGGTGAACCACAGAACCCTACAAAAACCTGAAGGTGAACCACAGAACTCTACTAAAACCTGAAGGTGAACCACAGAACCCTACTAAAACCTGAAGGTGAACCACAGAACTCTATTAAAACCTGAAGGTGAACCACAGAACTCTACTAAAACCTGAAGGTGAACCACAGAACCCTACTAAAACCTGAAGGTGAACCACAGAACCCTACTAAAACCTGAAGGTGAACCACAGAACTCTACTAAAACCTGAAGGTGAACCACAGAACTCTACTAAAACCTGAAGGTGAACCACAGAACTCTACTAAAACCTGAAGCTGAACCACAGAACTCTACTAAAACCTGAAGGTGAACCACAGAACCCTACTAAAACCTGAAGGTGAACCACAGAACTCTACTAAAACCTGAAGGTGAACCACAGAACCCTACTAAAACCTGAAGGTGAACCACAGAACTCTATTAAAACCTGAAGGTGAACCACAGAACTCTACTAAAACCTGAAGGTGAACCACAGAACTCTACTAAAACCTGAAGGTGAACCACAGAACCCTACTAAAACCTGAAGGTGAACCACAGAACCCGACTAAAACCTGAAGGTGAACCACAGAACCCTACTAAAACCTGAAGGTGAACCACAGAACTCTACTAAAACCTGAAGGTGAACCACAGAACCCTACTAAAACCTGAAGGTGAACCACAGAACTCTATTAAAACCTGAAGGTGAACCACAGAACTCTACTAAAACCTGAAGGTGAACCACAGAACCCTACTAAAACCTGAAGGTGAACCACAGAACCCTACTAAAACCTGAAGGTGAACCACAGAACTCTACTAAAACCTGAAGGTGAACCACAGAACTCTACTAAAACCTGAAGGTGAACCACAGAACTCTACTAAAACCTGAAGCTGAACCACAGAACTCTACTAAAACCTGAAGGTGAACCACAGAACCCTACTAAAACCTGAAGGTGAACCACAGAACTCTACTAAAACCTGAAGGTGAACCACAGAACCCTACTAAAACCTGAAGGTGAACCACAGAACTCTATTAAAACCTGAAGGTGAACCACAGAACTCTATTAAAACCTGAAGGTGAACCACAGAACTCTACTAAAACCTGAAGGTGAACCACAGAACCCTACTAAAACCTGAAGGTGAACCACAGAACTCTACTAAAACCTGAAGGTGAACCACAGAACCCTACTAAAACCTGAAGCTGAACCACAGAACTCTACTAAAACCTGAAGGTGAACCACAGAACCCTACTAAAACCTGAAGGTGAACCACAGAACTCTATTAAAACCTGAAGGTGAACCACAGAACCCTACTAAAACCTGAAGGTGAACCACAGAACTCTACTAAAATCTGAAGGTGAACCACAGAACCCTACTAAAACCTGAAGCTGAACCACAGAACTCTACTAAAACCTGAAGGTGAACCACAGAACTCTATTAAAACCTGAAGGTGAACCACAGAACCCTTTGCCTGGAAGAATCCATGACTCATCGCTGTACCAGCGAGTGAGTCTGGTAACGTTTGATCCACAGAATGCGCTGCGGTTGCGCGTAGACAGACAGCTAAGTGAACCAATCAGAGATTGCGCCATCTTGATTCAAAACTGAGGCGGAACTTCCGCTGCCTAAGAGTGACTTTGCGGGCAAAGGCGGGTGCACTGACGTCACCATCTTTGAACGAATCAGAATCGCGGAGTCGGTTTGGAACCGGAGGAGCGAGAGTGGATGGAGAGTGTCCAAATGGTATCGCGGTGTATAGGAAATACAGAGAGATATCATTTGGCTGGCCAGGTAACAGAACCCTACTAAAACCTGAAGGTGAACCACAGAACTCTACTAAAATCTGAAGGTGAACCACAGAACCCTACTAAAACCTGAAGCTGAACCACAGAACTCTATTAAAACCTGAAGGTGAACCACAGAACTCTACTAAAACCTGAAGGTGAACCACAGAACTCTACTAAAACCTGAAGGTGAACCACAGAACCCTACTAAAACCTGAAGGTGAACCACAGAACTCTATTAAAACCTGAAGGTGAACCACAGAACTCTATTAAAACCTGAAGGTGAACCACAGAACTCTACTAAAACCTGAAGGTGAACCACAGAACTCTATTAAAACCTGAAGGTGAACCACAGAACTCTACAAAAACCTGAAGGTGAACCACAGAACTCTATTAAAACCTGAAGGTGAACCACAGAACTCTACTAAAACCTGAAGGTGAACCACAGAACTCTACTAAAACCTGAAGGTGAACCACAGAACTCTACTAAAACCTGAAGCTGAACCACAGAACTCTACTAAAACCTGAAGGTGAACCACAGAACTCTATTAAAACCTGAAGCCGAAACCACAGAACCCTACAAAAACCTGAAGGTGAACCACAGAACTCTACTAAAACCTGAAGGTGAACCACAGAACTCTACAAAAACCTGAAGGTGAACCACAGAACTCTACTAAAACCTGAAGGTGAACCACAGAACTCTACAAAAACCTGAAGGTGAACCACAGAACTCTACTAAAACCTGAAGGTGAACCACAGAACTCTACTTAAACCTGAAGGTGAACCACAGAACTCTACTAAAACCTGAAGCCGAAACCACAGAACCCTACAAAAACCTGAAGGTGAACCACAGAACTCTACTAAAACCTGAAGCCGAAACCACAGAACCCTACAAAAACCTGAAGGTGAACCACAGAACTCTACTAAAACCTGAAGGTGAACCACAGAACTCTACAAAAACCTGAAGGTGAACCACAGAACTCTACTAAAACCTGAAGGTGAACCACAGAACTCTACTAAAACCTGAAGGTGAACCACAGAACTCTATTAAAACCTGAAGGTGAACCACAGAACTCTACTAAAACCTGAAGGTGAACCACAGAACTCTACTAAAACCTGAAGGTGAACCACAGAACCCTACTAAAACCTGAAGGTGAACCACAGAACTCTATTAAAACCTGAAGTTGAACCACAGAACTCTATTAAAACCTGAAGGTGAACCACAGAACTCTACTAAAACCTGAAGGTGAACCACAGAACCCTACTAAAACCTGAAGGTGAACCACAGAACTCTACTAAAACCTGAAGGTGAACCACAGAACCCTACTAAAACCTGAAGGTGAACCACAGAACCCTACTAAAACCTGAAGGTGAACCACAGAACTCTACTAAAACCTGAAGGTGAACCACAGAACTCTACTAAAACCTGAAGGTGAACCACAGAACTCTACTAAAACCTGAAGCTGAACCACAGAACTCTACTAAAACCTGAAGGTGAACCACAGAACCCTACTAAAACCTGAAGGTGAACCACAGAACTCTACTAAAACCTGAAGGTGAACCACAGAACCCTACTAAAACCTGAAGGTGAACCACAGAACTCTATTAAAACCTGAAGGTGAACCACAGAACTCTACTAAAACCTGAAGGTGAACCACAGAACTCTACTAAAACCTGAAGGTGAACCACAGAACCCTACTAAAACCTGAAGGTGAACCACAGAACCCGACTAAAACCTGAAGGTGAACCACAGAACCCTACTAAAACCTGAAGGTGAACCACAGAACTCTACTAAAACCTGAAGGTGAACCACAGAACCCTACTAAAACCTGAAGGTGAACCACAGAACTCTATTAAAACCTGAAGGTGAACCACAGAACTCTACTAAAACCTGAAGGTGAACCACAGAACTCTACTAAAACCTGAAGGTGAACCACAGAACCCTACTAAAACCTGAAGGTGAACCACAGAACCCTACTAAAACCTGAAGGTGAACCACAGAACTCTACTAAAACCTGAAGGTGAACCACAGAACTCTACTAAAACCTGAAGGTGAACCACAGAACTCTACTAAAACCTGAAGCTGAACCACAGAACTCTACTAAAACCTGAAGGTGAACCACAGAACCCTACTAAAACCTGAAGGTGAACCACAGAACTCTACTAAAACCTGAAGGTGAACCACAGAACCCTACTAAAACCTGAAGGTGAACCACAGAACTCTATTAAAACCTGAAGGTGAACCACAGAACTCTATTAAAACCTGAAGGTGAACCACAGAACTCTACTAAAACCTGAAGGTGAACCACAGAACCCTACTAAAACCTGAAGGTGAACCACAGAACTCTACTAAAACCTGAAGGTGAACCACAGAACCCTACTAAAACCTGAAGCTGAACCACAGAACTCTACTAAAACCTGAAGGTGAACCACAGAACCCTACTAAAACCTGAAGGTGAACCACAGAACTCTATTAAAACCTGAAGGTGAACCACAGAACCCTACTAAAACCTGAAGGTGAACCACAGAACTCTACTAAAATCTGAAGGTGAACCACAGAACCCTACTAAAACCTGAAGCTGAACCACAGAACTCTACTAAAACCTGAAGGTGAACCACAGAACTCTATTAAAACCTGAAGGTGAACCACAGAACCCTTTGCCTGGAAGAATCCATGACTCATCGCTGTACCAGCGAGTGAGTCTGGTAACGTTTGATCCACAGAATGCGCTGCGGTTGCGCGTAGACAGACAGCTAAGTGAACCAATCAGAGATTGCGCCATCTTGATTCAAAACTGAGGCGGAACTTCCGCTGCCTAAGAGTGACTTTGCGGGCAAAGGCGGGTGCACTGACGTCACCATCTTTGAACGAATCAGAATCGCGGAGTCGGTTTGGAACCGGAGGAGCGAGAGTGGATGGAGAGTGTCCAAATGGTATCGCGGTGTATAGGAAATACAGAGAGATATCATTTGGCTGGCCAGGTAACAGAACCCTACTAAAACCTGAAGGTGAACCACAGAACTCTACTAAAATCTGAAGGTGAACCACAGAACCCTACTAAAACCTGAAGCTGAACCACAGAACTCTATTAAAACCTGAAGGTGAACCACAGAACTCTACTAAAACCTGAAGGTGAACCACAGAACTCTACTAAAACCTGAAGGTGAACCACAGAACCCTACTAAAACCTGAAGGTGAACCACAGAACTCTATTAAAACCTGAAGGTGAACCACAGAACTCTATTAAAACCTGAAGGTGAACCACAGAACTCTACTAAAACCTGAAGGTGAACCACAGAACTCTATTAAAACCTGAAGGTGAACCACAGAACTCTACAAAAACCTGAAGGTGAACCACAGAACTCTATTAAAACCTGAAGGTGAACCACAGAACTCTACTAAAACCTGAAGGTGAACCACAGAACTCTACTAAAACCTGAAGGTGAACCACAGAACTCTACTAAAACCTGAAGCTGAACCACAGAACTCTACTAAAACCTGAAGGTGAACCACAGAACTCTATTAAAACCTGAAGCCGAAACCACAGAACCCTACAAAAACCTGAAGGTGAACCACAGAACTCTACTAAAACCTGAAGGTGAACCACAGAACTCTACAAAAACCTGAAGGTGAACCACAGAACTCTACTAAAACCTGAAGGTGAACCACAGAACTCTACAAAAACCTGAAGGTGAACCACAGAACTCTACTAAAACCTGAAGGTGAACCACAGAACTCTACTTAAACCTGAAGGTGAACCACAGAACTCTACTAAAACCTGAAGCCGAAACCACAGAACCCTACAAAAACCTGAAGGTGAACCACAGAACTCTACTAAAACCTGAAGCCGAAACCACAGAACCCTACAAAAACCTGAAGGTGAACCACAGAACTCTACTAAAACCTGAAGGTGAACCACAGAACTCTACAAAAACCTGAAGGTGAACCACAGAACTCTACTAAAACCTGAAGGTGAACCACAGAACTCTACTAAAACCTGAAGGTGAACCACAGAACTCTATTAAAACCTGAAGGTGAACCACAGAACTCTACTAAAACCTGAAGGTGAACCACAGAACTCTACTAAAACCTGAAGGTGAACCACAGAACCCTACTAAAACCTGAAGGTGAACCACAGAACTCTATTAAAACCTGAAGTTGAACCACAGAACTCTATTAAAACCTGAAGGTGAACCACAGAACTCTACTAAAACCTGAAGGTGAACCACAGAACCCTACTAAAACCTGAAGGTGAACCACAGAACTCTACTAAAACCTGAAGGTGAACCACAGAACACTACTAAAACCTGAAGGTGAACCACAGAACTCTATTAAAACCTGAAGGTGAACCACAGAACCCTACTAAAACCTGAAGGTGAACCACAGAACTCTATTAAAACCTGAAGGTGAACCACAGAACTCTACTAAAATCTGAAGGTGAACCACAGAACCCTACTAAAACCTGAAGGTGAACCACAGAACTCTATTAAAACCTGAAGGTGAACCACAGAACTCTATTAAAACCTGAAGGTGAACCACAGAACTCTACTAAAACCTGAAGGTGAACCACAGAACTCTACTAAAAGCTGAAGGTGAACCACAGAACTCTACAAAAACCTGAAGGTGAACCACAGAACTTTACTAAAACCTGAAGGTGAACCACAGAACTCTACTAAAACCTGAAGGTGAACCACAGAACTCTACTAAAACCTGAAGGTGAACCACAGAACTCTTCTAAAACCTGAAGGTGAACCACAGAAGTCTACTAAAAACTGAAGGTGAACCACAGAAATCTAGTAAAACCTGAAGATGAACCACAGAACTCTACTAAAACCTGAAGGTGAACCACAGAACTGTACTAAAACCTGAAGGTGAACCACAGAACTCTACTAAAACCTGAAGGTGAACCACAGAACTCTACTAAAACCTGAAGGTGAACCACAGAACTCTACTAAAACCTGAAGGTGAACCACAGAACTCTACTAAAACCTGAAGGTGAACCACAGAACTCTACTAAAACCTGAAGGTGAACCACAGAACTCTATTAAAACCTGAAGGTGAACCACAGAACCCTACTAAAACCTGAAGGTGAACCACAGAACTCTACTAAAACCTGAAGGTGAACCACAGAACTCTACTAAAACCTGAAGGTGAACCACAGAACTCTACTAAAACCTGAAGGTGAACCACAGAACTCTACTAAAACCTGAAGGTGAACCACAGAACCCTACTAAAACCTGAAGGTGAACCACAGAACTCTACTAAAACCTGAAGGTGAACCACAGAACTCTATTAAAACCTGAAGGTGAACCACAGAACTCTATTAAAACCTGAAGCTGAACCACAGAACTCTACAAAAACCTGAAGGTGAACCACAGAACCCAACTAAAACGTGAAGGTGAACCACAGAACTCTACTAAAACCTGAAGGTGAACCACAGAACCCTACTAAAACCTGAAGGTGAACCACAGAACTCTACTAAAACCTGAAGGTGAACCACAGAACTCTACTAAAACCTGAAGGTGAACCACAGAACTCTACAAAAACCTGAAGGTGAACCACAGAACTCTACTAAAACCTGAAGCTGAACCACAGAACTCTACTAAAACCTGAAGGTGAACCACAGAACCCTACAAAAACCTGAAGGTGAACCACAGAACTCTACTAAAACCTGAAGGTGAACCACAGAACCCTACTAAAACCTGAAGGTGAACCACAGAACTCTATTAAAACCTGAAGGTGAACCACAGAACTCTACTAAAACCTGAAGGTGAACCACAGAACCCTACTAAAACCTGAAGGTGAACCACAGAACCCTACTAAAACCTGAAGGTGAACCACAGAACTCTACTAAAACCTGAAGGTGAACCACAGAACTCTACTAAAACCTGAAGGTGAACCACAGAACTCTACTAAAACCTGAAGCTGAACCACAGAACTCTACTAAAACCTGAAGGTGAACCACAGAACCCTACAAAAACCTGAAGGTGAACCACAGAACTCTACTAAAACCTGAAGGTGAACCACAGAACCCTACTAAAACCTGAAGGTGAACCACAGAACTCTATTAAAACCTGAAGGTGAACCACAGAACTCTACTAAAACCTGAAGGTGAACCACAGAACCCTACTAAAACCTGAAGGTGAACCACAGAACCCTACTAAAACCTGAAGGTGAACCACAGAACTCTACTAAAACCTGAAGGTGAACCACAGAACTCTACTAAAACCTGAAGGTGAACCACAGAACTCTACTAAAACCTGAAGCCGAAACCACAGAACTCTACTAAAACCTGAAGGTGAACCACAGAACTCTACTAAAACCTGAAGGTGAACCACAGAACTCTACTAAAACCTGAAGGTGAACCACAGAACCCTACTAAAACCTGAAGGTGAACCACAGAACTCTATTAAAACCTGAAGGTGAACCACAGAACTCTATTAAAACCTGAAGGTGAACCACATAACTCTACTAAAACCTGAAGGTGAACCACAGAACCCTACTAAAACCTGAAGGTGAACCACAGAACTCTACTAAAACCTGAAGGTGAACCACAGAACCCTACTAAAACCTGAAGGTGAACCACAGAACTCTATTAAAACCTGAAGGTGAGCCACAGAACCCTACTAAAACCTGAAGGTGAACCACAGAACTCTATTAAAACCTGAAGGTGAACCACAGAACTCTACTAAAATCTGAAGGTGAACCACAGAACCCTACTAAAACCTGAAGCTGAACCACAGAACTCTACTAAAACCTGAAGGTGAACCACAGAACCCTACTAAAACCTGAAGGTGAACCACAGAACTCTACTAAAACCTGAAGGTGAACCACAGAACCCTACTAAAACCTGAAGGTGAACCACAGAACTCTATTAAAACCTGAAGGTGAACCACAGAACTCTACTAAAACCTGAAGGTGAACCACAGAACTCTACTAAAACCTGAAGGTGAACCACAGAACCCTACTAAAACCTGAAGGTGAACCACAGAACTCTATTAAAACCTGAAGGTGAGCCACAGAACCCTACTAAAACCTGAAGGTGAACCACAGAACTCTATTAAAACCTGAAGGTGAACCACAGAACTCTACTAAAACCTGAAGGTGAACCACAGAACTCTATTAAAACCTGAAGGTGAACCACAGAACTCTATTAAAACCTGAAGCTGAACCACAGAACTCTACAAAAACCTGAAGGTGAACCACAGAACCCAACTAAAACCTGAAGGTGAACCACAGAACCCTACTAAAACCTGAAGGTGAACCACAGAACTCTACTAAAACCTGAAGGTGAACCACAGAACTCTACTAAAACCTGAAGGTGAACCACAGAACTCTACAAAAACCTGAAGGTGAACCACAGAACTCTACTAAAACCTGAAGGTGAACCACAGAACCCTACTAAAACGTGAAGGTGAACCACAGAACTCTACTAAAACCTGAAGGTGAACCACAAAACTCTACTAAAACCTGAAGGTGAACCACAGAACCCAACTAAAACCTGAAGCTGAACCACAGAACTCTACAAAAACCTGAAGGTGAACCACAGAACCCAACTAAAACCTGAAGGTGAACCACAGAACCCTACTAAAACCTGAAGGTGAACCACAGAACTCTACTAAAACCTGAAGGTGAACCACAGAACTCTACTAAAACCTGAAGGTGAACCACAGAACTCTACAAAAACCTGAAGGTGAACCACAGAACCCTACTAAAACCTGAAGGTGAACCACAGAACTCTACTAAAACCTGAAGGTGAACCACAGAACCCTACTAAAATCTGAAGGTGAACCACAGAACTCTATTAAAACCTGAAGGTGAACCACAGAACTCTACTAAAACCTGAAGGTGAACCACAGAACTCTACTAAAACCTGAAGGTGAACCACAGAACCCTACTAAAACCTGAAGGTGAACCACAGAACTCTATTAAAACCTGAAGGTGAACCACAGAACTCTATTAAAACCTGAAGGTGAACCACAGAACTCTACTAAAACCTGAAGGTGAACCACAGAACTCTATTAAAACCTGAAGGTGAACCACAGAACCCTACTAAAACCTGAAGGTGAACCACAGAACTCTACTAAACCCTGAAGGTGAACCACAGAACTCTACTAAAACCTGAAGGTGAACCACAGAACTCTACTAAAACCTGAAGGTGAACCACAGAACCCTACTAAAACCTGAAGGTGAACCACAGAACCCTACTAAAACCTGAAGGTGAACCACAGAACCCTACTAAAACCTGAAGGTGAACCACAGAACTCTATTAAAACCTGAAGGTGAACCACAGAACTCTATTAAAACCTGAAGGTGAACCACAGAACTCTACTAAAACCTGAAGGTGAACCACAGAACCCTACTAAAACCTGAAGGTGAACCACAGAACTCTACTAAAACCTGAAGGTGAACCACAGAACTCTACTAAAACCTGAAGGTGAACCACAGAACCCTACTAAAACCTGAAGGTGAACCACAGAACTCTACTAAAACCTGAAGGTGAACCACAGAACTCTACTAAAACCTGAAGGTGAACCACAGAACTCTACTAAAACCTGAAGGTGAACCACAGAACTCTACTGAAACCTGAAGGTGAACCACAGAACTCTATTAAAACCTGAAACTGACTCCTGATGGCGTTGTGTTTTCAGTGGCCTGGGTTCATCGGCTCATGGACACAAAAATAATTCTCTCTTCCACATTTACTTCCTCAACACGGACGAGCTCCTCCCACCCATGTGACGTCTGTAACGAGCAGGGCGTGGAGCGTTTGGACCAATCAGAGCGAGTGCGGCTCAGAGTGGCGAGGCTCAGTCTGACAAAGATTACTTTCAGGAGCTTTGAGGATTTAAACATTTAAAAAAGTTTATGCTGTGAAAATAGAAAAGAATCCCACAAAATCCGACCTTTGTGAAAGCCGGATGCCCTGTCAGAGCATGGGCAGGTTGAGCCAATGTTTTGATTTGATTCGAGTTCTATATTCGGACACGGCGGACAGCAGGTTCACTCTGTGGGTGAGAAGACCTCATGTTTCTGTGACATTTGACCTTGGACCAACAGGAACTGATGCCAGGGCAGGCTGAGCACCCGCGGCACAGCCCCGTCGTCCCAGCACGTCCACACTCCCTGGTGCTCATGGGAAACCGAGTCCACGGTGAAGTTTAGGGGGAGGGTCGCCGGCTGGTTCACGACCACCTGGACAGGGACGAAACGGCAACGTGAGAGGTTCAAACTACACACGAGATAAACCAGGACTAAACCAGGACTGAACCAGGACTATACCAGGACTAAACCAGGACTAAACCAGGACTAAACCAGGACTAAACCAGGACTAAACCAGGACTAAACCAGGACTAAACCAGGACTACACCAGAACTAAACCAGGACTAAACCAGGACTAAACCAGGACTAAACCAGGACTAAACCAGGACTGAACCAGGACTATACCAGGACTAAACCAGGACTGAACCAGGACTGAACCAGGACTATACCAGGACTAAACCAGGACCAAAGCATGACCAAACCAGGACTGAACCAGGACTATACCAGGACTAAACCAGGACTAAAGCAGGACTGAACCAGATCAAAACCAGGGCTAAACCAGGACTAAACCAGGACTGAACCAGGACCAAAGCAGGACTGAACCAGGACTGAACCAGATCAAAACCAGGGCTAAACCAGGACTGAACCAGGACTAAACCAGGCCTAAACCAGGTCTAACCCAGGCCAGTAGTTTTACCGTGATGTTGCCAGAGCGCATGTCTGTGTGGAGCAGCTGCAGGTGGAGCTTCTGGCTGTTCTGGTGGTCGTCTTTTTTCACTTCACAGAAGAACGTCACAGAGTTTCCCTCATGAAGGAACCAGGCCGGAGCCACGGAGAACTTAGTCACAAGCAACTCACGATTTCTCTGCTCCTTTATCTCTGCAGCAACGAGAGGGTGAAACCAGGTCTGAACCAGGTCTGAACCAGGTCTGAACCAGGTCTGAACCAGGTCTAAACCAGGTCTGAACCAGGTCTGAACCAGGTCTGAACCAGGTCTAAACCAGGTCTGAACCAGGTCTAAACCAGGTCTGAACCAGGTCTGAACCAGGTCTGAACCAGGTCTGAACCAGGTCTAAACCAGGTCTAAACCAGGTCTGAACCAGGTCTGAACCAGATCTAAACCAGGTCTGAACCAAGTCTGAACCAGATCTAAATCAGATCTAAACCAGATCTAAACCAGGTCTAAACCAGGTCTAAACCAGATCTAAACCAGGTCTAAACCAGATCTAAACCAGATCTAAACCAGATCTAAACCAGGTCTAAACCAGATCTAAACCAGATCTAAACCAGATCTAAACCAGGTCTAAACCAGGTCTAAACCAGATCTAAACCAGATCTAAACCAGATCTAAACCAGGTCTAAACCAGATCTAAACCAGATCTAAACCAGGTCTAAACCAGGTCTAAACCAGATCTAAACCAGGTCTAAACCAGGTCTAAACCAGGTCTAAACCAGATCTAAACCAGATCTAAACCAGGTCTAAACCAGGTCTAAACCAGGTCTAAACCAGATCTAAACCAGATCTAAACCAGGTCTAAACCAGGTCTAAACCAGATCTAAACCAGATCTAAACCAGATCTAAACCAGGTCTAAACCAGATCTAAACCAGATCTAAACCAGGTCTAAACCAGGTCTAAACCAGATCTAAACCAGATCTAAACCAGGTCTAAACCAGGTCTAAACCAGGTCTAAAACAGATCTAAACCAGGTCTGAACCAGTTCTAAACCAGATCTAAACCAGATCTAAACCAGGTCTAAACCAGGTCTAAACCAGGTCTAAACCAGGTCTAAACCAGGTCTAAACCTGGTGTCTCACCAGCGTCTGTGAGGTTGAGGACGTTGCTCTGGAGGCCGGTGGAGGACTCGCACCAGAACAGGCTGAAGAGTCGATCTTTTTGGGGGAACAAAGAGGAGGCGATGGAGCAGCTGAGGAGGTCCCCTGAGCGCTGCTGCTCCGGACACTCAGAGATCTTCCCTTCTTTCTCACTCGCACTGAACACACACACAACAACATGAGGAAAGGTCCCGCACTGGGGCTTTAACCTGTTCTAACATGGCAGACCCCCACAAACCTTAAAGTCAGATGACCGTTCTCACTACATAGTTCATATCTTTATATTCAAGATGTTTCTCCTCCTTTGTTTGGACTCGGGCAGCAGGGGGTCCCTTCATTACGACGTGTCTCTATTTAGACGTGCCGGTTTTCCGACACTTTTTAGTATCTCTATTCCGACACGTGATTCATCTGTGGGATCTGGGATCACACACGGCCAACCAGTCAAAAGCGGGATTCGAACCGCCAACCCCTGGATCAATAGACAAACCAACTGAGCTACTGCCGCCCCATAGTCTATGTATAGAATACACAATGGGACCTAAAATAGAACCCTGCAGCACACCACAGGTAATGGGGCAGAGGAGGAGGTAAAAGTGCTTATGGTGACCACAAAGGTTCTGTTTAAAAGATGCAGTGTCTCTGATGCCAACCCAGTTTTTGAGGCGATTCATTAAAATTTCATAGTCAGCAGTGTCAAAAGTGGCACTTAAGTCTACGGCAGGGCCAGGAGGCCTATGGGAGGAAATTGGAGGCTAAACTCCAACAGAACAACACCAGAGATGTGTGGAGGGGAATGAAGGCCATCACAGGTCTCTCCAGAACAAAGCAGCAGGACAATAGCCCAAACAGATCAAACCTACTCAATTTGCATTTTAATCATTTCTCATCCCCTGGCACCTCCATCTCTACACCTCCCAGACACCCAACCCACACCTCACCACAGACCACTCAGACGACCATTCATCAGCCCATCACCTCTGCTCCCACACCTGCCCCCACAGAGGAACCCAGCTCAGTGTCACCGGGGCAGCTGGAGAAAGTTCACCAAAACAAGTCTCCTGGACCAGACCAAGTCACCCCCGTGTGCTGAGGACATGTGCAGCAGCTCACTGGGATCCTGCACTTTCTTTTCACACTGAGTCTGAAGCTTGAAAGGATACCGGTGCTATGGAAGATCTCCTGCAGAAGACCTCCTGCACTGTGACAGTGCCCAAGAAGCCTGTCCCATCTGGACAGGACGTCTCATGTCAGTGTTTGAGAGACTTGTTCTGGCTCAGCTCACACCCCTGGTGGCATCATCCCTGGATCTTCTACAGTTTCTGTCTCAGGCCCACATGAGTGTGGAGGACGCTGTGATCTATCTTCTGCAGTGGGCTCACTCACACCTGGATAGTGTTAACGCCTCTGTGAGGATATTGTTCTTCGAGTGTCAGCTCCTCCACTGTCTCCTGGATTACTGACTCCCTGTCAGGCCTCAGTACGACTGGAGACCACCCTGTCTGATACTGTGCTCAGTAATGTAGGAGCTCCCCCAGTCCTGTTTCCGTTCCTATTCACTCTGTACACCTCTGATTTCCAGTACAGCTCCGGGTCCATCTGCAGATGTCTAGTCTTTGTCTTTGTCTTTGTCTTTGTCTAGTCTATCTTGTTCGTCTTCAGTGTTTTCTAACAAGTACAGTAGGCAGTTCTTGCTGGACATAGGCAGAACTGGCCAGCACAACTCCCTGGACACTGTACTAGAGGAGAAGCTGGCGCGCTTCGGACTACTCCGCCGGCCTGCTGCTAATGCTGCTAACGCTGCTACACCGGACTCGCCTGCCGCCCCCCGCCCGGAGAGGAGACGCCGCAAGCGGTGTGAGAGGAGGCAGAAGCGAGGCCAGCGCGGCGGTATCAGAGCTAGGCTAACGGCTAGCCCGCACCGGCCGGCCATTCCATCCATTCTCCTCGCCAACGTGCAGTCTCTGGACAATAAAATGGACTACATCAGACTGAGGGCTGCCCAGCGCGACGTGAGGGAGTGCTGTGTTTTGTTTTTACGGAAACATGGCTCCATGACAACATCCCGGACTCAGCGGTGCGCCTGGACGAGCTAACATGCTACCGCTCGGACCGAGCTAGCGGTGTCCCCGGAGTTAAATCCCGCGGAGGGGTTTAATAATTTTTCTTCGGGACACTTATTGTCGGGACGCTGTGGTGGTATGTAGACACTGTTCACCCCTAGTGGAGTTTATGATTCTGAAGTGCCGGCCTTTTTATCTCCCGCGTGAAATCACGGCAATATTGCTAGTGGTTGTTTACGTCCCCCCATCACCGAACAGCGCTGATAGGAGGGAGGCACTGTATGAGTTGTATAACTCTATTAGCGGGCAACAAACTGCTCACCCGGACGGATTTTTATCCTTGCCGGGGATTTCAATCATGCAGACCTCAAAACTGTCATGCCACAAATGCATCAGCATGTTGATTTCCCAACCAGGGGAAACAACATTTTGGACATGGTTTACACTACACACAAGGGAGCATACAAGGCTTACCCCCTCTCCCACATAGGCCTCTCTGACCACATCTCTGTTGTGCTCAGACCGGCATACAGACCCCGTGTAAGGGTCTCTAGGCCGGCTCTGAAGCAGATCCAGGTGTGGCCAGAGGGGGCCTCGTCTGCACTACAGCACTGCCTCGGTACAACAGACTGGGCAGTGTTCAAACAGGCCGCCACATACAACAATCACACTGACATTGAGGAGTACGCAGACACTGTGACCTCCTACATCACCAAATGCATTGGTGATGTCACACACACAAAAATCATCACCACCAGGGCTAACCAGAAGCCATGGCTGACAGGGGAGGTTCACAGGCTGTTGAGAGCCAGGAACGCTGCCTTCAGAGCTGGGGATGTCCCCCATCTGAGGGCAGCAAGAGCCAACCTGTCCCGTGGAATCAGGAAAGCCAAACACAAATACACACAGAAAATAACCGGACACTTTAGAGACAGCAGGGACACACGGAGTCTGTGGCAGGGCATCCAGAACATCACGGATTACAAACCCTTGCCACAGACCTGTGACAATAATATCACCCTGCTCAATGACCTCAACAGCTTCTTTGCACGGTTTGAGGCAGGAAATGACACCCGGCCCCAAAAAACTCCACCACCTCCCCACGACCAGCCCCTGTGTGTGTCTGCAGCCAGCGTGAAGAGGACACTCTCCAGGATCCAACACCCGCAAGGCTGCAGGCCCGGACAACATCCCTGGTCGTGTGTTGAAAGACTGTGCAGAGGAGCTCAAGGATGTCTTCACGGACATCTTTAATGCTTCTCTGAGCCAGGCTGTCGTTCCCTCCTGCTTCAAAACCACTACCATCGTTCCCGTGCCAAAGAAGCCCACTCCGGCCACTTTTAATGACTATCGCCCTGTTGCACTGACCCCCATCATCATGAAGTGCTTTGAACGGCTAGTCATGGCACACATCAAATCCATCCTCCCCCGCACACTAGAGCCATAGCAGTTTGCATACCGGGCCAACCGCTCTACCGAGGATGCAATCTGTTCTGCACTTCACCCGGCTCTCACCCACCTAGACAATAAAGACTCATATGTGAGAATGCTGTTCATAGATTTCAGTTCAGCATTCAACACTATAATCCCACAGCAGCTCATTATCAAACTAGACCACCTGGGGCTTCAGACCTCACTCTGTAATTGGCTGCTGGACTTCCTCAGTGAGAGGCCACAGGCAGTGCGGGTCGGCAGAAACACCTCAAGCTGCATTAGACTGAGCACAGGAGCCCCCCAGGGCTGTGTGCTCAGTCCGGTGCTCTTCACTCTGCTGACCCACGACTGCTCACCAGCGTTCAGCACCAATCACATAGTGAAGTTTGCGGACGATACGACTGTGGTGGGTCTCATCTCTAATAACGATGAGACAAACTACAGGAGTGAGGTGAGCCTTCTGACCCAGTGGTGCAGCAATAACAATCTCCTTCTTAATGTTGAAAAGACCAAGGAGATTGTTATTGACTTCCGGAGAGGCCCCACCCAGCACCCCCCACTGTCCATCAATGGTGCTGCTGTAGAGAGGGTGAGCAGCACCAAATTCCTGGGGGTGCACATCAGTGAGGACCTCTCCTGGACAGTGAATACTGTATCACTGGCAAAGAGGGCTCAGAAGCGCCTCTATTTCCTCCGCAAACTGAGGAGAGCTGGAGCCCCTCCACCCATTATGACCACCTTCTACCGAGGCACCATTGAGAGCGTCCTGACCAGCTGCATCACTGTGTGGTACGGGAGCTGCACTGAACAGAACAGGAAAGCTCTGCAGCGCATAGTGAATGCAGCTGGGAGGATCGCTGGTGTCTCTCTCCCCTCCCTCCTGGACATTTTTAACACCCGGCTCACCCGCAGAGCGTCCAGCATTGTGGGTGACCCAAGCCACCCCGCACATAGCCTGTTCAGCCTCCTGCCCTCGGGGAGAAGGTACCGGAGTCTCCGGGCCCACTCCACCAGGCTTTCAAACAGCTTCATCCACCAGACTGTCAGGAGGCTGAACTCACACCCGAACTCACACCCGAACTCCCACCTTACCCATCTCCCACCCCCACCCCCCATATTGGCATAACCTGTATTCCATAAAAAGACCTATCACTCTAGACACTTTAAAAAAAAAAAAAAAAACTGCTGCTAAGGACGACTGTTGCACTGTTGCACATTTACATTTACTACTGGATTTTACTCCTGTTGCACTGTTGTTTACTACTGTTATTGCACACTTACATTTACAACTGGAATTTTTAGTACTGTTGTTTACTCCTGTTATTGAATTTTACCCCCGTTGCACTGTTGTTTACTACTGTTATGGCACATTGACTACTGGAATTTTAGTACTGTTGTTTACTCCTGTTATTGCACTAGAATTACTACTGTTGCACATTTATTTTTATTTTATCTTAACTCCTATGCACATTCTACTGCACATGACCAATTCACTGCTGTATCTTCCATTGCACATTTTTGATGCACACTGCACACTTTGGAAATCTGTATATAGTATAGTTTATTTATTATGTTGCACTGTTTTAAGATTTTAGATCGTAGACTTTAGTTTTAACTTTAGATCTCTGTCTTAGATCTGTCTAGATTTAGATCTTTGTTGTGTTTTGTCTTCATATTGTATTCTGTACACTGTCTTTTTGCACTTGGCCAGAGAGAAACAAAATTTCGATTCACTGTATGTTGAACACATATGGCAGAATTGACAATAAAGCTGACTTTGAACTTTTGAACTTTGAAGTTCTCTGATGACTCTGCGGTGGTATGGTCCATCTGCAGAAGTTCTCTGATGACTCTGCAGTGTTTGGGTGTATCAGGGATGGACGGGAGCTGGAGGACAGGATGCTGGTTGTAAATTTTGTGGAGTGGTTCCAGATGAATCATCTGCTCCTGAACGTGGACAAGACCAAGGAACTGGTGATTGACTTCAGGAGAAAGAGGACACCAGTAGAGCCCATCACCATCAAGGGTCATGAGGTGGAGATTGTGGACTGCTACAAGTACCTTGGTGTTCATGTGAACAACAGGCTGGACTGGAAGGACAACTGTAATGCTTCTACAAGAAGAGCATGAGCAGACTCTACTTCCTGAGGAAGCTCAGATCTTTCAATGTTCAAAGTTCAAAGTCAGCTTTATTGTCAAAAACCATATGTACAGGTCGCACACACAGGATTTGAAACTGCAGCGCCCCCTAGGCCCACAGTGAACATAGAACATGTGATAAACAAGACAATAAATACCATGACTAAAACATCACATATACCCGTAGCAAAAGTACAAAAGGCTTGTGTATAATACAAATAAGTAAAACACACAATGTGGAGTGGAATAAAGCTCAAATGTGTCATTTAAGCAGCAGTTTCAGAGTCCTTTAAGCAGCAATGTCAGTGTAATTTAAGCAGCAGTGTCAGTGTCATTAAAGCAGCAGTGTCAGTGTGATTTAAGCAGCAGTGTCAGTGTCATTTAAGCATCAGTGTCAGTGTGATTTAAGCAGCAGTGTCAGTGTCATTTAAGCATCAGTGTCAGTGTGATTTAAGCAGCAGTGTGATTGGGAGAGAGTTGAGCATCCTGACAGCTTGGTGGATGAAGCTGTCTTTCAGTCTGCTGGTCTTGGCCCTGAGGCTCCTCAGTCTCCTTCCTGATGGCAGCAGACTGAAGAGGCAGTTGGATGGGTGGGTGGGATCACCCAGAGGGTGAGGCGGGTGAGGCGGGTGCGGTAGATGTCCTGCAGGGAGGGAAGAGGGACACCCACGATTCTCTCAGCTGCTCTCACTACTCGGTGTAGCTTTTTCCGGGTGCAGGACACGGTGCAGGTGCCATACCACACAGTGATGCAGCTGGTGAGGATGTGACCTATGGTGCCTCTGTAGAAGGTGCTCATGATGGAGCTGGGGCTCTGGCTCTCTTCAGCTTGTGGAGGAAGTAGAGTCGCTGTTGGGCTTTACTGGCCAGTGATGCAGTGTTCTTTGACCAGGAGAGGTCCTCAGAGATATGCACACCCAGGAACTTGGTGCTGCTTCTCCACAGCAGCCCCGGTGATGGTGAGGGGGGCGTGCTGTGTGTGTGCTTGATGTTCTTAACCTTAACAAACATCAACTCACACACAGCCTGAAGGTGGCTACTAATGAATAAATAACAAGCCCCATCTTCTATCAGCATAATATCTCCGCTCTTGCAGGTGAAGGGTTAGGGTTCTTATCTGTTCTGCGGTGCAATGGAGTGTCCAAATTCCATTGCATAGCCAACGTTGGCCAGCAGTCGCCTCGATGGAATTGATTTGGCCAAAAGAAATAGGTGCCTAATGCGTATACAGGGGGTCCTCGGGTTACAACGTTGATCTGTTCTTAAGACGCGTCGTAACCCAAATTTCGTCGTAAGTCGGAATTTGATTTTGATCTTCCAACCAAAGCACCAATAACCTTTCCATCTCAATAATTAGACCACTACGCTGCTTGGCAATCACTGCCGCTTTCATAGGAGCAGATCAGAGCCCACATCAGGTACTTCCACCCACATTGGGCACGCACACGAGGCCGTCTTCTTTGCCCTACAACCACAACAAAGCGTATTCTTCCGCCGTGCGCCGCGCGCCGTTCGCGTTTGTTTACGTTGCTTAAGACGCGTAAGACGGAATGACGCGTAATATTTTTTTTTTTTTTTTATAGGGGCGCGGTCGTAACCACGAAACGGCATAAGTCGAGGCCGTCATAACCCGAGGACCCCCTGTACAGTCAAAGTTCATGATCATATGTAGGTCGTCAAACATGTGTTTTGGGCTGCATGAGCTGCTGCAATGAACTTGGCTGGTTATTTATTTCGGCGGTATGGTGTTCTCCGCAGAACATGAACATGACGACATGAATGAAGCATAACGGGCCCATGAAAACTCCTTTTTAGATGAGATATTTTCCTATCTGCCTGTGCTCATTTTTAAAATGCATGACTGTTTCCCACGGTGATCAGTGAGAACCTTTTCCCACTGTCTGACGTTCTTATGTGGCCAAAAATTTCTCTGATCAAGTGCCCAAGCATCTTTATAACATACAAGAGAGCAAAATATAATAGGCTATTGCATTAATATTATTCATGTCGGAAAAGCATAATGTTTGAAAAATAGTAAATGCTACTCTGACAATTAAAAAAAAAAAAAAAATATTGTAGTTGGAAAGTAGAAAAATAATGTTTATGCTGCCACACTGACAATGGGTTCTGTTCACGCTTACGTCACAAACTAGGAAGACGTTTGGAAACACGTGATGACGACTTCCGGCGGGCTCTGTGTTCGCAGTCGTAAGTCTGACAAAATCAAAGAAAAATCAGAAAATGGCCCCATTTTCTCCATATAAATGTAGCGTTCTCTTACGTTTGGCTAATCAACAATTCCAACAGTCCCTCAGTTTTCATCACTTCCTCACTGATGCACTGGGTCCGTGCGATTAGAAGAGACGAGGGCGCCGAATTCCAGATGATTCCCAACACCACATCCGTCTGCAGTCTTCATTTTACCACTGGTCACGTTTACTTCAGTGGGTTTGATCACCTCAGGTGGAGGAGTTCAAGTATCTCTGGGTCTTGTTCTCGAGTGAGGGGAGGATGGAGCGTGAGATTGACAGGTGGATCGGTGCAGCGTCGGCAGTGATGCAGTCACTGTACCGGACCTTTGTGGTGAAGAGGGAGCTGAGCCCAAAGGCAAAGCTCTTGATTTACATCGATCTACGTTCCTCCCCTCCCCTATGGTCATGAGCTCTGGGTAATGATCGAAAGGACGAGATTGCGGATACAAGCGGCCGAAATGAGTTTCCCTAAGAGATAGGGTGAGGAGCTCAGTCACACAAAAGCTCGGAGTAGATGCCTCCTGGACGCCTCCCTCGGGAGGTGTTCCGGGCACGTCCCAGGAGGCTCCAGGAAAGACTCAGGACATGCTGGAGGGACTGTCTCCCGGCTGGCCTGGGAACGCCTGGAGGTCCCCCTGGAGGTGCTGGAGGAAGTGTCCAGAGTGAAGGAAGTCTGGCAGTCCCTGCTTAGACTGTTGCCCCCGTGACCCGGCCCTGGATAAGAGGAAGAAAATGGGATGGGTTTTATCGGTTTTATCGGTCAGCGAGTCCAGTGTCGGGAACTACACCTAAAGTCGCATCGCAGGTTTCCAAACATCTTCCTGGTTTGTGATGTAAGCGTGACCAGAGCCCATTAGACGTCAAGGTCTAATTGTCGGAATAGCGGAATAACCTAACCCTAACCCTAATAACCGAGCAGCAGATGTAAGGTAATTCTGTAACTGTTACTTAGCAACCATAATGTAAACACGGACCAAAACTTGTTTCATTTACATTTATGATTTCACAGAAATAAATAAATAAATGACAACCACAGACTGTTTATATTTGACCTTTGACCTGCTCTACATGACCCTATTTCACTTTTTGTCACTACATAAATTCCTGTTCTTAATAAGGAATCACCTCATGATCCTCCACTCGGCGACGCCCCCCTCAGGCAGCGCACAGCTCACCGTCAGAGTTTTACCGTGAAAAAAGTGGGCTCTCTGAACACGAGACAACTGCACCGTCACCGCCGCCGCCGGGTCTGAAGGAAAGAAGAAGAAACATCTGGGTTAAACCTGCATTTGACCCGTCCTCCAGTGTCTCTGAGTTACACCGGTCAGAAGCAGTGGGACATCTCCAGATCTTGAGCTGGTCTTGGTCAGGACTTCAGCTGGTCTTGGTCAGGACTTCAGCTGGTCTTAGTCAGGACTTCAGCTGGTCTTGGTCAGGACTTCAGTTGGTCTTGGTCAGGACTTCAGCTGGTCTTAGTCAGGACCTCACCTGGTCTTGGTCAGGACTTCAGCTGGTCTTGGTCAGGACTTCAGTTGGTCTTGTTCAGGACCTTAGTTGGTCTTGGTCAGGACTTCAGTTGGTCTTGTTCAGGACCTTAGTTGGTCTTGGTCAGGACTTCAGCTGGTCTTGGTCAGGACTTCAGCTGGTCTTGGTCAGGACTTCAGCTGGTCTTGGTCAGGATCTTCTCTTTATAAATCACTGATTGGTGGAAGTGTCTCAGCAGCAGAGCAGAGAAGTTAAAGGTTTGGTTAAATCCAGCTTAGAGAAAATACTTCTCTTCCACTTTTCACAAACAAGTCGGTCAAGTTGTTTTGGCTCAATTGGCGCTGGCTTTGCCCAAAATACAGCACTGTTCTGTGATTGGTCAGTCTCAGACCTATCACCAGCGAGCGCTTCAGCCGGAGACAAACAACGTGGAATCTCAAGAGTTTTTGAACTCATAAAACCTTGGAGAATTCATCCTGCTGGCCAGGACAGGAACCCCAAGTGACACAGGGAGAACATGCAGACTCCACACAGTGAGAACATGCAGACTCCACACACACACAGGGAGAACATGCAGACTCCACACAGGGAGAACATGCAGACTCCCCCCACACACAGGGAGAACATGCAGACTCCACACAGGGAGAACATGCAGACTCCACACAGACACAGGGAGAACATGCAGACTCCACACAGACACAGGGAGAACATGCAGACTCCACACAGACACAGGGAGAACATGCAGACTCCACACAGACACAGGGAGAACATGCAGACTCCACACAGACACAGGGAGAACATGCAGACTCCACAGACACAGGGAGAACATGCAGACTCCACACAGACACAGGGAGAACATGCAGACTCCACAGACACAGGGAGAACATGCAGACTCCACACAGACACAGGGAGAACATGCAGACTCCACAGACACAGGGAGAACATGCAGACTCCACACAGGGAGAACATGCAGACTCCACACAGACACAGGGAGAACATGCAGACTCCACACACACAGGGAGAACATGCAGACTCCACACAGACACAGGGAGAACATGCAGACTCCACACAGACACAGGGAGAACATGCAGACTCCACAGACACAGGGAGAACATGCAGACTCCACACACACACAGGGAGAACATGCAGACTCCACACAGGGAGAACATGCAGACTCCACACACACACAGGGAGAACATGCAGACTCCACACACACAGGGAGAACATGCAGACTCCACACAGGGAGAACATGCAGACTCCACACACACAGGGAGAACATGCAGACTCCACACAGGGAGAACATGCAGACTCCACACAGGGAGAACATGCAGACTCCACACAGGGAGAACATGCAGACTCCACACAGACACAGGGAGAACATGCAGACTCCACACAGACACAGGGAGAACATGCAGACTCCACACAGGGAGAACATGCAGACTCCACACAGACACAGGGAGAACATGCAGACTCCACACAGACACAGGGAGAACATGCAGACTCCACAGACACAGGTAGAACATGCAGACTCCCCACAGACACAGGGAGAACATGCAGACTCCACAGACACAGGTAGAACATGCAGACTCCCCACAGACACAGGGAGAACATGCAGACTCCACACAGGCACAGGGAGAACATGCAGACTCCACAGACACAGGGAGAACATGCAGACTCCACACAGACACAGGGAGAACATGCAGACTCCACACAGGGAGAACATGCAGACTCCACAGACACAGGGAGAACATGCAGACTCCACACAGACACAGGGAGAACATGCAGACTCCACAGACACAGGGAGAACATGCAGACTCCACAGACACAGGGAGAACATGCAGACTCCACACAGACACAGGGAGAACATGCAGACTCCACAGACACAGGCCCAGGAGTGTGTCTCAGTGTCTCTCACCTTGGACCCATATGAGCCTGTGGTCTGACTTCACAGTAGTGTCCCGGTTCTGGTTCTGGTCCCGGTCCTGGTCCCGGTCCTGGTCCTGGTCCCGGTCCTGGTCCTGGTCCTGGTTCTGGTCCCGTTCCTGGTCCTGGTCCCGGTCCTGGTCCCGGTCCTGGTCCCGGTCCTGGTTCTGGTCCTGGTTCTGGTCGGGTCCATCAGCCTCACAGCTGTAGAGGCCCCTGTGCTCCAGAGTCACGGGGCCCAGAGTGAAGGAGAGGGACCCCGAGGAACCATAGTCCAACACCTTAATGGACCCGCGGGTGGTGTGGACCAGTCGGACTCTGGTCCCGGTCTGGTTCTGGTCTGTGGAGCATGTGATCAGCACGGCGCCCCCTAACGACAGGTTCCTGGGGTCTGGGGTGTCCACCTCCAACCACAGCTGCACCGCTCTGCCCCCTGCTGGAAGCTGGACATCTGCACACACACAAACATGCGACGCCATCTACGAAATCTAAATCACACACAGGGAAACAGGCCGGGCTTTTCACATCCGAAAAAAGGAACACCAAAAGGAATGTGAAAAGGAAACCTCAGAGAGACTCACCAGAACACAAAAAGACAAAGCAGGAAAACCTAAAATCCACTAAATCAGACAAGTGTAAAAGAAATAACCACATTCTGGATCGGAAGTAACAACAGCTGACCACGCCCACAGGAAGTAACAACACCTGACCACGCTTACAGGAAGTAACAACACCTGACCACGCCCACAGGAAGTAACAACACCTGACCACACCTACAGGAAGTAACAACACCTGACCACGCCTACAGGAAGTAACAACACCTGACCACGCCCACAGGAAGTAACAACACCTGACCACGCCTACAGGAAGTAACAACACCTGACCACGCCTACAGGAAGTAACAACACCTGACCACGCCTACAGGAAGAAACAACACCTGACCACGCCCACAGGAAGTAACAACACCTGACCACGCCCACAGGAAGTAACAACACCTGACCACGCCTACTGGAAGTAACAACACCTGACCACGCCCACAGGAAGTAACAACACCTGAGACCACGCCCACAGGAAGTAACAACACCTGAGACCACGCCCACAGGAAGTAACAACACCTGACCACGCCCACAGGAAGTAACAACACCTGACCACGCCTACAGGAAGTAACAACACCTGAGACCACGCCCACAGGAAGTAACAACACCTGAGACCACGCCCACAGGAAGTAACAACAGCTGACAACGCCCACAGGAAGTAACAACACCTGACCACGCCCACAGGAAGTAACAACAGCTGACCACGCCCACAGGAAGTAACAACACCTGACCACGCCTACAGGAAGTAACAACACCTGACCACGCCTACAGGAAGTAACAACACCTGAGACCACGCCCGCAGGAAGTAACAACACCTGGCCACGCCCACAGGAAGTAACAACAGCTGACCACGCCCACAGGAAGTAACAACACCTGACCACGCTTACAGGAAGTAACAACACCTGACCACGCCCACAGGAAGTAACAACACCTGAGACAACGCTCACAGGAAGTAACAACACCTGACCACGCCTACAGGAAGTAACAACACCTGACCACGCCTACAGGAAGTAACAACACCTGAGACCACGCCCACAGGAAGAAACAACACCTGACCACGCCCACAGGAAGTAACAACACCTGACCACGCCCACAGGAAGTAACAACACCTGAGACCACGCCTACAGGAAGTAACAACACCTGACCACGCCCACAGGAAGTAACAACACCTGAGACAACGCCCACAGGAAGTAACAACACCTGACCACGCCTACAGGAAGTAACAACACCTGACCACGCCCACAGGAAGTAACAACACCTGACCACACCTACAGGAAGTAACAACACCTGACCACGCTTACAGGAAGTAACAACACCTGACCACGCCCACAGGAAGTAACAACAGCTGACCACGCCCACAGGAAGTAACAACACCTGACCACGCCCACAGGAAGTAACAACACCTGAGACCACGCCCACAGGAAGTAACAACACCTGACCACACCCACATGAAGTAACAACACCTGACCACGCCCACAGGAAGTAACAACACCTGACCACACCCACAGGAAGTAACAACACCTGACCACACCTAAAGGAAGTAACAACAGCTCACCACGCCTACAGGAAGTAACAACACCTGACCACGCCTACAGGAAGTAACAACACCTGACCACGCCCACAGGAAGTAACAACACCTGACCACGCCCACAGGAAGTAACAACACCTGAGACCACGCCCACAGGAAGTAACAACAGCTGACCACGCCCACAGGAAGTAACAACACCTGACCACGCCCACAGGAAGTAACAACACCTGACCACGCCTACAGGAAGTAACAACACCTGACCACGCCCACAGGAAGTAACAACACCTGACCACACCTACAGGAAGTAACAACACCTGACCACGCTTACAGGAAGTAACAACACCTGACCACGCCCACAGGAAGTAACAACACCTGACCACACCCACAGGAAGTAACAACACCTGACCACACCTAAAGGAAGTAACAACAGCTCACCACGCCTACAGGAAGTAACAACACCTGACCACGCCTACAGGAAGTAACAACACCTGACCACGCCCACAGGAAGTAACAACACCTGAGACAACGCCCACAGGAAGTAACAACACCTGACCACGCCTACAGGAAGTAACAACACCTGACCACGCCTACAGGAAGTAACAACACCTGACCACGCCCACAGGAAGTAACAACAGCTGACCACGCCCACAGGAAGTAACAACACCTGACCACGCCTACAGGAAGTAACAACACCTGACCACGCCTACAGGAAGTAACAACACCTGACCACGCCCACAGGAAGTAACAACACCTGACCACGCCCACAGGAAGTAACAACACCTGACCACGCCTACAGGAAGTAACAACAGCTGACCACGCCCACAGGAAGTAACAACACCTGACCACGCTTACAGGAAGTAACAACACCTGACCACGCCCACAGGAAGTAACAACACCTGAGACAACGCCCACAGGAAGTAACAACACCTGACCACGCCTACAGGAAGTAACAACACCTGAGACAACGCCCACAGGAAGTAACAACACCTGACCATGCCTACAGGAAGTAACAACACCTGACCACGCCCACAGGAAGTAACAACACCTGAGACAACGCTCACAGGAAGTAACAACACCTGACCACGCCTACAGGAAGTAACAACACCTGACCACGCCTACAGGAAGTAACAACACCTGAGACCACGCCCACAGGAAGTACCAACACCTGGCCACGCCCACAGGAAGTAACAACACCTGAGACCACGCCCACAGGAAGTAACAACACCTGAGACCACGTCCACAGGAAGTAACAACACCTGACCACGCCCACAGGAAGTAACAACACCTGACCACGCCCACAGGAAGTAACAACACCTGAGACCACGCCCACAGGAAGTAACAACACCTGACCACGCCCACAGGAAGTAACAACACCTGACCACGCCCACAGGAAGTAACAACACCTGAGACCACGCCTACAGGAAGTAACAACACCTGACCACGCCCACAGGAAGTAACAACACCTGAGACAACGCCTACAGGAAGTAACAACACCTGACCACGCCTACAGGAAGTAACAACACCTGACCACGCCCACAGGAAGTAACAACACCTGACCACGCCCACAGGAAGTAACAACACCTGAGACCACGCCCACAGGAAGTAACAACACCTGACCACGCCTACAGGAAGTAACAACACCTGACCACGCCCACAGGAAGTAACAACACCTGACCACGCCTACAGGAAGTAACAACACCTGACCACGCCCACAGGAAGTAACAACACCTGACCACGCCTACAGGAAGTAACAACACCTGACCACGCCTACAGGAAGTAACAACACCTGACCACGCCCACAGGAAGTAACAACACCTGACCACGCCCACAGGAAGTAACAACACCTGACCACACCTAAAGGAAGTAACAACAGCTCACCACGCCTACAGGAAGTAACAACACCTGACCACGCCTACAGGAAGTAACAACACCTGACCACGCCCACAGGAAGTAACAACACCTGGCCACGCCCACAGGAAGTAACAACACCTGAGACCACGCCCACAGGAAGTAACAACACCTGACCACGCCCACAGGAAGTAACAACACCTGACCACGCCCACAGGAAGTAACAACACCTGAGACCACGCCCACAGGAAGTAACAACAGCTGACCACGCCCACAGGAAGTAACAACACCTGACCACGCCCACAGGAAGTAACAACACCTGAGACCACGCCTACAGGAAGTAACAACACCTGACCACGCCCACAGGAAGTAACAACACCTGAGACAACGCCCACAGGAAGTAACAACACCTGACCACGCCTACAGGAAGTAACAACACCTGACCACGCCCACAGGAAGTAACAACACCTGAGACAACGCCCACAGGAAGTAACAACACCTGACCACGCCTACAGGAAGTAACAACACCTGACCACGCCTACAGGAAGTAACAACACCTGACCACGCCTACAGGAAGTAACAACAGCTGACCACGCCCACAGGAAGTAACAACACCTGAGACCACGCCCACAGGAAGTAACAACACCTGACCACGCCCACAGGAAGTAACAACAGCTGACCACGCCCACAGGAAGTAACAACACCTGACCACTCTTACAGGAAGTAACAACACCTGACCACGCCCACAGGAAGTAACAACACCTGAGACAACGCCCACAGGAAGTAACAACACCTGACCACGCCTACAGGAAGTAACAACAGCTGACCACGCCCACAGGAAGTAACAACACCTGACCACGCTTACAGGAAGTAACAACACCTGACCACGCCCACAGGAAGTAACAACACCTGAGACAACGCCCACAGGAAGTAACAACACCTGACCACGCCTACAGGAAGTAACAACACCTGACCACGCCCACAGGAAGTAACAACACCTGACCACGCCTACAGGAAGTAACAACAGCTGACCACGCCCACAGGAAGTAACAACACCTGACCACGCTTACAGGAAGTAACAACACCTGACCACGCCCACAGGAAGTAACAACACCTGAGACAACGCCCACAGGAAGTAACAACACCTGACCACGCCTACAGGAAGTAACAACACCTGACCACGCCTACAGGAAGTAACAACACCTGACCACGCCTACAGGAAGTAACAACAGCTGACCACGCCCACAGGAAGTAACAACACCTGAGACCACGCCCACAGGAAGTAACAACACCTGACCACGCCCACAGGAAGTAACAACACCTGACCACGCCCACAGGAAGTAACAACACCTGAGACCACGCCCACAGGAAGTAACAACAGCTGACCACGCCCACAGGAAGTAACAACACCTGACCACGCCCACAGAAAGTAACAACACCTGAGACCACGCCTACAGGAAGTAACAACACCTGACCACGCCCACAGGAAGTAACAACACCTGAGACAACGCCCACAGGAAGTAACAACACCTGACCACGCCTACAGGAAGTAACAACACCTGACCACGCCCACAGGAAGTAACAACACCTGACCACGCCCACAGGAAGTAACAACACCTGACCACGCCTACAGGAAGTAACAACAGCTGACCACGCCTACAGGAAGTAACAACACCTGACCACGCCTACAGGAAGTAACAACACCTGACCACGCCTACAGGAAGTAACAACACCTGACCACGCCTACAGGAAGTAACAACACCTGACCACGCCTACAGGAAGTAACAACAGCTGATTTACGACACGTCACCACCAACACCGGGCGCAGTCCTGAAGACGCAGCAGCTGAAACATGTCAACAAGATAAATACACTTCATTGTCTTTAAAAAAGACCTAAGAAGTTAAAGTTCATAAGACGACAAAATGAACATGTTTGGTCCACTGAAAACTGGTTCATCTTCAGCCTTCAAAAATTAAGGAATAAAAAAAGATTTCACAACCCCCTGCAGTACCTCCATGACCCCCCTAGGGGTTGCGACCCCCCTGGAGAACACCTCGGCTATAGAATGTTGTGATGTCACCTGAAAGCAGCTGTAGAACAAACACGTTTTACTCTGAACTCCAATCTCCCTCACAACAAAATGTCTGTGCTATTTCATTATCTAAACCCTTAATGAGAATTTTACAAAAAAATAGATAAAAACTCAAAATAATCAGACAAAAGACAAAGACACAATGTGACCGACTGTAAAAATTAGAAATAAAAACATAAGACAAGAGCATAAAACCACTAATCCAATAAAACACATTTGACACTGAGACTCACCGTGAGCTGAGGTCCAGAGCTGCTCCGCGCTGAAGAAAAGAGCGAACACGACTGAAAAACAAATGAAAGAGCACGTCATGTTTTCATCCTGTTTTGAATCATGTTTTTATCGTGTTTTAATGAGATAAAAGTCTCACAGAGCAGTGTGCGGACGAGCATGGTTCAGACTGAACTTTGTGGACTGTATTGATTTGTCCTGTGAGTTCAGCTCAGGTTTGTAATGTTGGGAATTCGCTGATTGGAGGAAGTCCGTTTGCTGTTAAAATGTTTGTTCTTTGATAAATAACTTTCATGTTTCATATTGTTCTTGTAAACGTCCTCATTCGTTTTCTTCATGTGAATAATGTGATATGTTTTTGTGTTTCAAGCTGCTGATTTCAGTCATGATCTTTGCCTCATGTGAAGTGAACTCAGTGTTTGCAAAAGCTGAAATAACCTGATGTTTACGTAGAGTTTGTAAAAGCACAAGGGTTAGGGTCAGTCCCTCTGGGTCGAGCTGAGGTCCTCACAGAACATGCACCGTCACAACTCCACAACATGCTGAGTGCTCACTGTTACTGCATCTGACCACTCCACTAACACACTTTGGCCATTTGAAGTTGATGTTTGGGTTCCTCCTTAAACGACGGGGAGAGAAGAGAGAGGCGACTGGGACCTCTTGTTTCTTTGACAACCTGAGATCAAACCCAATAACTGAACCTTCTTAGATCAGTGTAGAAACTTTAGGAAAACCGCAGGCAGTACAGGTCGGCAGCAACACCTCCAACACCTCCATTGTGATGGTGTCACAATGAACACAGGGGTTCCCCAAGGATGTGTGCTGAGCCCCCTCCTCTTCACTCTGCTGACCCACGACTGCACACCGTCACACAGCTCCAACCTCTTCATCAAGTTTGCGGACGATACGACTGTGTCGGTCACATCAGTGACGACGATGAGACTCACTATAGGAGCGAGGTGAGCCGCCTGGTCAAGTGGTGCAGTATGTGAGATCTATTCTTTTATGCTTGAAGTGTTCTTCATATTCTAGTCTTTTATATCTCTGGGTTTTAAGTTACTTACTGTGGGAACCATCTCACCTCACCATTTGTTTCTCCATATGGTGTATACATCAAGTGTGGCTATAGGTTATAAAAGGCTGTAAACTAATTTGAGGTGTGACCCTTTCCTGTGGGTTTATACACAGGGTGCTGTAAACAGCTAATGCTACATTTACTGTGGGGTTGTGTTGTGACAGTTGTTGTCTGATTGGCTGACCTCACTATTGGACTCTCTGCATAGTTAAACTATTCTCCTATAGGGTACCAGTTGGTGATGTCATAAATATTCAACAGTCTGTACTGTATTTAAAGACAGCCCCTTGTGGTGTTTGTGTGTGTGGGGGTGTGTGTGTGATCCGACCCCATTGGGGGGTTCTTTTCATGTCCCTCTTCATGGCCGACGTCTCTCTGCTAAGCTGCAACATGGATGCTGAAGATGCCCGATGTTACCATTTTGTTTGTATTCTGCTATTTTTACATTAAAATGCTGAATAACCTCAATTTCGACTATGCCTTCCTTCAGACCTCCTTCTGACCCATTTTATGAAACTGACAAGTAACAACAACCTCTCCGTGAACGCGGAGAAGACAAAGGAGATTGTGGTAGACTTCAGGAGAGCACACACACAGCACGCCCCCCTCACCATCACCGGGGCTGCTGTGGAGAAGCAGCACCAAGTTCCTGGGTGTGCATATCTCTGAGGACCTCTCCTGGTCAAAGAACACTGCATCACTGGCCAGTAAAGCCCAACAGCGACTCTACTTCCTCCACAAGCTGAAGAGAGCCAGAGCCCCAGCTCCATCATAAATACTGCTGCTTAAATGACTGACACTGCTGCTTGACACCATTTGAGCTTTATTACTCTACACATTGTTTGTTTTACTTATTTGAATTATATACAAGCCTTTTGTACTTACATATGGTTTTTGACAATGCTGTATATTGCGTGTTCCTATCAAGAGATGATTCAAAAAGGTTCATATTTACCAAAAGTTTATTTCCCTAACAATATTTCTAATGCAGAGCTCTGGGTCCAAATTTCTGCCCTGGTGCGTACGCCTACATACGCCTTACCCAGTGCTTGCAAAAAAAGTGACTGCCCCTTCTCCCTCAGACCCAGATCAACATTCCATACAAATAATGAACATGCAAAACATGTATTAGATGTCATATGAGGTTTCCGGCTGCTCCTCCTCGCTTTCTCCTGCTCTGCCCACTCCTCCTGTCAGTTTGGAGATTTCCCTTCCTGGGGCCTCAGCAGCATCTGCACAGATCACAGTAGCCGTGTCTCAATTCTCAGAGTGCACAGTTCGGAGTGTGGTTTGAAGGGGGCTCTGACTGCAGTGAAGACTGTACATACTTACTCAGCCCTGAGTGCAGTCCGCGGACCGCATGGGCATCGGCGAAGAAGTAGCGCGCGGTGCATGCTGGGATATTTGAGTGTGCGAAGTGTGCTTTTTCACGCAGTTGGTCCACGCCCCAATTTCCATGGACACAACTGCGGTCTTCAGCTCGCGTGTTAACTGTGCTTCTTCTCCTCCTTTCGGCTTGTCCCTTTTTCAGGGGTTGCCACAGCGAATCAACTTTTTCCATCTCGCCCTGTTTTCTGTATCTTCTACTCTGGCTCCAACTACCTCCATGTCCTCCCTCACTGCATCCATACATCTCCTCTTTGATCTTCCTCTTTGTCTCCTACCTGGTAGCTCCATCTCTAACATTCTTCTACCAATATATCCACCAAACCATCTCAATCTGGCTTCTCTAGCTTTTTCTCCAAACCTTCCTGTCTGTGTTGTCCCTCTGATGACCTCATTCCTGATCCTGTCCATCCTTGTCACTCCTAAAGAGAATCTGAGCATCTTTAACTCTGCTATCTCCAGCTCTGCCTCCTGTCTTCAGGAAATGTACTGCCACTTCTCCTAAGCGCTTCCATACCTCCACTGGTATGTCTTCAGGACCCACTGCCTTTCCACTCTTCATCCTCATTAGGGCCTTTCTAACTTCATCCTTTCTGATCTGATCTACCTTTTTCCTGATAGTGTCTGGCTCCTCATTTCTATGCTCCCTTTCATTTCCCTCATTTAACAACTCCTCAAAGTATTCCTTCCATCTACTCAACACACTTTCCTCACTGGTGACTACATTTCCATCTTTGTCCTTAATCAGCCTCACCTGCTGTACATCCTTACCAGCTTGATTTCTCTGTCTTGCCAATCTATACAACTCCTTTTCTCCTTCCTCTGTGTCTAACCTATCATACAACTCCTCATATGCCTTTTGTTTGGCCTTTGCCACTTCCCTCTTTACCTCCTTTGCCCTCTCTGTGTACTCTCTCAAACCGTGCACTCTGGGAAGACATGGCTAATGTTTTTGGAATGTGTCATGACTTGTGCTCCCCTCCCTCCTTCCCCCTGTGTGTATGTGTGTGTGTGTGTGTGTGTGTATGTTTGTGTGGGCGGAGTCTCCTACTATCTGTGGTTCTGCCCCTGATGACAATCAAGATCCCTGCAAGATCTTTAAGACGTGCTCACCAGACTCTGTCAGACTGTTTTCGTCCAACACCCGGTGAACCTCTTGGCTCCTCTGAGTCTTTTTGTTCTACGTTGCCTATGAATTATTTTCTGCTCACCAGCCTTTTTTCTGCTCTTCACAGCCTCCATCAGACCTCCACATCATGGCCGGTGAGCACAGAGCATCCATTTCCTCTTCACTTCCTCTCACAAACGTCGTGTTTAGTGTTCAGGGGGTTGGGGTGTAGGGGGTGTTCAGGTTGGGGCTGTCGTTGTTTAACGTGTGTGTGGAGCGGGGGGGCAAGCCCCTGAGTCTGAACAGGAAACACACCCTAAACCCGGATTAGATCAGAAAATAAATGAAAACTTATGTTTTTAAGTAATTCAAACATAACACAGCAAACGCTCTAATGCTCACTCGTGTTTCACACACTTGATCATTTTAGTAAATATTTTAGTAAATCAAGAACCCTGTAGAATCCCTCCGTCGTCCGGGTAGAATCCATGGCAATTTGTCAACTGGCCAAAAGTTTTGGATGAGCTGGGAAACGTATTTGACCAAATAAACTTTTTCCAGTTCACAAATTGAATTTCTCGTTTTGTCTTCAAGTCAAGAACTCCTTTTTTAAGTGACGATAATGTGAAATTTACCATCAGTATTTCACCAATGACCACAAAAAGATGTAATTGTCTTTTTATTTGAACAAAGCAAAACATGGCTTCATATTTAATGTTTAGAACATTTGTCATTTTTAATGAAAAATAAACAAAAACTTTATTATTAGTGTAACAACTATGGCACAGTTCATCTTGTGAAACAGAAATTCTCACTAAAGCTCGTGCGTAGGTTCATTACTGGTGTCTCTGCACTCGTCTACTACAGTAAGTCACATAATAATAATAATAATAATAATAATAATAATAATAATAATAATAATCATAATAATAATAATAATAATAATAATAATAATAATAATAATAATAATAATAATCATAATCATAATCATAATAATAATAATAATAATAACTTTTTATAGCACTTTTCTGGACACTCAAAGACATTTTACATTTCCTACAATAAGAAAGACACATTTAAGTCTCAACCTACTTGTTCACAAACATGTTCCTACTTGTGGTACAATCCACAGCCGAGCACAAACAGGAAGTGCAGAAAGAGGTGGAAATGTCCAACTCACAAATGCACCGCCTTAAACACTTGTCTGCTCATCGTGTGACTCAAATGCTCTGAGTTTTGTACTTGTGTGGTTGAGTTTTGTACTTGTGTGGTTGAGTTTTGTACTTGTATAATCAGAGTTTCTGTAGTGAAACTTCCTAAACCGTTTGAGAAGAATGATCTTACGTAACAGTGTAGAAGATGCAATGTAGATTAGGCCTATGTTCCTATTTCAAGATGCTCCAAAAGTTATATTTTGGATGAGGCTGATATTTTGTTTATTTGTTTTATTTGTTAAATAGTTTCACTGTTGTTTTTTTATTATGGAGCTCAACAGTGACTCAGCTCTGTGAAAACCGATGACCAAGAGACCTATCATTTTATATAAAATCTCTTTCTGAAATGTTATAAAACATTATATATAAAAAGCAAAAAGCAGAATTTTATGAAAAGTCTGTGGGAAAAATTAATCGAAAATTTACTTCAGGAACTTCAGCAGACGACCACACCAGGAGACTAGACCACACTAGGAGACTAGACCACACCAGGAGACTAGACCACACCAGGAGACTAGACCACACCAGGAGACTAGACCACACCAGTACGTAGTCTGCAGACTGGGGAATAAGAAACGCTGTGTCACATATTTGTCCCATTCACTCCATTTTCTTTCTTTTCACTTCCAGAGACAATCACCAGGAGGATCGTGCTTCTGGGCAAAACTGGGTCAGGAAAGAGCAGCCTGGCCAACACTTTGTTTGGAGAAAACACTTTCACTGTGAGTCATTTTGCAAACTCAGGGACAAAGGTCTGTGTTTCTGAAACCAGAACCAGTAACGGGAGAAACATCCAACTGGTGGACACTCCAGGTTTCTTCGACACAAACCCCAGGAGCTCTGAGCTGAGTGATGAAGTGCTAAAGTGCGTTGTGGAGTGTGCTCCTGGGCCCCATGCTTTCCTGCTCTTGCTGAAAATCGAGAGGTTCACACTATTGGAGCAGGCGTCTGTGGCTCTGATGGTCAAGTACTTCTCTAAAGAGGTGTTCAAGTACACCACCCTGGTGTTCACACACGGTGATGACCTGCCTCCAGGGATGAAGATCCACGACTGGGTCAATGAAAACAAAGACCTGAAGAACCTGGTGGAGAAATGTGGAGGCCGCTGTCATGTTATTGATAATAAATACTGGAACAACAGCCAGGATGACTACAGAAACAACCAGCACCAGATTGAAGAGCTGCTGAAGACCATTGACCAAACCGTGGAGGAGAACAAAGGATTCTACACCAATGAGATGCTGGAGCAGGTTCACCAGAACATACAAGAGGAGACTGAGAAGATAGAAAAGTCTTCAGCAGGAAAATTCTCAGTCTGGGAAAAGATACAGATGGCCAAAGAAAAAGTGCTCATCTTATTGAAGAGAAATAAAGGCCTGAAAATTGCAATAGTCTTAGGGGCATTTATTGGGGGATTAGTAGGGTTTGGTGTTGGATTGCTATTGGGTGGCATAGGGTTTGCAGTGGGAGCAGCAGTGGAAGGAGCAGTGGGAGGAGCAGCGGGAGGAGCAGCGGGAGGAGCAGTGGGAGCAGTGAAAGGAGCAGTGGGAGCAGTGAAAGGAGCAGTGGGAGCAGTGAAAGGAGCAGTGGGAGCAGTGGGGGCTTATGATTCATATAAATGGATGGATTCCTCTGAGGTGGAGAAGGCCAACTGTTATGTAGATGACGTACAGCGCCTGTATGAGAACTTAGAGAAAATCAAAGCTCAGTACCTGAAGTGAAAGTCTGAAGTATATTCACCTTTTCTCCTTTAAATCAGATCTATTCTGCAAAAACAGTTCTTCAGATGTTTCTCTAGTCGTTTCTTCTCACTCATCCTCTGAAGTTGGATTTGGACTGATTCATGTTTGAGGAATCTTTAAGAGAGGAGCCATTTTGTCAATCTCCCCAGACTGTGACACGCCCCCTGTAACACGCCCCCTGTAACACGCCCCCTGTAACACGCCCACTGTGACACGCCCCCTGTAACACGCCCACTGTAACACGCCCACTGTGACACGCCCACTGTGACATGTCCACTGTGACACGCCCACTGTGTTCGATGTTCTTCATGGTGATACTCGTAGGTTTGGGCAGCGTCGCCTCATCGTTTTGGTCCAAATGTTAAAAAAAACCTCTGATCTAGTGTGAGGGGCCCACAGCCTGGATTAGACCTGGTTCAGTCCTGGTTTAGTCCTGGTTTAGTCCTGGTTTAGTCCTGGTTTAGTCCTGGTTCAGTCCTGGTTCAGTCCTGGTTTAGTCCTGGTTCACTCAGAGCTCTTGTTTCTTTATGAAGTTGTTTTAGATCAATATTGTGAGTTGAAATGTCCAGTCTGTAACAATCGGGGGTCATAGAGTCTAAATGTATAACAGGCTAAAGTTCTTTAAAATCATTTTTTCTGCCATAAAATCAGGTTTCCTTTGTGAGCCTAATTAAATCTAATTGCTATTCTAATTGTGATTGTTTTGGATAAACATTTGAACCGTACGCTCTTCACTGCTCTGTAAATCCTTGTAACTCTTGTTGAAAACTATGACTGTTTGAAAGAATCCAAACATGAACTTCAATAAAGAGTCCTAACAAAACTCTGGGTTGATGTTTTTAATAACGAAGGAGCATTTTTCAGGAGATGTGGTGGATGGAGCTGATGGACTTCTCACGGCCGGATTACATTTGTGTAAACTGCACTATCCCTTTAAAGTCGGGATGGGGAACACTGAGCCGATCGTGTGAAATGTTCCAGTGTGAAATGTCCCAGTGTGAAATGTCCCAGTGTGAAATGTTCCAGTGTGAAATGTCCCAGTGTGAAATGTCCCAGTGTGAAATGTCCCAGTGTGAAATGTCCCAGTGTGAAATGTCCCAGTGTGAAATGTCCCAGTGTGTTTGTGTAGTTTATTGATCAGTCTCATGAGTCACACTTTATTATTGACGTGTTTTAAAGTCTGTGACACATAAAAACTCCTGAACTCTTTATATTTGTAGAAGTGTTGATGTTTATTCAAACTCAGAGTTTTGGGGTTTGATTTGGTCACGTGAGTCGTTTCCTCCAGATGATCCAGATGCCCTCCCAGGAGCTGTGAGCAGGACCCAGGAGCTGTGAGCAGGACCCAGGAGCTGTGAGCAGGACCCAGGAGCTGTGAGCAGGACCCAGGAGCTGTGAGCAGGACACTCGGCTCTGGAGGAGTGCTACACAGTACAGACTACAGAGTACAGAGTGCAGACTACAACTACAGACTACTGAAAGTAAAGATAAAAATAAATGTGCAGCAGTAATAATTCTAGTGCAGTAACAGTAGGAAACAACAGTAGTAAAATTCCAGTAGTAAATGTAAATGTGCAACAGTGCAACAGTCGTCCTTAGCAGCAGTTTTTAAAGTGTCTAGAGTGACATGTCTTTTTATGGAACACAGTGTGGTGGTAGGCCCCTTTAACCGCTGGTGTGGCCTATTGTGATCCACCTGAGCCTTTAAAAGGTGGGTACCTCCTCTAGGCAACCTCTTTCTCGCCTCTGACGTCACCCGCTGCCTGGGAGCTGGCAGCAGCACGAGCCTTGCCAAACAAATTCTGTTACTTCTCGTTAATATAGGACTAAAACCGCGACTAATCCTGAGCGCTTTTTGTCTTTCCTTCCCTTCCCCTTCTTCCTTTCAACCATAAGTCCCTGATCGTTTCATTGCGCTTTCCCTGGCATTCGGCAAATTCAGCTCTCCCTCCTACGGGCTAAAGACAGTTTCCCCCTTTCTGACCAAAATGAACTAAGTCCTAGGGACCAGTATAGACGGTGGACTCGAGTTGGGTCCCGTTGGAGTGTGCGCACTGCCGCAGACCCACAGCGTCGGGCCTGCGTGCGGACCAGTGCGCCTGTGCGACATCCTGGTAGGACCACTGGGAAAAACTGACATGCACCTTGAAGCTTTGGGTTGGGCCAGGTCCTGTGTTTTATTAAGTGTGAATGTGAGTGTGATAGTACTGGTTTTTAGGAGAATGGGAGACACATTTTAATAATGTAATTGAGTATTTTAATGACTTGAATAAATAAATGTATCTTTTTCATATTTATGTCTCATAGTCCACTCAATCAAGAACTTGCGTTGCCTTTGGTAAAGTGTCCCTGACACTATAATCCAGGGTGGCGTTGTTGGAACAGTCTTAGATAATTGAGTTAACCCATTAGTGGGGGCTGGTGGGTCTATTTAGTCTGCCAAAAAGTATTAACTGTAATGCGGCCACTACAACAGGTTATGCCAATATGGGAGAGTGGGAGAGTGGGTAAGGTGAGAGTTCAGCCTCCTGACAGTCTGGTGCATGAAGCTGTTTGACAGTCTGGTGCATGAAGCTGTTTGACAGTCTGGTGGATGAAGCTGTTTGACAGTCTGGTGCATGAAGCTGTCTGACAGTCTGGTGGATGAAGCTGTTTGACAGCCTGGTGGATGAAGCTGTTTGACAGTCTGGTGGATGAAGCTGTTTGACAGTCTGGTGGATGAAGCTGTTTGACAGTCTGGTGGATGAAGCTGTTTGACAGTCTGGTGGATGAAGCTGTTTGACAGTCTGGTGGATGAAGCTGTTTGACAGTCTGGTGGATGAAGCTGTTTGACAGTCTGGTGGATGAAGCTGTTTGACAGTCTGGTGGAGTGGGCCCTGAGACTCCGGTACCTTCTCCCCGAGGGCAGGAGGCTGAAGAGGCTGTGTGAGGGGTGGCTCGGGTCACCCACAATGCTGGACGCTCTGCGGGTGAGCCGGGTGTTAAAAATGTCCAGGAAGGAGGGGAGAGAGACACCAGCGATCCTCCCAGCTGCATTCACTATGCGCTGCAGGGCTTTCCTGTTCTGTTCAGCTCCCGTACCACACAGTGATGCAGCTGGTCAGGACGCTCTCAGTGGCGCCTCGGTAGAAAGTGGTCATGATGGGTGGGGGGGCTCTAGCTCTCCTCAGTTTGTGGAGGAAATAGAGCCGCTTCTGAGCCAGTGATGCAGGGACATCAGACTTCTTGGACTGGGTATGCGGCCTTTCTATTTGCCACGAGAATATTCACATGTCATCGTACTTTGTGTTTATATTCCTCGATCGGCAGATGGTGGGGCTGCATGCGAGCAGCTCCATACTTTAGTGACGAGATTGCAGACGGACCACCCGCATGCTCTCGTTCTCATCACTGGGGACTTTAATCACACTTCCCTATCCACTACTCTGCCCACATTCACGCAATACATCACGTGTCCCATGAGAGACAATAAGACTCTGGACCTTTTTTACGCAAATGTCAAAGACGCTTACACCTCCGCCCCCCTCCCCCCACTCGGACGCTCAGACCACTGTCTGGTCTACCTGCTCCCGGAATACACACCCAGGGTGCGAAGAGGACCGCAGAAGCGGTCTGTGAAGCTTTTGTTAAACAGAGCTTAACTAGATACGGCTAAAGAGTGAGAGAATATACGCTTGGACACAGGTTGCAGTGAGAACACACAATCAAACGTTTATTTGTGCAGGTGCAGCTTAAATAGATATGGTCACGTGACTAACACACCGGAGAGGAATCCACAATAATTGAGAGCACACTCAGATGACAAATCAATTAACACCCCCACTTGCTCACACATTATTGCAAATCAACATTCAGTCACAAAGAAAACAAAACAAAACATCATGTATTGCATCTTGGCTTGGCTATAACCCAAACAAGAACGTGGAAAAGGTAAGTAGCTTCACTTTTGTAGCTGGTTTAGTCATAAGGTCGGCAACCATCTGATCTGTTGGGCAATACTTCAAAAATACTTCACCATTATTTACAGTTAATCTCACAAAATGATATTTGATATCAATATGCTTACATCTCTGTCTGCTAACAGGATTATTTACTAATGTAATTGTACCTTGATTGTCTTCAAAAATTATAGGTACACCATACTGATAATTATCAAGATGTTCAAGCAATTGAGTCAAATACAAACACTCTTGTGTACTGTGAAGAGTCCCTCAGTCGTCCAGGTAGAATCCATGATAAAAGGAGAAATTCAATTTGTCAACTGGACAAAGTTTGTTTGGTCGAAAACTGCAGTCTGCCAACTGCTGGAAATTTGTCTGAATACCACCTATTTCCAGTTCAGAGGGAACTTCTACAGGCAGATCCATGGCTGTGCGATGGGCTCACCGGTCTCCCCTATCATGGCTAATTTATACATGGAACAATTTGAACAGAGTGCCTTAGCTTCATATCCAGGCACTCCTCCCACACACTGGTTTCGGTATGTGGATGATAATCAAAATTCAAGATTTGGAACCTTTTACTGCACATATCAATTCTGTAGATCCTAATATCAAATTCACCCGTGAAGATGCCAAGGATAACACATTGGCGTTCTTAGATTGTGCAGTAACGATAGGAGGAGACCGGCGACTCCAAGTAGAAGTCTTCAGGAAGCCACACACACAGACCAATACTTGCTTTTTGATTCACACCACCCACTGCAGCACAAACTGGGTGTTATTCGGACATTACAACACAGGGCCCAAGTGGTTCCCACAAGCACAGAGGGTAAGGAGAAAGAAGAACAACATGTGCAGGAAGCCCTCTCTGTTTGTGGAGATCCTAAATGGGCTGTCAACAAAACCAAGAGAGACAAGGGCAAGAAACAAGATAATAGAGAATCTGAACCCAGGAGGAAAGGGGTAGCGATTCCGTACCTGGCCGGCGTTTCGGAAAAACTACAGAGGATTTTCAGACAATATGAAATTCCAGTTTATTTCAAACCCACAAACACTTTAAGACAAAAACTGGTCCACCCAAAGGACAAAACACCGAGCCACAAACAAAGCAATGTGGTCTACTCCATTCAGTGTAGTGAAGACTGCAGTGAGCGCTATATTGGAGAAACAAAACAGCCACTTCACAAGAGGATGTACCAACACAGACGGGCGTGCCAGAGTGGACCTTCATCTGCCGTATATCTTCACCTAGAAGCCATGGGCCATTCTTTTGAGGACAGTGAGGTTCAGATCTTAGCCAGGGAACAAAACTGGTTTGAGAGGGGTTTAAAGAGGCTATTTTTGTCAAAAAAGAGAATCCGTCGTTAAACAGAAATGGGAGAGTTAGACATAACTTGTCTCCCATTTATAATTCAATTCTTAAACCAAGTCAAAAACAGACAAAGAAACATTAGAGCAGACAATCCAGGGCAGAGGGGTGGAGAGGGTCGTTAGGCTTGAAAAGGGAGGCTAAACTAGTCGCCAGAGTAATTTGAAAAACAAAGAGACAGATTAGTGGGGATAGTTTCAGAGCTATTTCAGTGTAGTGAGCTCCTCCCTGCAGCTAGATATAAGCAGTGTCTAACCAGCACTAGAACCAGAGCTGACGAAGCCTCTCGGATGAGCGGCGAAACGTTTTCGACCAAACAAACTTTGTCCAGTTGACAAATTGAACTTCTCCTTTTATCACTCTTGTGTAGTGGCAGCCAGTGCCATGTACTCAGCTTCACATGTTGACAATGCTACAGTTGGCTGCTTTTTGGTCTTCCAGGAAAACAATAACCAGATGTACTACGTCGGTCATCTGCATTGCCTGCCCAATCTGCATCACTGTACGCCACCAACTTTAAGCCTTCATCACATTTCCTGTAACAGAGAATCTTGTCATTTGTACCTTTCAGATATTTTAGTACATGTTTTACAGTTGTCCACTGCTTTTCTGTTGGCTCACGGAAATACTGGGACAGTTTGCTAACAACATAACTCAAATCAGGTCTAGTGCATGAGGTAAGATAGATTAGGCGACCCACTGTCTCTCTGTATTTCCTGGGGTCACTCGTCTTTCCATCACAGTCGGTGTAATTCAACTTTTGTTCACAAGGTGTCGACCTGGGTTTACAGTCTTGCATGTTAAACCTTTCCAGCAATTTACCAATATAACTCCCATCACGCTGGTCAAAAGTGATACCTAGAAAATTCTTCAGTCTGCCCGAATCTTTCATCTGGAATTTCCTAGTAAGCATCTCTTTGACTGTTTTTAGAGTTCTCTCATCACTGGCAGCAATAACCAAGTCATCAACCCATATCAATATTATCACTTTCTCATGTTTTGTTTCTCTCTTGTAAACACAATGATCAGCTGGGTTTTGTAAAAAATGTTTTCACACAGATAGTTATGCAACATTTTGTTCCAGTTTCAACCTGATTGTTTTAGCCCATACAATGACTTCTCCAATTTACACACCATTTTCTCATTAGTCTGAGATTTTACATCATACCCCTCTGGCTGTTCCATGTAAATTTCATAATCAATCGGTGCATGTAGGTAGGCAGTTTTAACGTCCATCTGATGGAGGATCAAACCCTCCTGAGCAGCTTTCTGCATCAACACTCTCACACTGGTAAGGTTGGCAGTAGGAGTAAAAGTTTCTCCATAATCTACACCCATCTCCTGACTATACCCTTTAGCAACATAGCGGGCTTTATACTTGTCAGATCCATCAGCATTGGCTTTAATAGCATACACCCATCTACCCCCCACTGCTTTCTTGCCCTCAGGTAGAGTGGTCAGGGTAAATGTATTGTTTTCCCTCAGTGACTGCATTTCCTCATCCATTGCATCTACCCTCTCTCTTGAGTTGGATGAAGTCACAGCTTCTCTGAAAGTCTGAGGTACATAAAAACCATCTTATAGCAATAATCAATGCTGAACTGCGCCTGATCACTCTCCACCCCATAGAAATCTGGCCTCCTTCTCTCTCTACCAGGGTATCTCCTCTCTCTACTTGGGGTATCTGGAGAAAGTGATTCAGTCTTAACCTCTACTGGCTGTAGGCTTGGGTCTAGCCTAGTCTCAGGAATGTCACATTGCTTGGGTTTGTCAGGGTCAGGTCTGGTTGTACTATGCTGTACACCAACATCATCATCATCAGACACATCATAAGTCTCCCGTCCCTCAATATTGGACATAAACCTCACCAGTCTGTGTTTCATCACTTTTCTACAGTCAGGATAGTAGACCATATAGGCTGGGCTGTTCTTGTCATACCCAACAAAGATGCCTTTGTCAGATCTTGAGTCTAGCTTCTTCCTGTCCTGTCTATAGGCATAACACACAGTACCAAATGTCTGCATCTTTGACACATTGGGTCTCTTTCCTGTCAGCATAAAATAAGGTGTCTGTCTGGTGCGATTGTTGAAACATCTATTCCTCACCACTGCTGCTGTCTGAACTGCATATGGCCATAGCTCTTTGGGTAAATGGCTTTCTAAGAGCATACATCTAGCCATGTCAAAAAGAGTTCTCCAATTGCGCTCAGCAGTGCCATTCTGGTGTGGTGAGTATGGTGCTGATGTCTCATGTCTGATTCTGTTCCTGCGAAGTAGTGCTTGATAACCCTGTCCAGTAAATTCAGTACCATTATCAGATCTGATACATGCAACTTTCCCATATGGAGCTATGTCAGCTAGGAACCTCTCTGTGGCGTCCACTGTGTCACTTTTGTGCTTCAGAAAGTACACAAACACTGCACTGGAGTAGCCATCTGAAAAGGAAAGTGCATAACTATACCCTTCTCTGGACTTTGGGTCAATTGGACCTGCCAAGTCAGTGTGTACCAACTCTAAAGCTGACTTGGCCCTCACATCAGGCTTCCTGTTCCTGCACTGAGTAAATTTACCTTGGACACACACTTCACATTGCAAAGACTTGGGTACTTTACCTGTGATTGACATACCATCCACAACACTCTCTAACCTCTTAACATCGTTAAAATTACAGTGTCCCAAAATCTCATGCCACGTCTGAATATCATGGCAACTCATACACTGATCATCACAGTCATTGTTCACAGTCATAGTAGGCAAATAAAACAGTCTGTTATGTTCATAAAGGAGACAATGTGTACCGTCTTTGCACCGCAGAACGTCTTCACCCGCCTTGAAGATCACTGTCGCCCCACTGGAAGTTGCAGCTCTCATGGAGAAGATGTCTTGGGGATAAGAGGGGATGTACAGTGCCTGTTTCAGTGTGACTTTGAGGTACCGCCCCCAGCTGTCGACCAGCCACACCTCTGCTTCTCCTCTGCGCTCCGCGACCCCCGTGCACCTTGTGCCATCGGCCAGCTCCACGCAGTGCGCTTCGGCCTGGAATCGGTCGTCAAAGCTCTTGAACTTTGTCAAGTCCTTGATGATATGTGATGTCGCACCGGTGTCCACCGTCAGCCCCTTTCTGGTGACACCACTCCCTGGCTGACGATCACTGATCACCAACTTGAAGGCAAAAGTGTTGTCTGTTTCCTCATACACCCCCGCGTGCATTATCCTGCCGCTGTTGTTTCCGTCCTCCTCGCCGTGTGGTACCTTTGGCCTGACTGTACCACCGTTGACCACACTGACATTGTCTTGCTTTGTGTCCTCTCTGGCCACAACGGAAACACTCAATATCCCCGCTCTCAGTGCTCCGCACCCTCATGCCTGTCGGGGAAGTAGCCTTCCGTGGATGCGCCCGAGCCCCCATGACATTGTCTTCAGCCACAGCTGTGCGCATACTTTCAGTGTTCTCCGTAATTTTGTCTTAAAGTCTGCAAAAGAGAGAGTCTCATCTGTTTGAGTGACAAAAATGGAAAAAGGCTTGAATGATTCTGGCAGCCCCTTCAAAACCATTGCAACTAATAGTCCATCACTCAAGACCTCTCCAGCATTCCTCAGCGCTGTGATCGAGGTCGCGGCACGTATGACATAGTCAGTCACACTCTCACCACTCAACTTTTGCAGGGAAGTCAGTTCTGTGTAGAGACTCACAATGCGGGGTTTACCCTTGCCCGCATAATAGTCCCGCAAAATCTTGAGAGCTCCACGCCCGTTATCTGCAGCCTCTCGCATGACCATGGACAAACTTTTGTCACCGAGGAATTGGATCAGTTCAGCATATGCCTTAGCATTCCGTGCTGCATCCTCAGCCAGTGCGTCTACATCCGTCCCCGTAACAGGCTCATTCAAAATAGTGTCCTTTAATTTCTGCAACCGCAGATGGCCCGAAAACTTCTCTTGTCTCCCACAGTTCATAGTTCTTTTCGTCTCCATCAAACATAAGACGAGACCAACGTGAACGTGTCTTTTCGCTCATGGTGCCGGCACTCCAAAACTTGAGACATTAACTCATTGGCTGCCGGAGACATCTATAGACGTTCGGGCGAACCCAACCGTTGATTGCCAGAACGTCTATAGACGTTCAACACGTTTTTCAGCGGGGGTTGCTAGGATACGGCCTGGAGCAACTTTGAAGGTGTAATTCACACCTCTCAACCTGTAGATGGCGATCTTGTATCATTATTTGCCGATCAGAGCCGGGGAAGAAAGGAGGAGTGCAGTGTGTGTATAGATGTGTGTAAGATGGCGAGGCCAGAGAACCCGGAAAAGCAGATAACTGTTGATCAGCGCCTATGGAGCGATCAGATCGCTCTTGGGACCCAGGATCCTGGATCAGAGGATCGCAGAGACAAGCCGGATCAAGCAGCGAGGTCTGAGCAGAGATCTGCTGTGCTCGAGGAGGGGGCTCGAGCACCTCATAACTACGACAGCGCCAAAGAAGAAGTTTACTGACTTGGAGCAGTAATGCTGCTGTGTGGTAATTGTAATGAATGAAGTTATGTGTGTGTGTGTGTGTGCGTGTGTGCGTGCGTGTGTGCGTGCGTGCGTGCGCGCGTGCGTGTGTAGCTGTGTGTGTGTGTAAAGGTTTATGCATGGGCTTGTGTGTATGTACATATATATATGTGTGTGTGTGAGTGTGTGTGGTGTGAGTGTGTGAGTGTGTGTGTGAGTGTGAGTGTGTGTGTGTGTGTGTGTGTGTATTAGTTTTTATTATGGGTCTGTACTCTGGGCCTCAGACAAAGCCTCAACAAAGTTCTATTTTATATGAAAAGATATTATTATATCCTGTAAACATCTCTTGGCACTATTCACAGAGCCTTATATTCTTATATTTGTAAATAAAAAATGTACTTTGTCATCAAAAATCTCTTTCTCTGTTATTTTAGATGTTTGAGGTGTCACTAAATCAATAAATATTGATGTCAAAGTCACTGATCTGCTCGAAATCCTTCTCTGAACTCAACGCTCGTTTTCTCCATTTCTTGCTCAAAAACCAGTGTTTTTGCTGAAACTTCCCTATGTTCTACTATCAGTTATTTGAGAACCGAAAAGGTTAGAAACATATTTTTTTTCCAGGTGAAAGAAGAGAGTCTAGGCTTTATTTTGATGTGTGCCATGTTTATATAGTCAAAGAACTCAGTATTCTGTGAGTCTTGTAAAATCAGTGAAAATTCTCCAAATCTCTGGCACTCTACAGGCTTAGATTTTGAAAACAGGCTGGCAGTGAAAGAGTTAATTCAAATGCGCAAAAGCACTGTCTGGCTACTCATGCCGTATCTACACAAAAATCAGCGCATCTGGGCCCATAACCTGTTAAACAGAGCTTAACTAGATACGGCTAAAGAGCGAGAGAATATACGCTTGGACACAGGTTGCAGTGAGAACACACAATCAAACGTTTATTTGTGCAGGTGCAGCTTAAATAGGTATGGTCACGTGACTAACACACCGGAGAGGAATCCACAATAATTGAGAGTACACTCAGATAACAAATCAATTAACAGCTTTGGACTCAGGAGGCCTGTGAGAGTCTGAGGGACTGTTTCCAGAACACAGACTGGGACATGTTCAGCGGCTCTGACCCACTGCATCACGGACTACATCAACTTCTGCGTGGAGAACACTGTACCAACCAGGAGAGTACGGTGTTTCTCCAACAACCACCCCTGAGTCACCCCTGAGCTTAAAGCCCTCCTGAACCAGAAGAAAAGGGCTTTCAAGTCAGGGGACAGAGAGGAGCAGAAAAGGGTCCAGCTTGAGCTCCAGTGGAGGATCCAACGGGCGAAAAAGGACTATGGGAGGAAGATGGAGGAGCAGCTGGCCCAGAACAACGTAGAGGCCTCCTGTGTGGTCCCGGTTCCCAAAACAACAAACGCCAGGGAACCGGCCCACTACAGACCAGTCGCCTTGACCTTCCACCTCATGAAGACAATGGAGAGGGTGATCCTCAGTCACCTCCACTCTGTGTTGAGCCCCACCCTGGACCCACTGCAGGTGCCTACAAGCCAAACGTAGGAGTAGAGGACGCCGTCATCTACTTGCTGCAGCGGGTGCTCACTCACCTAGAGACCGCCGGGAGGCCGGTCAGCGCCGGCCAACACCATCAGGCCGGCGCTGCTGTGGGGGAAGCTAGAGGATGCGGGAGTTGATGGACATCTCGCTGCCTGGACCATCGACTACCTCACTGACCGTCCACAGTACGTGCGGCTGTGCGGCTGTGAGTCAGAGGTGGTAGTCTGCACCACTGGGGCTACCCAGGGAACTGTCCTCTCACCCTTCCTCTTCACCATCTACACCTCGGACTTCACATACAACACGGACAGCTGCCATCTCCAGAAGTTCTCCGACGACTCAGCCATTGTGGGCTGTGTGTCTGAGGGGAACGAGCTGGAGTACCGCTCGGTCATCAGAGACTTTGTGGACTGGTGTGGGCACAACCACCTGAACCTTAACACCAGCCACCAGGCGGCACGGTGGCTGAGTGGCTAGCACTCATGCTTCACAGCAAGAAGGTTCCGGGTTCGACCTCCGGGCCTTTCTGTGTGTGTTCTGTGTGGAGTTTGCATGCATGGTCTTGGTTCGATCCCCGGGTCGCCTGGGCCTTTCTGTGTGGAGTTTGCATGTTCTCCCCATGTCTGGGTGGGTTTCCTCCGGGCACTCCGGTTTCCCCCATCAACCCAAAACATGCACCATAGGTAAAATCCTCCAGCTGAGGTCCTGACCAAGCCGAAGCAAGAAGATCATGGAGATGGTCCCCGGGCGCAGTAATGTGCTGCCCACTGCTCCTGATAACAGGATGGGTTAAATGCAGAACTGGAATTTCCCCACTGTGGGACTAATAAAGGCATAGCTTTCTTTCTTTCTTTCTTTCTTTCTTTCTTTCTTTCTTTCAGTAAGACAAAGGAGTTGGTGATCGACTTCAGAAGGAGATCACTACCTCACTCACCGGTGAACATCCAGGGGCAGGACATAGAGACTGTGGACAGTTTCAAGTACAGTGGTACCTCACCTTACGAAATGAATTCGTTCCAGAAGTGGTTTCGTAACGTGAATTTTTCGTAAGTTGAGTAGCTATTTCAATGGAAAAGGCCTGATCCGTTCCAAGGTTTTTTTTTATAGTGTAACTTTTTTTTTATAGTGTAACATTTGTGTTCTGCGTCCTGATTGGAATAAACCAGGTCTAGACCAGAACTAAACCAGGTCTAAACCTGGACTGGACCTGGACTAAACCAGGATTATCCTGGGACATGGCAGTGCCGTTGGAGGAGCGCGTTGCTCATGTCTCCGCGCTCCTTGCGTGTTCCGCGCTAGAGCTAAGAGGCCGAGAAGACGCTCTTTCAGCGGGAATAAGAGCGGGGCGGGGTCTGGTTCTATGTGACCTCCAGAGCCGGGGGGCTGACACTGTGAGCTAACAGGCCAAGAAAGGTGCTCTATCGGCGGGCAAGACCGCGGGGTCTCGCTCGGGGCAGGCTCTGGTTCTATGTGATTTCCAGGTCTAGACCAGAACTAAACCAGGTCTAGACCAGGTCTAAACCAGGACCGGATCAGGTCCAGACCCGGACCAAACCGGGACCAGACCAGGATTAAATCACCCCGTGCTCGGCCCCCGAGCCGCGCGGCCCCGCGGCCCCGAGGGGGAGGCACGGCCCGGGCACCGCGGCTCCATCCCGCACTCGCAGTCCCGGTGTACTCGCGCCCTTGCGCCGTGTCGACGTCGCTTTTTGATCCTTCGATGAGCTGGGTTTAGACCGTCGTGAGACAGGTGAGTTTTACCATACTGATGATGTGTTGTTGATAGTAATCCTGTGTCTCCGCTCCCCTCGCGTGTTCGGCGCTATATTGAGCCGTGTCCCCCCCACGCTTCACTATCAACACATTCCATTGAAAATCTATGAAAGTTCGAGTGTTCAAACGAGAGAGAAATGCGAGAAAAGCATAATTCCAGTCTGAGAAAAGCGTAGAATGTGTGTGGTGAGGCATTTACAGCCCTAAAACATGTAGAACAATTGCAAAATACAAAGTTGTCTTACCTCGTGGACCTCTCCCACCGCGGGCACCTCTGGAACCTAACCCCGTGTGTGTTGATAAAGTGTATTTACGTTTCGGGGCGTGCATATGAGCGCGCATTAATTGAATTTTTGAGATTTCGCGTTTCGTAACTTGAATTTTCTTTCGTATCTAGAGACCAAAATTTGACGTGATGGCGTTTCGTAACTTGGATTTTTCGTATGTAGGGTCTTTCGTAAGGTGAGGTACCACTGTACCTGGGTGTTCACCTCAACAATAAACTGGACTGGTCCCACAACACCGACGCCCTGTACAAGAAGGGCCAAAGTCGCCTCCACCTCCTGAGGAGACTGAGGTCCTTTGGAGTGTGCAGGCCTCTGCTCAAGACTTTTTATGACTCTGTGGTGGCCTCTGCTCTCCTCTACGCTGTCGTCTGCTGGGCCCCGAGCAGCACAGAACGGGACAGGAAAAGACTTAATAAGCTGGTCAGGAGGGCCAGCTCTGTCCTGGGCTGTCCTCTGGACTCTGTAGAGGAGGTGGCTGAGAGGAGGGGGCTGGACAAACGTACGTCCATCATGGATGACACCTCTCAGCCTCTGCACTGGACTGTAGAGGAGCTGAGCAGCTCCTTCAGCAGCCGACTGAGGAACCCCCAGTGCAAGAAGGAGCGCTACCGCAGATCCTTCATCCCCAATGCCATCAGACTGTATAACTCCACTGTAGAGTCCAAATGTGCAATATTGTCTTTAAATACTCTCCTAGTTATTGTTTCTTATTATTATTACTTGTATAACTCCACTGTATGGTCCTATCGTGCAATATCGTTTTTCCAACGTGCAAGTATTGTTTTTTTTTCAATACTCTCCCTGTCAGTTTTTATTATTATTTTTACTATTATTATTATTATTCGATTTATTACTTATTTTATTATTATTATTACCTATCTTTATGCCATTCTTGCTGCATGCACTTGTCTCTTGTTCAAACTTTCTCCTGTGTGAGATCAATAAAGTCTTATCTTATTCAAGATTCAAGATTCAAGATTCTTTATTGTCATTATGCAAGCATAACGAAATTTTGATGGACTCCCGGCTACAGAAGTATAAAATTACCACACAACAAGCATAAAGATAAAAGCTATCATAAATAGATAAAAGAAGCATCATAAATACAAAAATACAAATACAGTAGTGTAAAGTGTCTGCAGTGTAAAGTGGGTGGTTGCAGTAAAGTGCACTTACTGCCAGCTCAAACCTAATGTCCATCTTATGCCCTGTGTCTGTGAGATGATGGGGGTGGGGGCAGTTCTGTGAGATGATGGGGGGGTGGGGGCCAGTTCTGTGGGTGTGCTCGGGGGGATGGGATGCAGCGGGGTGATGGCCTTCACAGCTCTGGGGAAAAAACAGTCTCTGAGCCGTGAAGTGGTCGTTTTAATAGTCCTGTACCGCTTCCCTGATGAAGAGGTACAAACAGTCCATTGCCAGGGTGGGTGGGGTCAGTTGCTATGCGTCTGGCCCTTTGCTGAACCCGGGAGCTGTAGACCGAGTCCAGGTCTGGCAGACGACAGCCCATGATCCCCTGTGCAGTCCTCACCACCAGGAAGGACTTAGCTTCCTGTTCGGTGCAGTGCAGCTGCCATACCACACCGTCATGCTAAGAGACAGGATGCTCTCAATAGTGGCTCTATAAAAGTTCACCAGAAGTACCAGGAGGAGAGACCAGAGCGCTTCAGCTTCCTGAGGAAGAAGAGACACTGTTGGGCCTTCTTCACCAGGTGTGAAGTATTAACAGTCCTCAAGAGGTCAGAGGAGATGTGAATGCCCAGGAACTTTATGCTGTCGACACGCTCCACTGCCTCCCCCTGTATGCAGAGAGGAGCGTGTTCAGTCCTCCTGGACCTCCTGTAGTCCCCAATCACCTCCCGTGTCTTGCTGGTGTTCAAGATGAACACCATCTTATCTTATCTTATCTTATGCAGTGTTTGCTGTCCAGGAGAGGTCCTCAATGCTGTGCACCCCCAGGAATTTGGTGCTGCTCACCCTCTCTACAGCAGCACCGTTGATGGACAGTGGAGGGGTGCTGCCGGGTGGGGCCTCTCCGGAAGTCAATAACAATCTCCTTGGTCTTTTCAACATGGCTGGAGTGGACTTCTTTGGCACAGGAATGATGGTGATGGTTTTGAAGCAGGGAGGAACGACAGCCTGGCTCAGAGAAGCATTAAAGATGTCGGTGAAGACATCCTTGAGCTCCTCTGCACAGTCCTTCAACACACGACCAGGGATGTTGTCCGGGCCTGCAGCCTTGCTGGTGTTGATCCTGGAGAGTGTTCTCTTCACGCTGGCTGCAGACACACACAGGGGCTGGTCGTGGGGAGGTGGAGGAGTTTTTTGGGGCCGGGTGTCATTTTGTGCCTCAAACCGTGCAAAGAAGCTGTTGAGGTCATTGAGCAGGGTGATGTTGCTGTCACAGGTCTGTGGCGAGGGTTTGTAGTCCGTGATGTTCTGGATGCCCTGCCACAGACTCCGTGTGTCCCTGCTGTCTCTAAAGTGTCCGGTTATTTTCTGTGTGTATTTGTGTTTGGCTTTCCTGATGCCACGGGACAGGTTGGTTCTTGCTGCCTTCAGATGTGTGACATCCCCGGCTCTGAAGGCAGCGTTCCTGGCTCTCAACAGCCTGTGAACCTCCCCTGTCAGCCATGGCTTCTGGTTAGCCCTGGTGATGATGGTCCTGGTGTGTGTGACATCACCAATGCATTTGGTGATGTAGGAGGTCACAGTGTCTGCGTACTCCTCAATGTCTGTGTGGTTGTTGTATGTGGCGGCCTGTTTGAACACTGCCCAGTCTGTTGTACCGAGGCAGTGCTGTTGTGCAGACGAGGCCCCCTCTGGCCACACCTGGATCTGCTTCAGAGCCGGCCTGGAGACCCTCACACGGGGTCTGTATGCCGGTCTGAGCACAACAGAGATGTGGTCAGAGAGGCCTATGTGGGGGAGGGGGGGCCTTGTACGCTTCTTTGTGTGTCGTGTAAACCATGTCCAAAATGTTTGCTTTGGTTGGGAAATCAACATGCTGATGCATTTGTGGTATGACAGTCCTGAGGTCTGCATGATTGAAATCTCCGGCGAGGATAAAAAATCCATCCGTGTGAGCCTTCTTTTGTTCACTAATGGAGTTATACAACTCGTACAGTGCCTCCCTTCTATCAGCGTTATTGGGGGAGGATGGGGGGGGGGTGTAAACAGCGACCAGATCGCTGTAAATTCCCTCGGGAGATAAAAAGGCCGGCACTTCAGAATCATAAACTCCACGAGGTGAACAGTGTCTACATACTACCACAGCGTCCCGACAATAAGCGTCCCGAAGAAAGATGATTAAACCCCCTCTGCGGGATTTAACTCTGGGGACACTGCTCGTTCGGTCCGAGCGGTAGCATGATAGCTCGTCCAAGCGCACCGCTGAGTCCGGGATGTTTCCGTGTAACCATGTTTCCATAAAAACAAAAACACAGCACTCCCTCATGTCGCGCAGGGCAGATCGCAGTCTGAGATAGTCCATTTTATTATCCAGAGACCGCAGGTTGGCGAGGAGAATAGATGGAATAGCTGGCCAGTGCGGGCTAGCCGCTAGCATAGCTCTGATACCTCCACGCTTGCCTCGCTTCTGCAACGGCATCTACGAATGAGCGAGCTGCCAGGTCCATCAGGCTGACCACACCTACAGGAAGAAACAACAGCTGATATAAGTCACGTCACCACCAACACCGGTGACAGTTCTGAAGATGGCAACAGCAGCAGCCGAAACATGTCAACAAGGTAAATCCTTTAGTGTGTTGTCTTATCTTAAGTTATCAGACTCTACACATCTCTCACGTACAGGCATCCTTCAGGCGGTCTAGTGTTACACATAGTGTTACACACATTTATAGGAACCATTTGCTTTCATTTCCTTGTTCTGCACTGTTGCTTTTACAGGTAATGACTTGTAAGTTTTTGAGGTGTGACTTGTAAGTTTTTGAGGTGTGGCTAAAGTCTGTGTGGAGTCCTGTATAAAAATAAAAACTCAAAAATGTTGCAACTAAATGTTGTTTAGTTTGGGGGTGTTTAGGCCTCTGACTGTACCCATCTAAGGCTGTGGCTCTTATATTTACTTAATTTGTAGCACTTTTCACATTTGTAAATAGATTACCAGAGGAAAAGGGTTGGAGACCCTGTAACCTTAAACAAAGAGCCTCAGGTTTCGTGCTAATACTGGTGAATAATCCTGTTCAATTTTATCCTAAATGCTCAGAAATTCTGGTTGTTATTTTGAACAAATAAACCACACAAAAGAATTCTGGTCTTTAAGTGATTTTTAGAGTTAAATGATTGGGCCCCTGTATTGACATCTTATAGTGTTTTCACACGCGGCCCCTTTCAGCCATGTCAACAAACTCAGATCAATGACTCAGTATTTTTTGCTCATAATGTGAATGCTCCAACCGTACCCAGACCCTCTGAAACAAACCGTACTGAGACCTACAACACAAATACAAATATGTCATCTGTATCTGAACAGATCTATTTTTCATCCAAAAACACAGGAGGGCAGTGCAGCAGACATTTGGTTTCATGTGACAATTACCCAGAATTCAGTGCACTGGGGGCTGCGAGCTCTAGATGACCTGGAGCTCTAGATGACCTGGAGCTCTAGATGACCTGGAGCTCTAGAGGGCCTGGAGCTCTAGATGACCTGGAGCTCTAGATGACCTGGAGCTCTAGAGAACCTGGAGCTCTAGATGACCTGGAGCTCTAGAGGACCTGGAGCTCTAGAGAACCTGGAGCTCTAGATGACCTGGAGCTCTAGAGAACCTGGAGCTCTAGATGACCTGGAGCTCTAGAGGACCTGGAGCTCTAGAGGGCCTGGAGCTCTAAAGGGCCTGGAGCTCTAGATGACCTGGAGCTCTAGAGGACCTGGAGCTCTAGATGACCTGGAGCTCTAGATGACCTGGAGCTCTAGATGACCTGGAGCTCTAGAGAACCTGGTGTGAACAGAACGGGGACTGGGGCCCCATCAAAGCTCAAGTGGACCAGAAGGAGAACCCAGTCCTGTTTGTAATAAACTCACAATCTGAACACAAAACCAACTTCTTCTTCTGTCGGTTCACTGTTTGGTCCAAGAGGACTGAGTCCAGGTCACTTAAACAGGACGATGTGTGAAAATACAGTTAAACCTCCAGACACATAAAGAGAAACAGAGACAGAGAGATAGTAGTTCTTTTGTTGAGCTTTTGTAATTCGTCTGACGGACAGTGCCTCTAAAGGTGTGTATGTTTTTGAGGTGTGGTGTGATGTATCAGATAAAAATGAAAACACAAAAATGTTGCAGAACAAGAGCTCCAGCCAGCTTCACGTCATGGCCGCTGAACACAGTTTATCAATCAATCAATCAAGTTTATCCATATCTTCTTTATTTTCTCTCACAAATGTTACATTCAGGTTGGTGGTATCAGTGTTTAATTTGGGGGTTTGGAAGTATAATATTATTATATTATAGATCTTATCAGTTCTTATTATAGATCCATGGTTGGGGGTGTTTAGGTGTGTCAGTGCAGTCTAAGGCCCCGTTTACACGTACACTGGTATTTTTAAAAACTGAGACATTTCCCTTTGTTTGTACCCATCTTTTACACGCGGCGAATTCGCCTCTGAAAACAAATCTTTCTAAAAACTCCAACTAGAATGGAGATTCTGGAAAACTCCGGTTTGGCGTTTGCGTGTAAAGTGAGATAAACAGAGTTTTAGGAGCTGACGCGCCAAAAGATTCAAAAGATTCTGATTGGCTTGCAGAGCGTTCTCCTTCCTACACTGCCCCCCATTGGCTTGGCACAGTTATGACGGCGCTCGATGGCGTATGTATGCGGGTTGGTAAACGGAAACTTTTTTGAAAACAATGCTATGTGCACAATGTTATTTTGGAAAACTGAGGGAGAGAAATTTTTGCGATGTGTAAACTAAGACTTAGCGAGTACAGGAGCTGATACTCTGAGGTCCTGAAACTATAAAGTTAGAGATTAAACCAGTAAGTTCTGCTTCACAGACGTTTAACAGTTTTGTCATGAATAATTTCACAGTTAAACTCTAATACTAATACTTCTAATATTTTGACAAGTGGATCACGGTTATAAAAATAAGTCTGAAAGTCTGAACAGGAACTACACCTGTAAGTTGTGTCCATAACTGTCACCTATTTGTCTCAGTCCATGAACATTTTCTTTTCACTTCCAGAGACAAACACCAGGAGGATCGTGCTTCTGGGCAAAAGTGGGTCAGGAAAGAGCAGCCTGGCCAACACTTTGTTTGGAGAAAACACTTTCACCGTGAATCATTTTGCAAACTCAAAGACAAAAGTCTGTGTTTCTGAAACTAGAACCATTAACGGGAGAAACATCCAACTGGTGGACACTCCAGACTTCTTCGACACAAACCCCAGGAGCTCTGAGCTGAATGAAGTGCTAAACTGCATTGTGGAGTGTGCTCCTGGGCCCCATGCTTTCCTGCTCTTGCTGAAAATCGATAGGTTCACACTATTGGAGCAGGCGTCTGTGGCTCTGATGGTCAAGTACTTCTCTAAAGAGGTGTTCAAGTACACCACCCTGGTGTTCACACACGGTGATGACCTGCCTCCAGGGATGAAGATCCACGACTGGGTCAATGAAAACAAAGACCTGAAGAACCTGGTGGAGAAATGTGGAGGCCGCTGTCATGTTATTGATAATAAATACTGGAACAACAGCCAGGATGACTACAGAAACAACCAGCACCAGATTGAAGAGCTGCTGAAGACCATTGACCAAACCGTGGAGGAGAACAAAGGATTCTACACCAATGAGATACTGGAGCAGGTTCACCAGGAAATACAAAAGAAGGCTGAGAAGATAGAAAAGTCTTCACCAGGAAAATTCTCAGTCTGGGAAAAGACACAGACGGCCAAAGAAAAAGTGCTAATCTTCTTGAAGAGAAATAAAGGCCTGATAATTGCAGTGGCCTTAGGGGCATTTATTGGGGGATTAGTAGGGTTTGGTGTTGGATTGCTATTGGGTGGCATAGGGTTTGCAGTGGGAGGAGCAGTGGGAGGAGCAGCGGGAGGAGCAGTGGGAGGAGCAGTGGGAGGAGCAGTGGGAGGAGCAGTGGGAGGAGCAGTGGGAGCAGCAGTGGGAGGAGCAGTGGGAGGAGCAGTGGGAGCAGCAGTGGGAGGAGCAGTGGGAGGAGCACTGGGAGCAGTGGGAGCAGCAATTGTAGGAGGAGTGGCTTATGATTTATATCAAAGCATGGATTCCTCTGAGGTGGAGAAGGCCAACCGTTATGTAGGTGAGGTACAGCGCCTGTTTAAGCACTTAGAGAAAATCACAGCTGAGGACCTGATCTGAAAGTCTGAAGTATATTTAAGCTTTCCCCTTTAAATCAGACCTATTCTGCAAATTTCATCTTCATTTATTGGTTTATTAGGACAGTGTACATTACATTACATTACATTAAGCACAATGGCAGAGATGTTTTTCCCAGATTGTAGCTCATAGCTAATTTCCATCTGTAGTCCTGGGAAGGTGAGACAGCACAACGAACAAAAACAGTTCTTCAGATGTTTCTCTAGTCGTTTCTTCTCACTCATCCTCTGAAGTTGGATTTGGACTGATTCATGTTTGAAGAATCTTTAATCTCTTATTTTCAAGACTCCCACTGTGACACGCCCACTGTGACACGCCCACTGTGACACGCCCACTGTGACACGCCCACTGCGACACGCCCACTGTGACACGCCCCCTGTGACACGCCCACTGTGACACAACCACTGTGACACGCCCCCTGTGACACGCCCCCCTGTGACACGCCCACTGTGACACGCCCACTGTGACACGCCCACTGTGACACAACCACTGTGACACGCCCCCTGTGACACGCCCCCCTGTGACACGCCCACTGTGACACGCCCACTGCGACACGCCCACTGTGACACGCCCACTGTGACACGCCCCCCTGTGACACGCCCACTGTGACACGCCCACTGTGACACGCCCACTGTGACACGCCCCCTGTGACACGCCCACTGTGACACGCAACTGTGACACGCAACTGTGACACGCCCACTGTGACACGCCCCCCTGTGACTCGCCCCCTGCGACACGCCCCCCTGTGACACGCCCACTGTGACACGCCCACTGTGACACGCCCCCCTGTGACACGCCCCCTGTGACTCGCCCACTGTGACACGCCCCCCTGTGACACGCCCACTGTGACACGCCCACTGTGACACGCAACTGTGACACGCCCACTGTGACACGCCCACTGTGACACGCCCACTGTGACACGCCCAACTGTGACACGCCCACTGTGGCGTCTCTTCCTTCTCCAGTTTGATGTTCTTCATGGTGATACTCGTAGGTTTGGGCAGCGTCGCATCGTCGTTTTGGTCCAAATGTAAAAAAACAAACGCTCTGATCTAGTGTGAGGGACCCACAACCTGGTTCAGTCCTGGTTCAGTCCTGGTTCAGTCCTGGTTCAGTCCTGGTTCAGTCCTGGTTTAGTCCTGGTTTAGTCCTGGTTTAGACCTGGTTTAGACTTGCCTGGAAGAATCCATGACTCATCGCTGTACCAGCGGCGAGTCTGGTAACGCTTGGTCCAGAACGCTCTGCTGTTGCGCGTAGACAGACAGCTAAGTGAACCAATCAGAGATTGCGCCATCTTGATTCAAAACTGAGGAGGAACATCCGTTGCCTAAGAGTGACGTTGCGGGCAAAGGTGGGTGCACTGACGTCACCATCTTTGAACGAATCAGAATCGCGGAGTCCGTTGTTAACCGGGGGAGCGAGCGTGGAGCGAGGGTGTTCAAATGGTATCGCGCTGTAGCAAATACAGAGAGATATCATTTAGTCCTGGTTTAGTCCTGGTTCAGTCCTGGTTCAGTCCTGGTTTAGTCCTGGTTCAGTCCTGGTTTAGTCCTGGTTCACTCAGAGTTCTTGTTTCTTTATGAAGTTGTTTTAGATCAATATTGTGAGTTGAAATGTCCAGTCTGTAACAATCGGGGGTCATAGAGCCTAAATGTATAACAGGCTAAAGTTCTTTAAAATAATTTTTTCTGCCATAAAATCAGGTTTCCTTTGTTAGCCTAATTCAATCTAATTGCTATTCTAATTGTGATTGTTTTGGATAAACATTTGAACCGTGCGCTCTTCACTGCTCTGTAAATCCTTGTAACTCTTGTTGAAAACTATGACTGTTTGAAAGAATCCAAACATGAACTTCAATAAAGAGTCCTAACAAAACTCTGGGTTGATGTTTTTAATAACAAAGGAGCATTTTTCAGGACGAGATGTGGTGGATGGAGCTGATGGACTTCTCACGGCCGGATTACATTTGTGTGGTTTGTTTTTGTGCAGCGTCTCAAAGAAAACGACCCAGAGACGAGGCAAAGGAGGCGATTTACTATAGAGCCATTTGTACGCACTATTTCAAAATGTTTCACACAGCAACAAAACATACAACAGGCAAAAAGACCTTAAAATTGAATTCTAAGGTTGGTGGTTTAAGGTCTGCCGCTGTTTTTAAAGGAATCTCCAAACGTCTGATCCACAAATGTTTCTCCTTCTCATTCTTTGGGATCAGCTCCACAAACTCGTCATGTGAATCTTGTGTCTTAAAGTCGTGTCAGCTGAAACACTCTCGTCTTTGTGACTTTAGTTTATTTCTCCTGACAGAAGAGGCTGAACCAGTTGAAGTTCCATGTGAAAAGGCCCAGCACTTCCATAGATATGATCCATAAACCCGGTCACCACACGGGTATTTCTTGAACGCTGTTGTGATGTCACGTGAGCACAAACCTTTAAAACACAAGTGGTGTTCACACGAAAACTCCTGTCTCCCTCCATTTTGTGTCTGTTGCATTCAGTGGTGAAAGTAAAGCGGTGCGCACCGGAACGCAGCACCGCTAAGAGAATATGGTTAATGGTGGCCAAAACCCACATTTGAAAAAAAAAAGTAAGGTGCGCTATTTAAGTAGAAAACACAAACAACCACACTTTGCCATTGGAGAATAAGTGAAAGCTCCCCGAAACTCTGGTGCAGAGATATCTGCAGTCTGGGGTTTGCCCGGAGTCCCCCGGCTGGCTGGCCGCGCTCTCTCCGTGAGTGGCGCCGGTCCCTCATGAGGGGCCGGCCCATCCGGAGACGGATGTCCACACAAAGGGCGACGGTCGCGCTTAGACCTCCGTGGGGCACGGATCTTTGCGCCAGTCCCGTCGCCCTCATGGGCCACTCGGCGGCCTTCCTACTCGTCGCGGCGTTTAAAAAAAAAACGGTAAAGTGATGCACTGGACATTATAGCACCTGTAAGAAATGAAAACTACTTTCACCACTGGTTGCATTTCTTCTCAAAGCTCTGACTGTGGTTTCACTTTCACTGTTTGAACCAGTTTGAATCCAACATTAAAGGTCCTGTATCCCACACACTGACCCTGTGAGCTTTAAGGCATGTTCTAATGTTCTCATGTTCTCATGTTCTAATGTTCTAATGTTCTCATGTTCTTATGTTCTCATGTTCTCATGTTCTCATGTTCTAATGTTCTCATGTTCTAATGTTCTCATGTTCTAATGTTCTCATGTTCTAATGTTCTAATGTTCTCATGTTCTAATGTTCTCATGTTCTCATGTTCTCATGTTCTCATGTTCTGATGTTCTCATGTTCTAATGTTCTCATGTTCTAATGTTCTTATGTTCTAATGTTCTGATGTTCTCATGTTCTAATGTTCTAATGTTCTCATGTTCTAATGTTCTCATGTTCTCATGTTCTGATGTTCTCATGTTCTAATGTTCTCATGTTCTAATGTTCTTATGTTCTAATGTTCTGATGTTCTCATGTTCTAATGTTCTAATGTTCTCATGTTCTAATGTTCTCATGTTCTCATGTTCTGATGTTCTCATGTTCTAATGTTCTCATGTTCTAATGTTCTTATGTTCTAATGTTCTGATGTTCTCATGTTCTAATGTTCTGATGTTCTCATGTTCTAATGTTCTCATGTTCTCATGTTCTCATGTTCTGATGTTCTCATGTTCTAATGTTCTCATGTTCTCATGTTCTCATGTTCTAATGTTCTCATGTTCTCATGTTCTAATGTTCTAATGTTCTCATGTTCTCATGTTCTAATGTTCTAATGTTCTAATGTTCTCATGTTCTCATGTTCTCATGTTCTAATGTTCTCATGTTCTCATGTTCTCATGTTCTAATGTTCTGATAGTTCATAGTTCATGTACATAGAGTAAATTCGAAATTTCGTTTACCCGCTATCCAGGCAGGACAGTGATAGAGCGGCTAGGGGAGGGGCCACGCGCATGTGCGCACCGCCGACTGGGACATACAGAGTGGTAAAGACGCAATTACAATCAATGACAATTATTCACAAAATGTAATGACAGAAAAACAATTGGACAGGTAACATACGGTGTTTTTTTCTTTGGCGACAAAGGGAAAGGTGGGGCAAGGGAGCAGATCAGAAATCAATGAAATTGAAAACTGAAATAGAGGCAGACATCCTAAAAATAGACAAGGCAGTATTACATAAACCATATCAGTGTGAGCCAAATGTGGAGGGCTTTGTTTTGTAGAGTGTTGTGTAGATAAGCCACAGCTGTCGGCCTTGGACGTGTTTGTGCAGAAGATGCAGTCAAAACAAAGTCCAGTTGGATCACATTTTCAGGAGAATTGATTACAAAAGGGGAATTTAACATAATCGATACATTTTAGAACCCAGGCGAACAGACAATTTGCCAGAACCCTGGTTTCTGCCAGGCCCCCAACTTCCTGCAGGTTTGTGCGACTCGCAATCCTCCCCCCACACGTATGATAATGAATACGGACTGAGCCGCTGTTCCCCACAGTTCCACATCCATTTATCTGCGATGTTATCCAGTGCCAGGGGGTTTCCACAGATTGGATGGAACAGTTCATCTGTGTTCTCCTTCTAATGTTCCCCGTAAAATGACCGGCCGGCGGATCGGGGCTCTTTTACCCGCCCGGCTCCAATTAGTGATGGGTCAGAAAACATCCCCCAGGCCAATCCAGATGTCCTGCCATCAAAATTCCAATAGTAAATCGTTCCGTGTCCTCCAGTAAGAGCGGTGTCAGGTAAACGATGCGTCCCTCGTGTATCAGGCAGCACGTTCCCTCGGGACTCTCCGGCTCTCCAGACCGGTGGTCCTCCGTGAAAAAAATGTATCCAATTCATGATTTAGGATTTGAAAATCTGTTCCAACAGGAGAAAAATGATGAGACGAGAGAAATAAAACATCAGACAGAGCAAGGTTTAGGTTTAGGGAGGAAGAGAAAAAGTCTGTTCTCAACGACAGCTAGAAGGAAAGATGTTCTAATGTTCTAATGTTCCTCCTCAAACACACCTGGAGTCGTGTTTGTTTCATTCTCATGTTTGAGGAACTCTTTATTATTCATCTGTAACATCTCCAAAGCTCCAAACGCTCTGTTCCACCTCATGATGTCATCAAGTGGTAGTTTCCAAGTGAGCTGTTCACTTTTTACCTTTAGTTCAGTCGAGATCGGCGACTCCAGGACTGAAATGATCCAAATGATTCTAGTGAAGGTGTGTGGAGTTTAAAAACACAGTGGAGCTCTTCCTGTCTCACCACATGATGACATCACAAGGTGGAGCTGAGTGTTTTGAGGAAAAAAACTAAATGTGCAGGGTTTGTGTGTGAATGAAACAAAACACAACTCCAGGTAAACTACACTAGAACAGAAAATCTGCTCTTGAATAAAGAGCAAAACAGACAGCTGGCCTGTTCTGATCACATTTGTTTTATTTTATTCAGGTATTGATTATATTAATTGGTTAATGTAGGGCGAAGGAACGAAGAAAACATTTGTGTGGAAGGTCTGCCCCCTGCTGGTCACTGTGGAGATCTGCTGGATCCATTATGACCACTTTGTTCTGTTACGTTTTCAAATAGAATCCAAATGAAGATTCAGAAAATCTAAACGGAAAGGTTTTCATTTTAGACGTCACATACCCCCTCTTAAATACCCCACAGAGTCACATACCCCCTCTTTAATACCCCACAGAGGTAAATACCCCCTCTTTAATACCCCACAGAGTCACATACCCCCTCTTTAATACCCCACAGAGTCACATACCCCCTCTTTAATACCCCACAGAGTCATATACCCCGTCTTTAATACCCCACAGAGTCATATACCCCCTCTTTAATACCCCACAGAGTCACATACCCCCTCTTTAATACCCCACAGAGGTAAATACCCCCTCTTTAATACCCCACAGAGTCACTTACCCCCTCTTTAATACCCCACAGAGTCACATACCCCCTCTTTAATACCCCACAGAGTCATATATCCCCTCTTTAATACCCCACAGAGTCACATACCCCCTCTTTATTACCCCCTCTGTAGATAAACAGTGATTCTCTTCCTTCAGTTTTCCTCTGTGGGCTCTGGCGCCCCCTGGTGGTGGAGCTGCTCTTTCTTGATCAGGCCCCGCCCCCTGCTCCACACAGGTGTGATTGATTATTGATCTTTCTAAAGCCCGACAGGTGCGTCGCCTTGTTCACCTGGCGCCGTCTTTTGTCCCGTTCAACCCAGCGGGTGTTTCCTCTGAACCACAGTGAGCAGAAAAACATTTCAATAACATTTTACTCATTATAAAATAAAAAGTGAAGTAAATATTAAACTGTTTTAGCCACAGTGCTGCAGGTCACATGAAAACCAGATGAATTCAGTTCAGGATCTCTTAAAGTCGGGATGGGGAAATGTCCCAGTGTGAAATGTCCCAGTGTGAAATGTCCCAGTGTGAAATGTCCCAGTGTGAAATGTCCCAGTGTGTTTGTGTAGTTTATTGATCAGTCTCATGAGTCACACTTTATTATTGACGTGTTTTAAAGTCTGTGACACATAAAAACTCCTGAACTCTTTATATTTGTAGAAGTGTTGATGTTTATTCAAACTCAGAGTTTTGGGGTTTGATTTGGTCACGTGAGTCGCTTCCTCCAGATGATCCAGATGCCCTCCCAGGAGCTGTGAGCAGGACCCAGGAGCTGTGAGCAGGACCCAGGAGCTGTGAGCAGGACCCAGGAGCTGTGAGCAGGACACTCAGCTCTGGAGGAGTGCTACACAGTACAGACTACAGAGTAATAATAATAATAATAATTATACATTTTATTTATTAGGCGCCTTTCTGGACACTCAAGGTCGCCTTACAACAAGTATATTATACATTACAGGCAGTTAAAAGCAACAGTTAAAATACAAACAGTTAAAGATTTAAACAATAAAAATGTTTAAAACATTTAAAACATTTAAAACATTTAAAAGAACAGTCCAGTTATGTTTGGAGTGAAAAGGCCAGTCTGAACACATGAAGTGTTGGGAGTGTGTCGGTGGAGGTCAGGAGGGAGAGAGTTCCAGAGCTGCTCCCCATAGTGACCAGACGGGCAGAGGGGACAGAGAGCTGGAGGAGCAGGAGGAGCAGGAGGAGCAGGAGGAGGACCAGGTGTGGCGATACGGAGGAGGTCTGTGAGATATGGAGGTGCAAGGTTGTGGATGACTTTGAATGTGTGGAGCAGGATTTTGTGTTGAATGTGGTGTGTGATGGGGAGCCAGTGGAGCTGTAGAGAGGAGGAGGAGCAGGAGGAGGAGGAGGAGGATTTTGTCTTGAATGCGATGTGTGATGGGAGCCAGTGGAGCTGTTGTAGGATGGGTGTGGTGTGGTTGATGGAGGGTGTATGTGTGATGATGCGAGCGGCTGAATTCTGAACCAGTTGAAGTTTATGGAGAGTTTTCTGCGGGAGACCAAACAGAAGAGAGTTGCAATAATCCAGACGGGAAGTGACGAGGCTGTGAATGAGTACGACAGTGGACTGAGGAGTAAGGGAGGGCCGGAGACAATGTAGAAGACTACAGACTACAGAGTGCAGACTACAGAGTGCAGACTACAGAGTGCAGACTACAGAGTACAGAGTGCAGACTACAGAGTGCAGACTACAGACTACAGAGTGCAGACTACAGAGTGCAGACTACAGAGTACAGACTACAGAGTGCAGACTACAGAGTGCAGAGTGCAGACTACAGAGTGCAGACTACAGAGTGCAGACTACAGAGTGCAGACTACAGAGTACAGAGTGCAGACTACAGAGTGCAGACTACAGAGTACAGACTACAGAGTGCAGACTACAGAGTACAGACTACAGACTACAGAAAGCAGATTACAGAGTGCAGACTACAGACTACAGACTACAGAGTGCAGACTACAGAGTACAGACTACAGAGTACAGAGTGCAGACTACAGAGTACAGACTACAGAGTACAGACTACAGACTACAGAGTGCAGACTACAGAGTGCAGACTACAGAGTGCAGACTACAGAGTGCAGACTACAGAGTACAGAGTGCAGACTACAGAGTACAGACTACAGAGTGCAGACTACAGAGTACAGACTACAGAGTGCAGACTACAGAGTGCAGACTACAGAGTGCAGACTACAGAGTGCAGACTACAGAGTACAGACTACAGACTGCAGACTACAGAGTGCAGACTACAGAGTGCAGACTACAGAGTACAGACTGCAGACTACAGAGTGCAGACTACAGAGTGCAGACTACAGAGTGCAGACTACAGAGTGCAGACTACAGAGTGCAGACTACAGACTACAGAGTGCAGACTACAGAGTACAGACTACAGAGTGCAGACTACAGAGTACAGACTACAGAGTGCAGACTACAGAGTGCAGACTACAGAGTGCAGACTACAGAGTGCAGACTACAGAGTGCAGACTACAGAGTGCAGACTACAGAGTGCAGACTACAGAGTGCAGACTACAGAGTGCAGACTACAGACTACAGAGTGCAGACTACAGAGTGCAGACTACAGAGTGCAGACTACAGAGTGCTCTTTGGAGGAAGGATCCACCAAAAATAAAATGAGTAAAAATGTTTGGCTCTACTGATTTGGTATTTTTAATAATTTGGGGTTAGGCGCCCCCTGGTGGTGGATGTTACAAAGTACCATGACCTGCTCATACTACCACAGCAGTAGCAACAGTAGTAGTATTAGTAGTGGTGGTAGTAGTTGTAGTAGTAGTAGTAGTTGCAGCAGGTGTGGTAGTAGTTGCAGTAGTAGTCGTACTAGACTTAGATAAACTTTATTGATCCAGCAGCTCAAACATCACAATATAATAGAATAACAGAGTGTAAAAATAAGTAGCAAGAGACAAATGTCAAATAAGACAGAATGATGTAAATAAATGTAAATGTACAAGTCCAAATAAAATAGAAAAATAAGTAATAAAATATAAAATTACAGCTATAAACAAGAGACAAGAAAGACAGTGCCATGTGACAACTGACAGGACATAAGGTAGTAGTAGTAGTAGTAGTAGTAGTAGTAGCAGTAGTAGCAGCAGTAGCAGTAGTAGTAGCAGTAGCAGTAGTAGTAGTAGTAGTAGTAGTAGCAGTAGTAGCAGCAGTAGCAGTAGTAGTAGCAGTAGCAGTAGTAGTAGTAGTAGTAGTAGTAGCAGTAGTAGCAGCAGTAGCAGTAGTAGTAGCAGTAGCAGTAGTAGTAGTAGTAGTAGTAGTAGTAGCAGTAGTAGTAGTAGTAGTAGCAGTAGCAGTAGTAGTAGTAGTAGTAGTAGTAGTAGCAGTAGTAGTAGTAGTAGTAGCAGTAGCAGTAGTAGTAGTAGTAGTAGCAGTAGCAGTAGTAGTAGTAGCAGTAGTAGTAGTAGTAGTAGCAGTAGTAGTAGTAGTAGTAGTAGTAGTAGTAGTATTCTTGCCTCTTTCTCCTGTGTCATTGTTTGCTAAAAATAGTGACGTCAGATTGAGAGTGACACGACCAGACTCCTGCCCACTTCCCTTTTTCTCTGATAAAACTACAGTGTGTCTGTGCGGAGCTCAGAGGAGGAGAACCAGAGGAGCAGAGGAGGAGAACGCAGAGGAGGAGAACCAGAGGAGGAGATACAGAGGAGGAGATACAGAGGAGCAGAGGAGCGAGCAGGAGCCTGTAGAAGTTTCATTCTGCTTCAGCTCAAGGAGGTAATCTTGATTTGTTTATTTCTCAAATTGTGAGCTCACGTTAAAGCAGCACTGAGTCACTTTTCTGCTACTATATTGCATTGTAGTAATGCCATACTGCGGAACTTTTCAGGCAAAGCTTTAACATCTCATGAAGGGGAAAAGTTCCACCATGCAGCTTTAGTTTGTGATCATTTGGCTAAAACGAAACAAAAACAAAAGAGCCGTGAGGACCAAACGCTTTACATCAAATCAAATGTACGTTTGATTGACATATTGACACTTTGCAGGTTTTGCAGCTGATGTCATCAACATGTCCCTGGGGATGTGATGCTAACTGTAGGCACTGCTCTGTCTGTAGCTCTGTTAGTCTTCTGAGAAATCTGAGTTTTACTCTTCACAGTCTCTCTTTAAAATACTCTTTAAACGTACTCTTTAGAGTAAAAACATACTATTTAAAATGAAAACGTGCTCGTTAAAAAGAAAACACGTTCTTTAAAATGAAAATGCGCTTTTTAAAATGAAAACACGTTCTTTAAAATGAAAACACGTTCTTTAAAATGAAAACACGTTCTTTAAAATGAAAACACGTTCTTTAAAATGAAAACACGTTCTTTAAAATGAAAACACGTTCTTTAAAAAGAAAACACGTTCTTTAAAATGAAAACACGTTCTTTAAAATGAAAACGTGTTCCTTAGTATCACTTGGGGATTTGGGGGAGTTTTCAGACTTAAAAACGTTTGAACAGCGTTAGCTAATGGGTGCATTGTGTCTCCATGGTAACTGCTGAACACTCTGCTGTCGGGACACATGTAGAACTCCCCCAGTGTGATGTCACTGAGTGTCAAGACCAACTAGAACCCGAGGGACTGGTGTGTCTGTAGTTTACGACTCGCGCAGTCTTCTGACTGTTTGGCTGAGATTTGTTTTGTTTCATTCACATGTTTCACACACAAACCTGCAGATTTAACACGAGTTCTTCTCTCACACTGAAAACACTCTGTTCCACCTGGTGATGTCATCATGTGGTGATACAGGAAGTGCTCCACTGTGTTTTTAAACTCCACACACTTTCACCAGAATCATTTGGATCATTTCAGTCCTGGAGTCGCCGATCTCGCCTGAACTAAAGGTAAAAGTTCACTGTTCACTTGATGACATCACGAGGTGGAACAGAGCGTTTGGAGCTTTGGAGATGTTACAGACGAATAATAAAGAGTTCCTCAAACATGAGAATGAAACAAACAAGACTCCAGGTCTGATTTTGAAGTGATTGTGTGATATAAGAGCTTTAAAGTGAAATATGTTGACGCTGTTCCAGAGAAACGTGGTCTGAGGTGGAGATGGAGCTGGAGACGACTCGAAATGGAGGCTCCAAACAGGTACGCCTCACACCTGTTTCTGTCTCAAGGTTGTGAATAATTAAAACGTTAAAATGTGAGCTGTTGTGCAGAGCGAAGGATCAGGCGCTCAGAAACGAGGAGCTACCGTCAGTTTCCACAACATCCACTACAAGGTCCAGCAGGGCGGAGGCATCTTCTGCCGCAAGAAGAACCTCAAAGACATCCTCATAGACCTCAAGTAAGAACCAACAGAACCAGAGGAGCAGAAGAGGAGCAGAAGAGGAGCAGAAGAAGAGGGTCAGAGAAGCAGAGGAGAGGAGGAGAGCATCAGAGGAGAGTAGGAGCGGGTCAGAGGAGAGGAGGAGAACATCAGAGGAGAGAGGAGAACATCAGAGGAGAGAGGAGAACATCACAGGAGAGAGGAGAATAGCAGAGGAGAGGAGGAGAACATCAGAGGAGAGAGGAGAACATCAGAGGAGAGGAGGAGAACATCAGAGGAGAGAGGAGAATAGCAGAGGAGAGGAGGAGAACATCAGAGGAGAGGAGGAGAATAGCAGAGGGGAGGAGGAGAACATCAGAGGAGAGGAGAGGAGGAGAGGAGGAGAACATCAGAGGAGACGAGAACATCAGAGGAGAGGAGGAGAGCAACAGAGGAGAGAGGAGAATAGCAGAGGAGAGGAGGAGAACATCAGAGGAGAGGAGGAGAGGGTCAGAGGAGAGGAGGAGAACATCAGAGGAGAGGAGAACATCAGAGGAGAGGAGGAGAGGGTCAGAGGAGAGGAGGAGAACATCAGAGGAGACGAGAACATCAGAGGAGAGGAGGAGAACATCAGAGGAGAGGAGGAGAACATCAGAGGAGACGAGAACATCAGAGGAGACGAGAACATCAGAGGAGAGGAGGAGAACATCAGAGGAGAGGGTCAGAGGAGAACATCAGAGGAGAGGAGGAGAACATCAGAGAAGAAGAGGAGCGGGTCAGAGGAGAGGAGGAGAACATCAGAGGAGAGGGTGAGAAGAGCAGAGGAGATGGTTAGTGGTCAGAGGACCTTAGCTAACCTCTTGTCTGTTCAGAGAGTTCATCTGGATGTTTGTGTTTGGCGTTTGGGTGGACCTCTTTGAGCACAGCGGTGGTTGTTAGTCTGATTTGAATGGTCCGCGTCAGATGTTTGTTGATGTACGTGCATCTCGGAGCTCCACCTGAGACCAAACGTGACTCCATCAAACGTCTGAGGAGGAAGGAAACTGACCAAACCGTGAGCCCAGGGGAAGTGTTCTACAACAATGCACAGGAACCACCTGAGGTCTGCTCAAAACATCACCGAAAAACAGGCTCAGAGCTGTTCCCCTGTGTCAGATGAACCAGGACTAAACCAGGACTAAACCAGGACTAAACTAGGACTAAACCAGGACTAAACCAGGACTGAACCAGGACTAAACCAGGACTAAACCAGGACTAAACCAGGACTGAACCAGGACTAAATCAGGACTGGGCATGGGATTCTTGAATGAGTTTAAATCCAGATTTGTGTGGTCAGGACTTCCTCGGCGGGAGGGTTTTCTGTCGTGCGGGTTTGGGTTTGACGAGGACTCAAACCGGAGACCTCGTGGTTGTGGGGCTGATGCACGTGAGGAGCTCACACTCACGTGGACAGAAAATCACAGTTATGTTTGTGACGGTCGTAAACAGCAGATTCTGAGACAAGAATGTCCCCGTGGAACTAAACAGCCCTGGTTTAGTCCTGGTTTAGTCCTGGTTTAGTCCTGGTTTAGTCCTGGTTCAGTCCTGGTTTAGACCTGGTTTAGTCCTGATTTAGTCCTGGTTTAGTCCTGGTTTATTTCTGGTGGTTTAGTCCTGGGTTAGTCCTGGTTTAGTCCTGGTTTATTTCTGGTTTAGTCCTTGTTTAGTCCTGGTTTAGTCCTGGTTTAGACCTGGTTTAGTCCTGGTTTAGTCCTGGTTTAGTCCTGGTTCAGTCCTGGTTTAGACCTGGTTTAGTCCTGATTTAGTCCTGGTTTATTTCTGGTGGTTTAGTCCTGGTTTATTCCTGGGTTAGTCCTGGTTTAATCCTGGTTTGGTCCTGGTTTAGTCCTGGTTTAGTCCTGGTTTAGTCCTGGTTCAGTCCTGGTTTAGACCTGGTTTAGTCCTGATTTAGTCCTGGTTTAGTCCTGGTTTATTTCTGGTGGTTTAGTCCTGGGTTAGTCCTGGTTTAGTCCTGGTTTAGTCCTGGGTTAGTCCTGGTTTAATCCTGGTTTGGTCCTGGTTTAGTCCTGGTTTAGTCCTGGTTCAGTCCTGGTTCAGTCCTGGTTTAGACCTGGTTTAGTCCTGATTTAGTCCTGGTTTATTTCTGGTGGTTTAGTCCTGGTTTATTCCTGGGTTAGTCCTGGTTTAATCCTGGTTTGGTCCTGGTTTAGTCCTGGTTTAGTCCTGGTTTAGTCCTGGTTTAGTCCTGGTTTAGACCTGGTTTAGTCCTAGTTTAGTCCTGGGTTAGTCCTGGTTTAGACCTGGGTTAGTCCTGGATCAGTCCTTGTTTAGTCCTGGTTTAGTCCTGGTTTACTACTGGTTTACTCCTGGTTTAGTCCTGGTTTATTTCTGGTGGTTAAGTCCTGGTTTAGTCCTGGTTTACTACTGGTTTACTCCTGGGTTAGTCCTGGTTTAATCCTGGTTTGGTCCTGGTTTAGTCCTGGTTTAGTCCTGGTTTAGACCGGGTTTAGACCTGGTTTAGTCCTAGTTTAGTCCTGGGTTAGTCCTGGTTTAGACCTGGGTTAGTCCTGGATCAGTCCAGGATCAGTCCTGGTTTAGACCTGGTTTAGACCTGGGTTAGTCCTGGTTTAGTCCTGGTTTGGTCTTACAGTCCTGGTTTTAGACCTGGTTTAGACCTGGTTTGGTCTTGGTTTGGTCCTGGTTTAGACCTGGTTTAGACCTGGTTTAGTCCTGGTTTAGACCTGGTTTAGACCTGGTTTAGTCCTGGATCAGTCCTGGTTTAGTCCTGGTTTGGTCCTGGTTTAGTCCTGGTTTGGTCCAGAGGGGAGAGGAGCACTCTGATACATTTGTGCACTAAAGCATTTTCCATTGATCCGTACTCAGATAGGAAAAGGTGCCTTGCCCAAGGACACAACAACAGTGTGGAGAGTACCACATGTCCTCCATGTTCTGATGTTCTGATGTTCCTCAAACACCTGGAGTCGTGTTTGTTTCATTCTCATGTTTGAGGAACTCTTTATTATTCGTCTGTAACATCTCCAAAGCTCCAGACGCTCTGTTCCACCTTGTGATGTCATCAGGTGGTAGTGTAAGTGAACAGCTCCTTTTACCTTAGAGCAGAACTGAAGTGTGATGATGGGACAAAGTGCAGCTCTTTACTGCGCGACTCTATCTTTACAACACACAATCATTTACAGAGGTCCGAGGTCAAGAGTGGTCACGTTTCAAAACATCAACGCCAACGTCAACGCCAACGCCAACGCCGCTCGATCTGGGGTCACTGTACTTCCTACAACATGTACTCACAGTCCAGGACTATAACAGGACTAAACCAGGACTATAACAGGACTAAACCAGGACTGAACCAGGACTGAACAAGGACTAAACCAGGACTAAACCAGGACTATAACAGGACTAAACCAGGACTATAACAGGACTAAACCAGGACTGAACCAGGACTAAACCAGGACTATAACAGGACTAAACCAGGACTATAACAGGACTAAACCAGGACTGAACCAGGACTAAACCAGGACTATAACAGGACTAAACCAGGACTGAACCAGGACTAAACCAGGACTGAACAAGGACTAAACCAGGACTATAACAGGACTAAACCAGGACTATAACAGGACTAAACCAGGACTGAACCAGGACTAAACCAGGACTGAACAAGGACTAAACCAGGACTATAACAGGACTAAACCAGGACATAACAGGACTAAACCAAGACTGAACCAGGACTAAACCAGGACTGAACAAGGACTAAACCAGGACTGAACCAGGACTATAACAGGATTAACCAGGTCTAAACCAGGTCTAAACCAGGACTAAACCAGGAATGAACAAGGACTAAACCAGGACTATAACAGGACTAAACCATGACTGAACAAGGACTAAACCAGGACTAAACCAGGTCTAAACTAGGACTAAACCAGGACTATAACAGGACTCTCCTGTCGCGACTCGCACAAACGCCGCGTCATGTTTGGACAAAAGTGCTGAGTCATGCTTTTCTTTGGAGAAGCTTCTGAGAAAAATATGAAACTGTTTCCTGTGGTTTCTGTTCCTCTGTTGGGAAAAACCCACAGACTCTGATCTGCGGTCGCCCTGGCAACGCTGCTGAGTCACGGTTACGGGTCGGGTCAGGGCCACACATTACATATCATATCTGTGGAGCTGACATCAAACGTGAATGGACTTAGTGTTTATGTGGCGACAGTTAGAGATGATTATTGATCCCATTACCAAACATGATTACAGATGACATCATCACCTTCACCTCCGCTTCAACGTCCGCTTCAACGTCCGCTTCAACGTCCGCTTTAACTTCCGCTTTAACGTCCGCTTTAACGTCCGCTTTAACGTCCGCTTTAACGTCCGCTTTGACGTCCGCTTTGACGTCCGCTTTGACGTCCGCTTTAACGTCCGCTTTAACGTCCGCTTTAACGTCCGCTTCAATCCGCTTCAACGTCCGCTTTAACGTCCGCTTTAACGTCCGCTTTAACGTCCGCTTCAATCCGCTTCAACGTCCGCTTTAACGTCCGCTTTAACGTCCGCTTTAACGTCCGCTTTAACGTCCGCTTTGACGTCCGCTTTAACGTCCGCTTCAATCCGCTTTAACGTCCGCTTTAACGTCCGCTTTAACGTCCGCTTTAACGTCCGCTTTAACGTCCGCTTTAACATCCGCTTTAATGTCCGCTTTAACGTCCGCTTCAATGTCCGCTTTTCGATCTGCTTTAAAGCCCGCTTTTCCGTCTGCTTTAACGTCAGCTTTAAAGTCCGCTTCAACGTTCGCTTCAACGTCCACTTTAACATCCGCTTTAACAGCCACTTTTCCATCTGCTTCAACGTCCGCTTTAACTTCCGCTTTAAAATCTGCTTTAACGTCCGCTTTAACGTCCGCTTTTCCGTGTACTTTAAAGTCACCTTTAACGTCCGCTTCAACGTCTGCTTCAATGGCCGCTTCAACGTCTGCTTTAAAATCTGCTTCAACGTCCGCTTTAACGTCCGCTACAACGGCCGCTTCAACGTCTGCTTTAAAATCTGCTTTAACGTCCGCTTTTCCGTGTACTTTAAAGTCCGCTTCAACGTCCGCTTTAACGTCCGCTTCAACGTCCACTTCAATGTCTGCTTTAAAATCTGCTTTAACGTCCGCTTTTCCGTGTACTTTAAAGTCCGCTTCAATGTCTGCTTCACCGTCCACTTCGATGTCTCATCAAGTGGTAGTTTAAAAGTGAACAGCTCCTTTTACCTTTAGTTCAGTCGAGATCGACAACTCCAGGACTGAAATGAGTGTTTTCAGTTTGAGAAAAGAGTCTAAACATGCAGAGTTTTAGCACAGATCAACAACAACGTAATAGGGGCTGATTAACTTCTTCTTTTCTTCTCGTTAGACAATTATAATCGTGACACAACCTGAAGTGAACTCGTTTTAGGCGAACGTTTATAGTTTGTAATTGTTTTGAACATTTTCGTAACCAAAGACCCAGCATTTTACGATCGTTCTTGTCGTTGTGTTTCAGTGGGATGATGAAGCCCGGTCTGAACGCCATCATGGGGGCCACAGGCAGCGGGAAGTCTTCGTGAGTAAAGACCTCTGATCTGTTTAAACTTCATCTGTTTCATATGGACTCCACGTCCTCCAGGAAATAAAACATAAAGCCTCACAGGAAGTCAGAATTAGCAGGTTTAAAGTCACACTGTGAGGACCTCACGCTGTGGGGACCTCGCGCTGTGGGGACCTCGCGCTGTGAGGACCTCACACTGTGGGGACCTCGCGCTGTGGGGACCTCGCGCTGTGGGGACCTCGCGCTGCGCTGTGGGGACCTCGCGCTGTGGGGACCTCGCGCTGTGGGGACCTCGCGCTGTGGGGACCTCGCGCTGTGAGGACCTCGCGCTGTGGGGACCTCGCGCTGTGGGGACCTCGCGCTGTGAGGACCTCACGCTGTGGGGACCTCGCGCTGTGGGGACCTCGCGCTGTGAGGACCTCACACTGTGGGGACCTCACACTGTGGGGACCTCACATATCAATTCTGTAGATCCGAACATCAAATTCACCCGTGAAGATGCCAATGATAACACATTAGCATTCTTAGATTGTGCAGTAACGATAGGAGGAGACCGGGGACTCCAAGTAGAAGTCTTCAGGAAGCCCACACACAGACCAATACCTGCTTTTTGATTCACACCACCCACTGCAGCACAAACTGGGTGTTATTCGGACTTTGAACACAGGGCCCAAGTGGTTCCCACAAGCACAGAGGGTAAGGAGAAAGAAGAACAACATGTGCAGGAAGCCCTCTCGGTTTGTGGATATCCTAAATGGGCTGTTAACAAAACCAAGAGAGACAAGAACAAGAAACAAGACAACAGAGAGTCCGAACCCAGGAGGAAAGGTGTAGCAATTCCGTACCTGGCCGGCGTGTCGGAAAAACTACAGAGGATTTTCAGACAATATGAAATCCCAGTGTATTTCAAACCCACAAACACTTTAAGACAAAAACTCGTCCACCCAAAGGACAAAACACCGAGCCACAAACAAAGCAATGTGGTCTACTCCATTCAGTGTAGTGAAGACTGCAGTGAGCGCTACACTGGAGAAACAAAACAGCCACTTCACAAGAGGATGTACCAACACAGGCGGGCGGGCCAGAGTGGACCGTCATCTGCCGTACATCTTCACCTAGAACCCACGGGCCATTCTTTTGAGGACAGTGAGGTTCAGATCTTAGCCAGGGAAAAGAACTGGTTTGAGAGGGGAGTTAAAGAGGCTATTTTTGTCAAAAAAGAGAATCCGTCGTTAAACAGAAATGGGGGAGTTAGACATAACTTGTCTCCCATTTATAATTCGATTCTTAAACCAAGTCAAAACAGACGAACGAAAGCATTAGGGCAGACAAGTCAGGGACAGAGGGGTGGAGACGGTCGTCAGTTTGAATAGAGAGGCTAAACTATACGCCATTCGAAAAACAAAAGGAACAATTAGTTGAGATAGTTACAGAACTATTCCAGGGTAGTGAGCTCATCTGAGGGCTGAATAGATATGCTAAACGAGACGCCAGAGGAAAAAAGATAGCAGATTAGCTGGGATTGGTTCAGAACTTTTCCGGTGTAGTGAGCTCCTCCCTGCAGCTAGATATAAACAGGGTCTAACCAGCATCAGAACCAGAACTGACGAAGCCTCTCGGATGAGCGGCGAAACTTTTTCAACCAAACAAACTTTGTCCAGTTGACAAATTGAATTTCTCCTTTTATCATGGATTCTACCTGGACGACTGAGGGTCTTTTCACGCAGGTCTGATTTAAGTTCTCTGTCTCCTGTACATGTGTTTTGTATTCACGCGTGTCTCGTGTGTCGTAGGTTCCTGGACGTGTTGGCGGCGCGTAAAGATCCGTCTGGTCTGAGTGGAGAGGTTCTGATTGACGGAGCTCCTCAGCCTCCCAACTTCAAGTGTCTGTCAGGGTACGTGGTCCAGGTGAGTCCAGGTGAGATTCTGGTCCAGGTGAGGGTGTGGTCCAGGTGGGAGTGTGGTCCAGGTGGTAGTGTGGTCCAGGTGAGTCCAGGTGGGAGTGTGGTCCAGGTGGGAGTGTGGTCCAGGTGAGTCCAGGTGGGAGTGTGGTCCAGGTGGGAGTGTGGTCCAGGTGAGTCCAGGTGGGAGTGTGGTCCAGGTGGGAGTGTGGTCTAGGTGGGAGTGTGGTCTAGGTGGGAGTGTGGTCTAGGTGAGTCCAGGTGGTAGTGTGGTCCAGGTGAGTCCAGGTGGGAGTGTGGTCCAGGTGGGAGTGTGGTCCAGGTGAGTCCAGGTGGGAGTGTGGTCCAGGTGGGAGTGTGGTCTAGGTGGGAGTGGGGTCTAGGTGAGTCCAGGTGGTAGTGTGGTCCAGGTGAGTCCAGGTGGGAGTGTGGTCCAGGTGGGAGTGTGGTCCAGGTGAGTCCAGGTGGGAGTGTGGTCCAGGTGGGAGTGTGGCCTAGGTGGGAGTGTGGTTTAGGTGAGTCCAGGTGGGAGTGTGGTCTAGGTGAGTCCAGGTGGGAGTGTGGTCTAGGTGGGAGTGTGGTCTAGGGGGGAGTGGGGTCCGGGTGAGTCCAGGTGGGGGTGTGGTCCAGGTGGGAGTGTGGTCCAGGTGAGTCCAGGAGGGAGTGTGGTCCAGGTGGGAGTGTGGTCTAGGCGCGAGTGTGGTCCAGGTGGGAGTGTGGTCCAGGTGAGTCCAGGTGGGAGTGTGGTCCAGGGGGGTGTGTGGTCTAGGTGGGAGTGTGGTCTAGGTGAGTCCAGGTGGGAGTGTGGTCCAGGTGAGTCCAGGTGGGAGTGTGGTCTAGGTGGGAGTGTGGTCTAGGTGGGAGTGGGGTCTAGGTGAGTCCAGGTGGTAGTGTGGTCCAGGTGAGTCCAGGTGGGAGTGTGGTCCAGGTGGGAATGTGGTCCAGGTGAGTCCAGGTGGGAGTGTGGTCCAGGTGGGAGTGTGGTCTAGGTGGGAGTGTGGTCTAGGTGAGTCCAGGTGGGAGTGTGGTCTAGGTGAGTCCAGGTGGGAGTGTGGTCCAGGTGAGTCCAGGTGAGATTCTGGTCCAGGTGAGTCTAGGTGGGAGTGTGGTCCAGGTGGGAGTGTGGTCCAGGTGAGTCCAGGTGGGAGTGTGGTCCAGGTGGGAGTGTGGTCCAGGAGGGAGTGTGGTCCAGGTGAGTCCAGGTGAGATTCTGGTCCAGGTGAGTCTAGGTGGGAGTGTGGTCCAGGTGGGAGTGTGGTCCAGGTGGGAGTGTGGCCCAGGTGAGTCCAGGTGGGAGTGTGGTCCAGGTGGGAGTGTGGTCCAGGAGGGAGTGTGGTCCAGGTGAGTCCAGGTGAGAGTGTGGTCCAGGTGAGAGTCTGGTCCAGGTGGGAGTGTAGTCCAGGTTTAGTCCTGGTGGTCTTTAAAGGTTCACCGGTTCTCCTCAGGATGATGTGGTGATGGGGACTCTGACGGTGCGAGAGAACTTCAGCTTCTCTGCAGCTCTGCGTCTGCCCTCGACCATCTCCCAGGACCTGAAGGACCAGAGGGTGGACCGTCTCATCCAAGAGCTCGGCCTGGGAAAGGTGGCAGACTCCAGGGTACGTGAGGACTGAACCAGGACTGAACCAGGACTAAACCAGGACTGAACAGGACTAAACCAGGACTGAACAAGGACTGGACCAAGACTAAACCAGGACTGAACCAGGACTGAACCAGATCTAAACTAGGACTGAACCAGGACTGGACCAAGACTAAACCAGGACTGAACCAGGACTGAACCAGATCTAAACCGGGACTGAACCAGGACTGGACCAAGACTAAACCAGGACTGAACCAGGACTGAACCAGATCTAAACTAGGACTGAACCAGGACTGGACCAAGACTAAACCAGGACTGAACCAGGACTGAACCAGATCTAAACCAGGACTGAACCAGGACTGGACCAAGACTAAACCAGGACTGAACCAGGACTGAACCAGGACTGAACCAGGTCTAAACCAGGACTGAACCAGGACTGGACCAAGACTAAACCAGGACTGAACCAGGACTGAACCAGATCTAAACCAGGACTGAACCAGGACTGGACCAAGACTAAACCAGGACTGAACCAGGACTGAACCAGATCTAAACCAGGACTGAACCAGGACTGGACCAAGACTAAACCAGGACTGAACCAGGACTGAACCAGATCTAAACCAGGACTGAACCAGGACTAAACCAGGACTGAACCAGATCTAAACCAGGACTGAACTAGGACTGAACAAGGACTGAACAAGGACTGGACCAAGACTAAACCAGGACTAAACCAGGACTGAACCAGATCTAAACCAGGACTGAACCAGGACTGGACCAAGACTAAACCAGGACTGAACCAGGACTGAACCAGGACTGAACCAGGTCTAAACCAGGACTGAACCAGGACTAAACCAGGACTAAACCAGGAATAAACCAGGACTGAACCAGGACTGAACCAGGACTGAACCAGGTCTAAACCAGGACTGAACCAGGACTAAACCAGGACTAAACCAGGAATAAACCAGGACTGAACCAGGTCTAAACCAGGACTGAACCAGGACTAAACCAGGACTAAACCAGGTCTAAACCAGGACTGAACCAGGACTGGACCAAGACTAAATCAGGACCGAACCAGGACTAAACCAGATCTAAACCAGGACTGAACCAGGACTAAACCAGGACTGAACCAGATCTAAACCAGGACTGAACTAGGACTGAACAAGGACTGAACCAGGACTGGACCAAGACTAAATCAGGACCGAACCAGGACTAAACCAGATCTAAACCAGGACTGAACCAGGACTAAACCAGGACTGAACCAGGTCTAAACCAGGTCTAAACCAGGACTAAACCAGGACTGACCCTGGTATGGTTCAGGTGGGCACTCAGCTGATCCGGGGGATCTCTGGGGGTGAGAGGAAGAGGACGAACATCGGGATGGAGCTGATCATTGACCCGTCTGTTCTGTTTCTGGACGAGCCGACCACCGGCCTGGACGCCTCCACCGCCGGCTCTGTGCTGCTGCTGCTCAAGAAGTAAGTATTAAAACACATTCTTCATCATTTTTCAACTCTTTTTAATACATTTTCCTCCATGTTTTCTTTCATTTTTATTTTTTGTCGTTTTCTCCAAAATGTTTCAATATCTTACTCATTTTTATCAACTTTTCCAGTGGAGGGTCCGTCCAACACTTTTCTCCATGGAGATGTCATTGTTTTGTCTGGAATGTTCCCCAGTATGGCATTAAACCTTTTTATCTCCACGGAGCTGTCAGTTTTAGAAAATGGGTCAGAAGGAGGTCTGAAGGAAGGCATAGTCGAAATTGAGGTTATTCAGCATTTTAATGTAAAAATAGCAGAATACAAACGAAATGGTGACATCAGACATCTTCAGCATCCATGTTGAAGCTTTAGCAGAGAGACGTCGGCCGTGAAGAGGGACATGAAAAGAACCCCCCAATGGGGTCAGATCACACACACACCCCCACAAACACAAACACCACAAGGGGCTGTCTTTAAATACAGTACAGACTGTTGAATATGTATGACATCAGCAACAGCTAACCTATAGGAGAATAGTTTAGCTATGCAGACCATGTAGAGAACTCCCCAGCTTTAGCTAAGAAGACCAGTTTTCCCAATAGTCAGCCAAAATATTGATGGATAGGGAGCAGGTGATGTCAACACAGCCCAGGATAGTCTATGTATGTATTGAATTACGCTTAGCTGTTCACAGAACACAGGGTTAAAACACAGAAGAACCAGGTGGAGGTTCTAAGTATACAGAGATAAGTATGCAGATTACAGTTTTCATATGCAAGTACACATGTAAATTAAATATGAGATCCCACAGAGCCCAAACCAGACCAAGTTCCAGGTCAGATCTGTGGAGAGGCGTCAGAATGTTTTTCTCTGTATTTCTGAGCTCTAAAACCTCCTGTGATTGAATAAATGTAAAGTAGAGCTGTTTAAAGTCACACTGTGGAACATTCCAGACAGAGCAGTGACCCACAACTGAAACGCTAACCTTTAATCATTTTTTTCCCTTTTATTTACTATTAATTAACACTTACAAAACTAAACACGAGCACAAAGAGTCAAGTAAAACGTCTCTCGGGACACCAGGGGTTTTGTAATACTCGTGTGTGTCACTAGAGGGCAGTGTGACGCAGACGCCAACTTCGATGTTTTGGTCTCAGAAACTAGATTTGAAAAATGATTTCTCTGGACTTGTGTTTTGTTTCATTCACATCTGTGGAACTCTTAAACTAAAAACGCTGTGTTCCACCTGGTGATGTCATCATGTGGTGATACAGGAAGTGCTCCACTGTGTTTTTAAACTCCACACACCTTCACTAGAATCATTTGGATCATTGCAGTCCTGGAGTCGCCGATCTCGACTGAACTAAAGGCAAAAGGAGCTGTTCACTTGGAAACTACCACCACCACAGGAAGTGTTCATGGCGGCTCTTCTGGCTCCTTCTGACCAGTGACTTCCTGTTTTGTCCCATCATAAAATCCTGGCTCCAGATACTCTTCTGTAACCGTGAGAACCACGACCTTCGCTGCAGCGACCCCGAACGCTCTGGGAGACGCCACACTCACTCAGTCCAGGTCTTCATACAGTATACGGCTGGGACAGAGCGTCTGGAGCTTTGGAGATGTTACAGACGAATAATAAAGAGTTCCTCAAACATGTGAATGAAACAAACACAACTCCAGGTGTTTGAGGAGGAACGTCAGAACATGACTAAAGCTCACAGGGTCAGTGTGCGCTGCAGGAGCTTTAAGGACACGTTTGTCTGTTCCTGTCGGCTTTAGTTCGTTCAGTGTTTCCCGTAGACTTCGCTCAGACTCTGGCAACACAAATGTTGTCTATATCAACATGTTTCTTTCATACAATTTGTGGTTGTGTTTCTGAACAGTCCGGGTTCTTTTTCTTTATGGAGAAACAAAGGTTTTGTTGAGGTTTTGTGAAGCCAGTGTTTAGTCCCTGTTCTTTTTAGACTCTGAAGGGCGCCGTAGTCTCTTCTGTTAAAAGAGAACACTGGGTTATTTCTGTGTTTGTCAGAATGGCAGACTCCGGCCGCACCATCATCCTCTCCATCCACCAGCCCCGATACGGAATCTATCGCCTGTTCGACAGCCTCACGCTGCTCGTCAACGGAAAACAGGTCAGAACCATCACTTTTCTGCTGGAGGGCCCGTCAAATGTTTGTCTCCATGGAGATGTTATTGCTTTGTCTGGAATGTTCCACAGTATGGCATTAAACCTTTCTATCTTCATGGAGGCCAAACCAGACCAAGTTCCAGGTCAGATTTGTGGAGAGGTGACCCCGTTTTTCAAGGTATTTTTTTAGCTGTAAAAAGTAGAGCTGTTTAATGTCACACTGCGGAACATTCCAGACAGAGCATTGACATATCCATAGAAACAAGCAGGTGAAGGACCCCAACCAGAAAAGTTACGCAATCCACATTTAAGCAACTTCTGGAATTATACGCATAACATAATATTGCTCGGAAATTGTTTATTTTTTTAAATTAAGTTAATCCGTTCTGCTCTGTTCTGCTCTGATGATGTCACCTGATGATGTCACCTCTGATGATGTCACCTCTGATGATGTCACCCCTGATGTCACCTGATGATGTCACCTCTGATGTCACCTGATGATGTCACCTGATGATGCCACCTGATGATGTCACCTCTGATGTCACCTGATGCCACCTGATGATGTCACCTCTGATGATGTCACCTGATGATGTCACCTCTGATGTCACCTGATGATGTCACCTGATGATGCCACCTGATGATGTCACCCCTGATGTCACCTGATGATGTTACCTCTGATGATGTCACATCTGATGTCACCTCTGATGATGTCACCCCTGATGTCACCTGATGATGTCACCTCTGATGATGTCACCCCTGATGTCACCTGATGATGTTACCTCTGATGATGTCACATCTGATGTCACCTCTGATGATGTCACCCCTGATGTCACTGATGATGTTACCTCTGATGATGTCACTTCTGATGATGTCACCTCTGGTCTCAGGTTTACCACGGCCCGGCTCAGGAGGCTCTGGATTATTTCTCCGACATCGGTACAAACTTTGGATTCTTTCACTTTATAGCACAGATTCACACACAAAACTGAACTGGGACTAAACCAGGACTTAACAAGGATTTAACTAGGACCAAAATAAGACTGAACCAGTACTAAACCAGGAATAAACCACAACCAAATCAGCACTAAACCAGGACTAAACCAGGACTAAATCGGGACTAAACCAGGACTAAACAGGACTACACCAGGACCAGGTGAACAGTCTTAGACTCCTGGAGCACTGAGGAATGAAGCAGTTTGAATCAGGCCAAAAACAGAAGCTTGTGGTGCTGCTGCTGGCTTTCTGTGGTGAAGTGGAGGTTGAGCTGACCGTTTATATAATTTTACATGTCTACCCCACTCGCCGCCGCCGCGATCCAAACAGGAAGTGAGCATTGGCACGCTTCTGGTTCCATGGACTCTGGCTCCAGTTCAGTTTGAGTGTAAAAAGCGTGGCTCCTCTCTCTGAAACTGCTCCTCATTCTGACCTTTGACAATCAACATTTTATCTGTTAATAAATTCCTCCTCCTAATATGGACCTTGCTCCAGAATTGCTCCTGTGACTGCTAACCTCAGTGAGCTTCATTTGACTGGAGCTGAATGCTGTGGGCGACGTCACACTCATGTAGTCCACTTCTTCATGCAGTCTGTGGCTGAAATTTGCAGAGAGGTTGGTGAAAAAACAGAGGAGCACTTATGTTTTTCGGTTCTTTTTTCAGACCAAGAGTTTGTTTTCATACCTCACAGTTTGGACTGCTCCCTGCGGTCTTCCTCAGAGTGGTCACGTCCGGTCAGCTGATTTAAACAGGTTTTGGTGCTGTCTTCCCACCAGTGGAGGCAGGACGACAGCGCCACCTGCAGTCCGACTTCCTCAGGACCGTATCCCGGGTGTGTGAGAGTAAAAAAGCCCCTCGTCCCGGTTTATCGTCCTGTGGGCATGTTTCTGTATTTCGATAGCCTCTTTAGTCCAGCGATGATGTTGGTCGTCCTCTGTCCTAATGACGTTTGCTCCGTCCCACACCTGGGATACTGTTCTAGAGAAGTCGGGACTGCCTTCACCGGTAGGAAGACGGCACCAAAAAAAGTTTAAATCAGCTGAATGGACACGTCACAACAACATCACGTGACCCTGAGGAAGACCGCAGGGAGCAGTCCAAACTGTCAGGTCTGAAAACAAACTCTTGGACTGAAAAAAGAACCTAAGAACATAAATTATCGAAAGGTCAAATGAACCCCATTGGACTACAGAGGAGCTGTTTAGATCATCACCTGATGACATCACCAGGTGCAACAGAGTGTTGTGAGCGGTACAGGGAGACAGTGTGAAAGCAACAAAACTACAGGGACATTTCTGAGGAGGACAATAGAACAGGGCTAAAGCCTCAGTGCGAGACATTTGCTGTAGTCGAATATGTTGTGTTTTTCTTCTGACTGGACTTCGTTTCCCAGGATACAAATGTGAACCCCACAATAACCCTGCAGACTTCTTCCTGGACGTGATCAACGGAGACTCGACGGCCGTGGCTTTGAGCGGCGCCGATGGCAACAGTGAGTCAAATAATCTGGATCTGAACTGGATTTTAACAGCATTTGAACACATTTTAAGGATGGTAAAGGGAGAAATTCAATTTGTCAATTGGACAAAGTTTATTTGGTCGAAGACGTTTTGCGGCTCATTCAAGCTGCTTCGCCAGTTCTGGCTAGAGTGCTAAACAAGACCCCAGACAGAAACTGAAAACAGAGCTGGGATAGTTTCAGAGGGATTTCATTATAGTTAGCGCCCCCTTCAGGCAGATATAAGCAGTGTCCATCAGCACTCTAGCCAGAACTGACGAAGTAGCTCGGATGAGCCGCGAAACATCTTCAACCAAATAAACATTTGTCCAATTGAACATCTCCCTTTACCAAGGATTCTTCCTGGACGACTGAGGGATTCTTCACAAACATTTTAAGGATGTCACGCTGTCTAATTTGAGTTGTACTATTATTGTGAGAGAAAACAATACGTATTTAAAAATTCTTCATGACTACATTCACACTGCAGCCTGAAGTGACCCAAATCCGATTTTTTCGCCTATATGCGACCTGTATCTGATCTTCTAATGACAGTCTGAACGACACAGATCCGATTTTTTCAAATGCGACCCAGGCCACTTGGATATGTGGTCCTAAATTCGATACATATCCGATCTTTGGGCATGTGACTTCAGTCTGAAAGGCCAGGTCGTGTTCATCCGACCTGGGCGTGTTTCCTCCAGCGAGAGTGGTACAAGTCGGCGTTCACAAATGTGCACAAATGTTCTTCTTGTCATGCGAAAATAGTTTATGAACTCTGTGTCAGTGAAGCGGCGAAGCGCGTAGCAATCCTACCACTCTTGTCTGCGACTCAGCACCAACACGTTCATTTCTACGGACGTTGTTTCCACTGCCCCACAAAACGCCAAAAACCTCGTCCTTCTCCTTTTCCGTCTCCTCCTTAAAACAAATAAGCTGTACATGTTCTGGCTCCGGTACGACAGCAACTTTAGGCGACTTCCGTAAACACTGAGCACGCTCGCTGCACGTGACCTCGTCGTGTCCTCCAAGGCGCATGCGGGACACTTTTGGGGCGTTTAACGTTCACACTGGAGATCACATACAAGTCGCATTTAATTGGAAATGTGAACGGCCTCGCAAAAAAATCAGATTTCACAAAAAAATCGGAATTGAGCATTAAACCCTGTAGTCTGAACGTAGTCTAAGTCACTAAGTTACTTCAGAGCTCTATAACAACACACTCAGCGTTCGTCGCACTAATGAAACTTCTGCGTCCCATCAGGTTTGTCCAGTGTTCAGTTTTGCATGATTTTGTTGCATGGACGACTCTAAAACCTCTTCACGCAGGTTTGTGATGAGGAACGGCGTTAGAACATTCGATTTTGCAGTACACCTCCTCTTTAATAATCAAGACTTTTCACTTTTGACACGCTCACGGGTTTTTTCACAGTTGAATCGTGATTGTGTTTTTGCAGATTCAGAGTCGCCGTCCTCCACTCAGGCCATCGAGGAGAAGCTGGTGCAGGAGTACAGGACCTCCAGCTACTACAAGCAGACCAAAGCAGAACTCGGTACCTCCGTGGATTTGTGTTCTTGTGTTCTTTATCAAAGACAGAGCAGCACACAGAGGCTTATAACAGACAAGGGTCATGAAAAGTATGGATCCTAATCAATACTAAAACGAGAAAACTAGAAACTAGATCCTCATTTTCCACAGGGATCGAAACTGAAAAAGCCCCATTGATGGAAATGAGCCTTTCCTGAAAAAAACAGGACTAAACAAGAACGAGAACAACATCTGAACAGGTCTAAGGTGGTCATGTGGGTGTGGCAGTGACGTGTTGCTGTGGTCGTGGTCGTGTTGCTGTGGCGATGGTCGTGTGGCGGCGGTCGTGTGGCGGTGGTCGTGTGGCAGTGGTCGTGTTGCTGCGACAGTGGTCATGTTGCTGTGGTGATGGTTGTGTGGCAGTGGTCGTGTGGCGGTGGTCGTGTGGCTGTGGCGGTGGCGTGTTTCTGTGGTGGTGGTGGTGTGGCGTGTGGCAGTGGTGTGTGGCTGTGGTCGTGTGGCGTGTGGTGGTGGTCATGTTGCTGTGGCTGTGGTCGTGTGGCGGTGGTCATGTGGCAGTGGTCGTGCGGCAGTGGTCGTGTTGCTGTGGCGATGGTCATGTGGCAGTGGTCGTGTGGCGGTGGTCGTGTTGCTGTGGTCGTGTAGCGGTGGTCGTGTGGCGGTGGTCGTGTTGCTGTGGGAGTGGTCGTGTTGCTGTGGCGGTGGTCGTGTGGCGGTGGTCGTGTGGCGGTGGTCGTGTGGCGGTGGTCGTGTTGCTGTGGTCGTGTAGCGGTGGTCGTGTAGCGGTGGTCGTGTTGCTGTGGCAGTGGTCGTGTTGCTGTGGCGGTGGGCGTGTTTCTGTGGCGGTGGTCATGTGGCGTGTGGCAGTGGTGTGTGGCGGTGGTCGTGTTGCTGTGGCTGTGGTCGCATTGCTGTGGCGGTGGTCGTGTTGCTGTGGCCATGGCGTGTTGCAGTGGTGTGTGGTCATGTGGCGTGTTGCAGTGGTCGTGTGGCGGTGGTCGTGTTGCTGTGGCGGTGGTCGCGTTGCTGTGGCGGTGGTTGTGTTGCTGTGGCTGTGGTCGTGTTGCTGTGGCGGTGGTCGTGTTGCTGTGGCCATGGCGTGTTGCAGTGGTGTGTGGTCATGTGGCGTGTGGCAGTGGTGTGTGGCGGTGGTCGCGTTGCTGTGGCGGTGGTCGCGTTGCTGTGGCGGTGGTTGTGTTGCTGTGGCTGTGGTCGTGTTGCTGTGGCCATGGCGTGTTGCAGTGGTGTGTGGTCATGTGGCGTGTGGCAGTGGTGTGTGGCGGTGGTCGCGTTGCTGTGGCGGTGGTTGTGTTGCTGTGGCTGTGGTCGTGTTGCTGTGGCCATGGCGTGATGCAGTGGTGTGTGGCGGTGGCGTGTTGCTGTGGCGGTGGTCGTGTGTCGTGTTGCTGTGTCGTGTGGCGGGAGTCGTCTTGCTGTGGCGGGAGTCGTCTTGCTGTGTCGTGTGGCTGTGGCGTGTTGCTGTGTCGTGTGGCGGTGGTGTGTGGTGTGTGGTGGTGGCGTGTTGCTCTGTGATGGTGGCGGTGGCGTGTTGCTGTGGTGGTGGTGTGTGGCGGTGGTCGTGTTGCTGTGGCGTGTGGCGGTGGCGTGTTGCTGTGGCGGTAGTCATCTTGCTGTGTTGTGTGGCTGTGTCGTGTGGCGGTGGCATGTGGCTTGTGAGTGTCGGGTGGTGTTGGAGGGGCAGTCTGCAGCTGTGGCGACACTCCTGACTCTCTGACCGTTGCAGAGCGGATTGTGGAGGGGAAACAGACGTCGTCCTCGTCGCGCTCCAGAACCATCACCTACAACACGAGCTTCTGCACACAGTTCAAATGGGTCCTCAAGAGAACCTTCAGGAACCTGGTGCTCAACCCCCAGACCTCCATCGCCCAGGTAACAGATACTACGCATACTGTTAGTACAGCTGCTGCTGCTGCTGCTGCTGCTGCTACTACTACTACTACTACTACTACTACTACTACTACTACTACTACTACTACTACTACTACTACAAGGGCGGCAGTAGCTCAGTTGGTAGAGCGTTTGTCCACTGATCCAAAGGTTGGCGGTTCAAATCCCGCTCTTGACATAAGAAACATCAGTGGTTGAGCGGTCAGATCCACTGACCCACAGGTTGGTTGGTACGATTCCAGCTCCCACAGATGAATGCTGCCGTTGTGTCCTTGGGCAAGACACTTAACCCTCCTCGCCCCCAGTGTCTGCGTACACTGGTGTGTGAATGTGTGTGTGAATGGGTGATTGGTTCCTTGTTGTAAAGCGCTTTGGGTGCCTTGAAGGTGGAAAAGCGCTATATAAAGATGTGACCATTTACTACTACTACTACTGCAACTACTACTACTACTGCTACTACTGCTACTGCTATTACTACTACTACTGCTGCTACTACTACTGCTGCTACTGCTACTGCTATTACTACTACTGCTACTGCTACTACTACTACTACTGCTACTACTGCTGCTGCTGCTACTGCTACTACTACTGCTACTGCTGCTACTGCTACTGCTACTACTACTACTACTGCTACTGCTACTACTGCTGCTACTACTACTACTACTACTACTACTACTGCAACTACTACTACTACTGCTACTGCTACTACTACTACTACTACTACTGCTACTGCTACTGCTACTGCTACTGGTCAGTGTAATCCTGCCTGTGTCCTGTAGGTGGCGGTCACACTGTTCCTGGCGCTCGTGGTTGGCGCTCTCTTCTTCGGTGTCAAGAACGATCAGAGCGGGATTCAGAACAGGTCCGATACCCATACTGATACTGATACCGATACTCATTTTTCACAGGTATTGATGCTAAAATGTCACAAGACCGTGTGGTCTACACCAGGACTAAACCAGGTCCAAAACAGGACTGAACCAGGTCTAAACCAGGTTTAAACCAGGACTGAAGCAGAACTCTGGTGTGTTTCTCTGGTGTATTTCTTTTGGTGTTCCTCGGGTGTTTCTCTGGTGTTTCTCTGGTGTTCCTCGGGTGTTTCTCGGGTGTTCCTCGGGTGTTTCTCGGGTGTTTCTCGGGTGTTTCTTGGGTGTTCCTCGGGTGTTCCTCGGGTGTTTCTCGGGTGTTTCTCGGGTGTTTCTTGGGTGTTCCTCGGGTGTTCCTCGGGTGTTTCTCGGGTGTTCCTCGGGTGTTTCTCGGGTGTTTCTTGGGTGTTCCTCGGGTGTTTCTCGGTGTTTCTCTGGTGTTTCTCTGGTGTTCCTCGGGTGTTTCTCTGGTGTTTCTCGGGTGTTTCTCGGGTGTTTCTTGGGTGTTCCTCGGGTGTTTCTCGGGTGTTTCTCTGGTGTTTCTCTGGTGTTTCTCTGGTGTTTCTCTGGTGTTTCTCTGGTGTTTCTCGGGTGTTTCTCGGGTGTTTCTCTGGTGTTTCTCGGGTGTTTCTCTGGTGTTTCTCTGGTGTTTCTCGGGTGTTTCTCGGGTGTTCCTCGGGTGTTTCTCTGGTGTTCCTCGGGTGTTTCTCTGGTGTTTCTCGGGTGTTTCTCGGGTGTTCCTCAGGTGTTTCTCGGGTGATGATGTTTTGTTCTTTGTCGTTCCAGATTCGGCGCTCTGTTCTTCGTCACGGTGAATCAGTGTTTCAGCTCTGTGTCCTCGGCTGAACTCTTCATCACGGAGAGAAAACTTTTTATGTGAGTTTAATTGACTGAAACAAAAACAGAAAACACGGAAACACAAAAGTAAAACCCTGAAATGGAAACCTGCTCCTCTCTCTTTTTTAAACCTTCATGAACAGTTTAAAGCTCCTGAAGCTCACAGACTCTTCTGAGCTTTAAGTCCTGTTCTGATGATGTTCCTCCTCAAACACCTGGAGTTGTGTTTGTTTCATTCCCATGTTTGAGGAACATCTCCAAAGCTCCAAACGCTCTGTTCCACCTCGTGATGTCATCAAGTGAACACTGAACTTTTACCTTTAGTTCAGTGGAGATTCACAGAGATATTCTGGGACTGAAATGATCCAAATGACCAGGAACCAGAACTAAACCAGGACTAAACTAGGTCTAAATCAGGTCTAAACCAAGTCTAAACCAGGACTGAACCAGAACTGAACCAGGACTAAACTAGGTCTAAACCAGGTCTAAACCAGGACTGAACCAGGACTATACCAGGTCTAAACCAGGACTGAACCAGGTCTAAATCAGGTCTAAACCAAGTCTAAACCAGGACTGAACCAGGACTAAACTAGGTCTAAACCAGGTCTAAACCAGGACTGAACCAGGACTGAACCAGGTCTAAATCAGGTCTAAACCAAGTCTAAACCAGGACTGAACCAGGTCTAAACCAGAACTAAACCAGGACTAAACCAGGACTAAACCAGGTCTAAACCAGGACTGAACCAGGACTATACCAGGTTTAAATCAGGACTGAACCAGGTCTAAATCAGGTCTAAACCAAGTCTAAACCAGGACTGAACCAGGTCTAAACCAGAACTAAACCAGGTCTAAACCAGGACTAAACCAGGTCTAAACCAGGACTAAACCAGGTCTAAACCAGGTCTAAACCAGGACTAAACCAGGTCTAAACCAGGACTAAACCAGGTCTAAACCAGAACTAAACCAGGACTAAACCAGGACTAAACCAGGTCTAAACCAGGACTAAACCAGGTCTAAACCAGGACTAAACCAGGACTAAACCAGGTCTAAACCAGGACTAAACCAGAACTAAACCAGGTCTAAACCAGGACTAAACCAGGTCTAAACCAGGACTAAACCAGGACTAAACCAGGACTAAACCAGGTCTAAACCAGGTCTAAACCAGGACTAAACCAGGACTGAAATGGTCCAAATGATTCTAGTGAAGGTGTGTGGAGTTTAAAAACACAGTGGAGCACTTCCTGTATCTCCACATGATGACATCACAAGGTGGAACAGAGTGTTTTCCGTGTTTGTGAGGAGGATGTGTGCAGAACTTTCACACTCACAGAGGACGTGTTTTTCACTAAAACACAACGTTCGAGACTCAATCTGGTCCAACTGGTCTCGGTGTGTACTTCCTGTTGCCCTGGTTACCGTCGCTCCTCAGTGGTTACCGTGGTTACTGTCTCTCTCTCCACAGACACGAGTACATCAGCGGCTACTACCGGGTCTCGGTGTACTTCCTGTCCAAGATCCTGTCGGACATCATCACCCTGAGGACCATCCCCGCCATCGTCTTCACCTGCGTCGCCTACTTCATGATCGGTCAGAAAACGCACGACCTGACCGTTAAAGCTCTACTGCGGAACTTTACACACACAAACCAGCCATTAAAGCTCTACTGCGGAACTATACACACACAACACGGCTGTTAAAGCTCTACTGCGGAACTTTATTATTATTATTAACTTATTATTATTAACTTTACACACACAAACCAGCCGTTAAAGCTCTACTGCGGAACTTTACACACACAAACCAGCCATTAAAGCTCTACTGCGGAACTATACACACACAACACGGCTGTTAAAGCTCTACTGCGGAACTTTATTATTATTATTAACTTATTATTAACTTTACACACAAACCAGCCGTTAAAGCTCTACTGCAGAACTTTACACACAAACCAGCCGTTAAAGCTCTACTGCGGAACTTTATTATTATTATTAACTTATTATTAACTTTACACACAAACCAGCCGTTAAAGCTCTACTGCGGAACTTTACACACACAAACCAGCCATTAAAGCTCTACTGCGGAACTTTACACACACAAACCAGCCGTTAAAGCTCTACTGCGGAACTTTATTATTATTATTAACTTATTATTATTAACTTTACACACACAAACCAGCCGTTAAAGCTCTACTGCGGAACTTTACACACACAACACAGACATTAAAGCTCTACTGCGGAACTTTATTATTATTATTAACTTATTATTAACTTTACACACAAACCAGCCGTTAAAGCTCTACTGCGGAACTTTACACACACGACACAGACATTAAAGCTCTACTGCGGAACTTTATTATTATTATTAACTTATTATTAACTTTACACACAAACCAGCCGTTAAAGCTCTACTGCGGAACTTTACACACACGACACAGACATTAAAGCTCTACTGCAGAACTTTACACACAAACCAGCCGTTAAAGCTCTACTGCGGAACTTTACACACACGACACAGACATTATAGCTCTACTGCGGAACTTTACACGCACAACACGGCCATTAAAGCTCTACTGCGGAACTTTACACACACGACCTGACCATTAAAGCTCTACTGCGGAACTTTACACACACAACACAGCCATTAAAGCTCTACTGTGGAACTTTATTATTATTATTAACTTATTATTATTAACTTTACACACACAAACCAGCCATTAAAGCTCTACTGCGGAACTTTACACACACAAACCCCCCGTTAAAGCTCTACTGCGGAACTTTATTATTATTATTAACTTATTATTATTAACTTTACACACACAAACCAGCCGTTAAAGCTCTACTGCGGAACTTTACACACACAAACCAGCCGTTAAAGCTCTACTGCGGAACTTTACACACATGACACGGCCATTAAAGCTCTACTGCGGAACTTTATTATTATTATTAACTTATTATTATTAACTTTACACACACAAACCAGCCGTTAAAGCTCTACTGCGGAACTTTACACACACAAACCCCCCGTTAAAGCTCTACTGCGGAACTTTACACACACAAACCAGCCGTTAAAGCTCTACTGCGGAACTTTACACACACAAACCAGCCGTTAAAGCTCTACTGCGGAACTTTACACACACGACACAGACATTAAAGCTCTACTGCGGAACATTACACACACGACATGGCCATTAAAGCTCTACTGCGGAACTTTACACACACGACATGGCCATTAAAGCTCTACTGCGGAACTTTACAGACATGACTCGGCCATTAAAGCTCTACTGTGGAACTTTACACACACGTCACAGACATTAAAGCTCTACTGCGGAACTTTACAGACATGACTCGGCCATTAAAGCTCTACTGCGGAACTTTACAGACATGACACAGACATTAAAGCTCTACTGTGGAACTTTACACACACGTCACAGACATTAAAGCTCTACTGCGGAACTTTACAGACACAGACCAGCCATTAAAGCTCTACTGCGGAACTTTACAGACACGGCACGTCCATTAAAGCTCTACTGCGGAATGTTACAGACGGTCTCCACCAGTGAATGTCTCCTCCTCCTCTCCTCCTCAGGTCTGAAACCCACCGCTCCCTCGTTCTTCACCTTCATGCTGACCGTGGCTCTCGTGGCGTACACGGCGACGGCGATGACAATGGCGATCTCGGCCGATCAGACGGTGGTCGCCATCGCCAACATCTTCATGACCATCTCCTTCGTCTTCATGATGGTAAAGACGCTCCTCTCCTCCTCCTTCTCCTCCTCCTCTTCATTTCTGTAGGCTGGACATATACTGCAGTGTGTGTTGTGTTGTCTTGTGTGCAGATCTTCACGGGGTTGTGTGTTGTGTTGTGTGTTGTGTGCAGATCTTCACGGGGTTGTGTGTTGTCTTGTGTGCAGATCTTCACGGGGTTGTGTGTTGTCTTGTGTGCAGATCTTCACGGGGTTGTGTGTTGTCTTGTGTGCAGATCTTCACGGGGTTGTGTGTTGTCTTGTGTGCAGATCTTCACGGGGTTGTGTGTTGTCTTGTGTGCAGATCTTCACGGGGTTGTGTGTTGTGTTGTGTTGTGTGCAGATCTTCACGGGGTTGTGTGTTGTGTTGTGTGCAGATCTTCACGGGGTTGTGTGTTGTGTGTGTTGTGTGCAGATCTTCACGGGGTTGTGTGTTGTGTGTTTTGTGCAGATCTTCACGGGGTTGTGTGTTGTGTGTTGTGTGCAGATCTTCACGGGGTTGTGTGTTGTGTGTTGTGTGCAGATCTTCACGGGTTGTGTGTTGTGTTGTGTGCAGATCTTCACGGGGTTGTGTGTTGTCTTGTGTGCAGATCTTCACGGGGTTGTGTGTTGTGTTGTGTTGTGTGCAGATCTTCACGGGGTTGTGTGTTGTGTTGTGTGTTGTGTTGTGTGCAGATCTTCACGGGGTTGTGTGTTGTGTGTGTTGTGTGCAGATCTTCACGGGGTTGTGTGTTGTGTGTGTTGTGTGCAGATCTTCACGGGGTTGTGTGTTGTGTGTGTTGTGTGCAGATCTTCACGGGGTTGTGTGTTGTGTTGTGTGTTGTGTTGTGTGCAGATCTTCACGGGGTTGTGTGTTGTGTTGTGTTGTCTTGTGTGCAGATCTTCACGGGGTTGTGTGTTGTGTTGTGTGTTGTGTGCAGATCTTCACGGGGTTGTTGGTGAACCTTCCGTCCATCGTGAGTTGGTTGGCGTGGCTCAAGTATCTGAGTATCCCCCGATACGGGTTTGCGGTCAGTGTCGTATTTATGTGTACACACACATGTACACACAACACACACATGTACACACACATGTACACACAACACAAAGCAACAAAAACGACAAACCCTGTAGTTTAGACCTTTACAAGCCTCAGTGTGTGGTTTATCAATCAATCAATCAAACTTTATTTATAAGTTTATAACACTTTTCATTTAAAAAATGCAACACAAAGTGCTTTACATTGAGTAAAAACAGTCGACACTTCCTACCACCCACCCAGCCAATTACACTAAACTAGGACTAAACTAGAACTAAACCAGGACAAAACCAGGTCTAAACCAGGTTTTTCAAAAATGACGCCCAGGTTTTTCACTTGAGGAGATGGGTTAAAAACTGTGCTTGTAGTTTGGGTAAAAGTTTCTCTCTCTGGGCCTCAGGACTGATGACTAAAACCTCAGTTTTGATTAAGCTGGAGAAAGTTTTCTGCCATCCAGCATTTGATATCTAGAATTAAAAAGAGCATCCATTGGCCTGGTGTCATCAGGAGACATGGAGATGTAAAGCTGCGTGTCATCTGCAGAACTGAGCCGCCAACAGGGAGCATGTCCAAGTTAAAAAGCACAGGGCCTAAAATGGAACCCTGGGGGTTCCATTTTAGGCCCATAAAATCCCACATGTGATTTTATGGACCTTGGAGGAGCATGTGTCCACCCACCCATCTATCCATGTTCTTCCTCTTATCCGGGGCCGGGTTAACAGTTTAAGCAGGGACTCCCAGACCTCCTTCACCCCGGACACTTCCTCCAGCTCCTCCGGGGGGAACCCCAAGGCATTCCCAGGCCAGCCGGGAGACATAGTCCCTCCAGCGTGTCCTGGGTCTTCCCCGGGGCCTCCTCCTGGTGGGACATGCCCGGAACACCTCCCGAGGGAGGCGTCCAGGAGGCATCCGGAACAGATGCCCGAGCCACCTCAGCTGCTCCTCTCCACGTGGAGGAGCGGCGGCTCTACTCCGAGCTCCTCCCGTGTGACTGAGCTCCTCACCCTATCTCTAAGGGAGCGCCCAGCCACTCTGCGGAGGAAACTCATTTTAGGGCCCTCGTGCATTTTACGAGTACTTTATGTATTTTATGTGTACTGTACGAGTACTTTATGTATTTTACGTGTACTGTACGAGTACTTTATGTATTTTACGTGTACTGTATGAGTACTTTATGTATTTTGTTTTGTTTTCAGGCACTGCAGATAAATGAGTTTGTGGGACTGGAATTCTGCCAAAAGTTGAACAGCACCGAGTTGTAAGTGTGTACTTTGTACTGCATAAGTACTACACAGTACTGCACAAGTGTACTACACAGTACTGCATAAGTACTACACAGTACTGCATAAGTACTACACAGTACTGCATAAGTACTACACAGTACTGAACAAGTACTACACAGTACTGCATAAGTACTACACAGTACTGCATACGTACTACACAGTACTGCATAAGTACTACACAGTACTGCACAAGTGTACTACACAGTACTGCATAGGTACTACACAGTACTGCATAAGTACTACACAGTACTGCACAAGTGTACTACACAGTACTGCATACATACTACACAGTACTGCATAAGTACTACACAGTACTGCATAAGTACTACACAGTACTGCACAAGTGTACTACACAGTACTGCATACATACTACACAGTACTGCATAAGTACTACACAGTACTGCACAAGTGTACTACACAGTACTGCATAAGTACTATACAGTACTGCATAAGTACTACACAGTACTGCATAAGTATTACACAGTACTGCATAAGTACTTCAGACAGGAGGTGGGCGTCTCTTGTAGTACAGTTAAACTTCGTCTCTGCAGTTGTCGTCCGGGCGAGGACGTTCTGGGGGACCAGGGCGTGGACCCGTCGTCGTGGGGACTGTGGCAGAACCACGTGGCTCTGGGCGTCATGGCGACCATCTTCCTGAGCATCGCCTACGCCAAACTGAGATTCATCCGGAAATTCACCTAAAACAAACTAATACACACACACACACAAATAACCCAAACAAATCCAGACGCTTGATGACATCAAGAGGTGGAACAGAGCGTTTGGAGCTTTGGAGATGTTACAGACGAATAATAAAGAGTTCCTCAAACATGAGAATGAAACAAACACAACTCCAGGTGTGTTTGTTTGTGGGTTTGTGTGACGTCTTTGTGTGTTTGTTTTGTTCAGAGCTGTAACACTGCCGCACTTTAACACCAAAGTAAATAACTCCACAAAAAGACGATTCTTTTTCAAATGTGATTTAATAAAATAAATATAATAACGTGAACGAGCCTGTGTGGTCACTGCGCCCTCTGCTGGTCACAGGAGAGAACGACAGGATCTGACTCTGCACACGACTACCAGACCAGTCCTGTTGTATTAAAGCTGCACTGTGTCACTTTTGTTGGTTGAAACAAAACACAAGTCCAGAGAAGAGGATCATATGAGGCATCTGAAACAGCAGGTAGTGTGTGCAAACGGACTGCAGGGGGCACTAGTGTTGCAGTTGTCCTTTTTCACAGATTTGAACAGAAATCATTTTTCAAATCGAGTTTGAGACCAAAACATCGAAGTTGGCGTCTGCGTCACACTGCCCTCTAGTGACACACACGAGTATTACAAAACCCCTGGTGTCCCTGGTGTTTTACTCGACTCTTTGTGCTCGTGTTTAGTTTTGTAAGTGTTAATTAATAGTAAATAAAAGGGGAAAAAATGATTAAAGGTTAGCGTTTCAGTTGGGGGTCCATCAACTGCTTGTTTCCATGGAGACATCACTGCTCTGCCTGGAATGTTCCACAGTGTGACTTTAAACAGCTCTACTTTACATTTATTCAATCACAGGAGGTTTTAGAGCTCAGAAATACAGAGAAAAACATTCTGACGCCTCTCCACAGATCTGACCTGGAACTTGATCTGGTTTGGTCTCCGTGGAGATAGAAAGGTTTAATGCCATACTGTGGAACATTCCAGACAAAACAATGGCATCTCCATGGAGAAAAGTGTTGGACGGACCCAGAACAGAACGGACGGGTCAATGATCAGCTCCATCCCTCTTCCTCTCACCCCCAGAGATCCCCCGGATCAGCTGAGTGCCCACCTGAACCATACCAGGGTCAGTGCTGTTTGAACAGGATGTGGGAGAAATGGTCACTTCGATACCCACTGTCCAAGCTAACGGCCAAACAACTAGTAGCTAGTAATATAGTATAGTATAAGCATTTACAGTGAGGTAGTGACAAACATGATACATTCATACAGAGCAGCAGCAGTAAACATATTATGCATAATGAAAAGTAGTTTAGTGCAGTATTATTGAGAGTTCAGTATTATTTAGAGTATTACCCAGAGTTCAGTAGTCTGACAGCTTGGGGGTAATATCTGTCTTTGAGTGTTTTTGTGCGTGCTGCAGGCTCCTGTATCGTCTACCAGAGGGTAAGATTAAGATTAAGATTAAGCTTAGGCTTAAGCCTTTTATTGGTCTCACACACAATGACACACAGTGACACACGGGAGAAATTTGACTTCTGCATTTGACCCATCCTTTTCAGGAGCAGTGAGCAGCCATCTTTTTTTCGGCGCCCGGGGGGCAGTACCGTGAAGGGTCTTGCCCAAGGACCCACACTGGTTAGCTCATTGCCCGGGGGGGGTTTGAACCCACAACCCCCAGGGGGAAAGTCCATGACTTACCAGTTGAGCTAACCAGCCGGTTAGCAGACGGAAGAGTCCTTGTGCCGGATGAGTATGGTCCTTAGTGATGCTGCGTGCCTTACGCAGACCCCTGCTGTGGTAAATGTCCTGGATGGAGGGGAGACTGCTGCCAGTGATGTCCTCTGCCGCTCGCACCACCCTCTGTAGTGCTTTGTGGTTCCCATACCACACTGTGATGCAGCCCGTCAGCAGGCTCTCCATGGTGCACCTGTAGAAGTTTGTGAGGATGCTGGTGTTCATACCAAACTTCCTCAACTTCCTCAGAAAGTAGAGTCTTTGTCGGGCTTTCTTAACCACAGTGTCTGTATGTAGTGTCCAGGACAGATCCTCAGTGATGTGGACCCCAAGGAACTTAAAGCTGCTGACCTGCTCCACCTCAGCGTTGTTGATGGAGATGGGGGGATGCTGGTCTACACGCTGTCTCCTGAAGTCCACCATCATTTCCTTAGTTTTGCTGAGAGGTTTGAGAGAGGTTATTTTCCTGACACCAGCTGGTCAGTGATTTCACCTCGTCTCTGTAGCCGCTCTCATCGTTGTTGGTGATGAGGCCTAGGATGGTGGTGTCGTCGGCAAACTTGAGGATGATGTTGTAGCTGTGCCTGGCGGTACAGTCATAGGTGAACAGGGAGTACAACACCTCCTCCACAAGACTTGCCTGAATCCTTCGTTCTGCCCTGCCTGTAGATGGTGAAATTGTCCGATGTGACGGCACTGCCAGGAACGGACAGGTCCAGCCATGTTATCATAAAGGCAAAGACACAACAGTTCCTCGTGTCCCGTTCGAAATAAATCCATGTACAGAGGTCATCAAGTTTATTCCTCAGAGACTGAACGTTTGTGAGCAGGATAGAGGGAAGAGTAGGTTTGTTGTGTCTCTGTTGGGTTCTCCACAGCACACCGGCCCGTTTCCGTATATCACTAGTGTCACTAGTACAGGGGGTCCTCGGGTTACGACGGTCTCGGTTTACGACGTTTCGTGGTTACGAACGCGCCCCCATTAAAAAATATATATATATATTACGCGTCATTCTGTCTTACGCGGTTTAGCGTGGTAAGAGATGTAAACAAACGTGAACGGCGCGCGGCGCACGGCGGAAGAATACGCTCTGTTGTGGTTGTAGGGCGGAGAAGACAGCCTCGTGTGCGTGCCCAATGTGGGCAGAAGTACCTGATGTGGGCTCTGATCTGCTCCTATGAAAGCGGCAGTGATAACCAAGCAGCGTAGTGGTCTAATTATTGAGATGGAAAGGTTATTGGTGCTTTGGTTGGAAGATCAAAATCAAAATCCGACTTACGACGAAATTCGGGTTACGACACGTCTTAAGAACGGATCAACGTCGTAACCCGAGGACCCCCTGTATGTCACTACCTCACTGTAAATACTTATGCTATACTATATTATGTGTAATACGAAATTCATTTGAGCAGTATTACCACCTGTGAAATACTCTACTTACACCTTATTTAATCCTGCCTGTACCTTTGTATTTTATTATATTTTATTACATATTTTTCATTATATTGTTTACTTTTCCCCTTGTATTTTTATTGCTGCTATTAATACTTCTCGACTATCTTAGAGAGTCAACGGTTCTTCTGATCCTAAACATTTTATTGCATTGTTGACCTTGTGTTGATCCTGAATATGACAAATAAACAATCTTGAAATCTTGAAATCTAGAAATGTAGCTCAGTGGTCCAACATCCACAAACGGCAACTGCTATCACAACTAGAGATTGACGGGGTACAACACAAATGCTACGGCAAGAGGGAGCCAGGACGCCAGGTCAGACACCCCTCTGACCTGTGTGAGGCAGCGTCTGACCAGAGAGATAAGATCATGGCCCGAATGAACACAAGGCAACCCCGACGCCAGTTAGAGGCTAAGTGAAGTACCATCTGAAAGTCTCCTAGAAGACGTGAAGCAGCACTGAGAGTGATCTCTACCAAAACCATCCCTGAAATCAAAAGTATGGTATGGTGTGGTGTGGTGTGGTTTATTTGCACAGGGACAGTGCACAACATTTCATTGACCTTTGAAATAAACAAAAGAAAGATGCAGGTGCAGGTTATATTTCCAGGTTATATTATTTGTATCAGTGGAAGACATGACCCAGATACACAGCCACTGATATTTAAGTTATCCTCTTTTTTTTGGTACATTTTCACTGAAGTATGTCGAATATATTGCAATGCATCGCAACAATTCAAGTATCGTGATGCATCGTGATAGTATCGCATCGTGGCATATGAATCGTGATTCAAATTGAATCGTGACTTCTTTGCCAATACCCACCCCTAGTGTGCATACATATCAGAATAATCACATGTGCATACATATCAGATAAAGACCCTCACTATGCCATTTATTTAAAAAAAAATCAAAAAAAATCCTCTTTATACATCCACACACACTCAGCAGTCCTAGTTTCACTCACACATTCATCATTAATGAGTGCAGATTTGATGTTAGCCATTTCTTTGTTCGATGTGCAAACGTTTGAAAACTTGTACATGTGATAATCTCATTTGGCAAACTATTCCACTGACTCATGGCAATAAAAGAGAAGCAGTTTTACTGAAAGAGGTTCTACATTTTGGAGTGCTGTACTCTCCACTAGAGGTCGCCGTGGTGACTCGAGTCGTTTTTTCAGAGCTCAGTGTGACGAAACAGCAATACCACAAATCATTTAAAAAATTAGGCAGATGTTCGCGTACGTTATTATCAAAGTTTAGAAAATCATATTTAGAAAGAATACGACAGTGGTGATACTGCCTGGATTTCTTGTCGTGAATCTTTAGAGCGCTTTTATAGATTGATTCAAGAGGCTTTAAGGCTGTTTGGCGCCTGTGACCAGCTTTTCACCAATATAGAAAACGAGAGAGAATCATGGAGTTTAAATACATGTGCGATGCCTCGATAGTCAGAGATCCTCGTATGTTTTTAAAAGTCAATGTTGGATCCAAAGTGTAAATAAGTAAATTCATATATTTTAAATTTTCTGGATAATTTAGTATTTTATATGGATAATTTAGAATTTTTCGTCTGTTTGTAAAAAAACATTGCAACTGTCTTTTCTGCATTTAAAGTGAGACTAGAATTTTGCAACCAATCAGCAACCTTCTTCAATTCCCCTGTTAATCTCATGGCCACTTTCCCCATGAGTGAACAGGACTGTGTCATCTGCATACATGACAACATACATGATGACATACATGACAACATACATGACGACATACATGACGACATACATGACGACATACATGACGACATAGATGACGACATAGATGACGACATATATGCCGACATACATGACGACATACATGACGACATACATGACGACATACATGATGACATACATGACGACATACATGACGACATAGATGACGACATATATGCCGACATACATGACGACATACATGACGACATACATGACGACATACATGATGACATACATGACGACATACATGACGACATAGATGACGACATACATGACGACATACATGACGACATACATGACGACATACATGACGACATACATGACGACATAGATGACGACATATATGACGACATACATGACGACATACATGACGACATACATGACGACATACATGATGACATATATGACGACATACGTGACGACATACATGACGACATACATGACGACATACATGATGACATACATGACGACATACATGACGACATACGTGACGACATACATGACGACATACATGATGACATATATGACGACATACGTGACGACATACATGCCGACATACATGACGACATAGATGACGACATAGATGACGACATATATGCCGACATACATGACGACATACATGACGACATACATGACGACATACATGATGACATACATGACGACATACATGACGACATACATGACAACATACATGATAACATACCATACATGATGACATACATGATGACATACATGATGACATACATGATGACATACATGACGACATACATGACGACATACGTGACGACATACGTGACGACATACATGATGACATACATGACGACATACATGACGACATACATGATGACATACATGATGACATATATGACGACATACGTGACGACATACATGACGACATACATGACGACATACATGACGACATACATGACGACATACATGACGACATACATGACGACATACATGACGACATACATGATGACATACATGACGACATACATGATGACATACATGACAACATACATGATAACATACATGACGACATACATGACAACATACATGATAACATACCATACATGATGACATACATGATGACATACCGTACATGATGACATACATGATGACATACATGATGACATACATGACGACATACATGACGACATACGTGACGACATACGTGACGACATACATGACGACATACATGACGACATACATGACGACATACATGACGACATACATGACAACATACATGATAACATACCATACATGATGACATACATGATGACATACCGTACATGATGACATACATGATGACATACCGTACATGATGACATACATGATGACATTAGACTCACACACTGAGGGGAGATCGTTAATATACAAACAGAGGCCCTAATATAGAGCCCTGCGGAACTCCCATGGTGCAGTCTTTAAAGGGTGACAGTGTGTGATTTACTCTAACACACTGACTGTGTGCACATGGTAGGATTGGATCAGGATTGGGTTGGTTTTTTCACACTTGCTCGGCGGGTGGTCTGTCGTCCAATCCGAGTGCACATGCATGTCGCGCAATCAGATTCAGGTCAGCGACCTGGCACGCTCCGCAACGCTATGTGGCGCTGTAGTCCAACTACTTACGGGTGATGGCTACTAAAAACACAACACAACACAGCTATCTGGCAGTATACTGCAATGGCTTTTCGAGGAGTTTGACAGAGCGGCAGTGGCGTACTTGTGCATTCTGCAGTTAGGTTGTTCGTATGAACGACAAAACAGCGTTTTTGGTTTCTTTAATACAACACGAACTGTGTTGTCGGCGTTTGAAATTACAAGCAATCGAGGACAATGAAAATTACGAGGATCGGGAGCTATACCGCACATGTTTTAATCATGTTCTGCCTTGTTGTTTTTTGTTGCTTGCATCTTTTGTGCCACAAATAAAGGCATTAAATTTGTAGCTATGGGTTTATCGTTCATTTATGTAAGGTCTGGGGAAAATTACACAACCACACTTTCATTTTGTATGTCTTTGTAATGCTTAGCTTATATTCTGTTGTCTCTTCCACTCTCTGTTTTGTCCTGTCTGAGTGAAAAATTTCCACACTGATTTTAATATTTATTTCACTAGCTAGGACCACGCCATCAACATAATGCAGTGAAGATGTTTATTATTGAATGATAGTGGATGTCTGAGTGAATAGGCAGTAATGGCTGGGTTGAGACATTGGGTGGGGGCTCCGTCTCAATCTTCGATTGGCCCAGCGGAACGGGACCCCCAAAAGTTTTTGAAAGAGCATAAAGTGGAATGGGTCTGGAGGAGATCGTTGAGGTCGTGACGATCGTACACAAGGTAGGTGCTGGAGACCCGACAACCAAGGGTTCGAATTTTTTCCGGTCTGGTACATCTGCCCTGGCCGTGGACATAGTGGCGCAATGTGAAATAAATGAATGGAGAATGGATGGGGTGTTATGCCAGAAGAGGTCCGTGAAAGGCGAGAGGTTGTCGGAGCGCAGAGTGAGAGTGCAACGGTAGAGAAGGTCCGAAGTAAGTGGTAGGCGTTTCGGAGGAAGGCGAGGTTCAGTTTTTTGCAGTCCTTTAATCAGGCACGGGAACATGAAGATGAGACTGGCAGTCTTCACCAGAAATCAGCTTGTATATGAGATTTATCCCCGAGAGGTAAGCCTAGACCTACTCCCGCGGGAGGATTTATGGGGGCCGGTGCATAGTGTTCTGGGCAGCAGATTTGCTGTCCCCATGACCCAGAAATGGAAAAGCAGAAGATGGATGGATGGATGGATGGCAAGCCTGGACGGTGGAGACGCAGACATTCCTGTGGCGTGAGAGGGTGCTGAAATTGCAGATGATGGTGACGTCAGATGAGCAGAGGCGAAGCTGATGAAGGTGGTGTTGACTGATTTATTATTGTTAGAATGAATGGGAATGCCTGGATTAATCAGACCCCCCAAAAAATGGTGGAAAAGTAGGACGAAGTTCCGATGAAGCTGAAGGCTAATTGTGCGATTCGAGGGCTCTGAAAGCAATGCAGAATCCGACTACTGCCGAAGATTCGGATTGAACACTGGAGAAACTGGAGTTGCGTCGTGAAGGTGCCGTATGGCGAATGAGTCAAGAGTGATGTAGAGAAACCGTGACGTGGAGGGTCTTCTCCCCTGACTGAGGAGCTGGACCTTTGCTGGAGTGGGGTCACTCGCGCCAGCGCAGATGGTTGACGGACGTGACCATGATAATGCTGATGTGCGTCCTTCAGCATGGGTGCGGATGGCAAGCATAGGAACCTGTAGGTGAAGAAAGCCACCCTCGAATGTTGAGGGTTGGATAGGTGAGGGATGTGGGTCGGAGGGATGGGGGGGTCGGAGTGATGAGGGTCGGGAGGATGAGGGTCGGAGGGATGCGGGTCAGAGGGATGCGGGTCAGAGGGATAAGGGTCAGAGGGATGCGGGTCAGAGGGATGCGGGTTGGAGGGATGAGGGTCAGAGGGATGCGGGTTGGAGGGATGAGGGTCAGAGGGATGAGGGTCAGAGGGATGAGGGTCAGAGGGATGAGGGTCGGAGGGATGAGGGTCGGGGGGGTCGGGGGGTCGGGGGGGGGACCTGTCGGGAGGGAGACCTGTCGGGAGGAAGATCTCCCGTCGTGAGTCGGGAGAGAGGCAGAGAAAGACCCGTCATGGGTCGGGAGGGAGGGAGACCCGTCATGGGTCAGGAGAGCGAGGCAGAGAAAGACCCGTTGTGGGTCGAAAGGACTGAGACCCGTTGTGGGTCAGGAGAGAGGAGACCCGTCATGGGTTGGGAGGGAGGGAGACCCATCGTGGGTCGAGAGAGACCCGTTGTGGGTCGGGAGACCCGACGTGAGAGCTGGGCGAGCCGTCGTGAGAGCCAGGCGAGCTGTCATGCGGTTGTGAGAGCCGGGTGAGCCGTCGTGAGACCCAGGCGTATTGTCATGCCGTCGACCTGACGGGAGGAAGACCTGTTGTGGGTCAGGAGAGAGGTGGAGAGAAGAAGACCTGTCGTGGGTCAGGAGAGAGGCAGAGAAAGACCCGTCGTGGGTTGGGAGGAAGGGAGACCCGTCGTGGGTCAGGAGAGAGGCAGAGAAAGACCTGTTGTGGGTCGGGAGGGAGGGAGACCTGACGGGAGGAAGATCTGATGGGAGGAAAGGAAGCTATGCCTTTATTAGTCCCACAGTGGGGAAATTCCAGTTCTGCATTTAACCCATCCTGTTATTAGGAGCAGTGGGCAGCACATTACTGCGCCCAGGGACCATCTCCATCATCTTCTTGCTTCGGCTTGGTCAGGACCACGGCTGGAGGATTTACCTATGGTGCATGTTTTGGGTTGATGGGGGAAACCGGAGTGCCCGGAGGAAACCCACCCAGACACGGGGAGAACATGCAAACTCCACACAGAAAGGCCCAGGCGACCCGGGGATCAGACCCAGACCATGCATGCAAACTCCACACAGAACACACCCCTGAGACCTGTTGTGGGTCAGGACAGAGGTGGAGGAGAAGACCCGTTGTGGGTCAGAAGACTTGACGTGACAGCCGGGCGAGCCGTCGTGAGAGCTTGTCATGAGAGCCAAGCGAGCAGTCATGAGTCGTCGTGAGAGCCGTCCTGAGAGCCAAGCGAGCAGTTGTGAGAGCCGTCGTGAGAGCCAGGCGAGCCGTCGTGAGAGCCGTCAAGAGAGGCAGGCGAGCCATTGTGAGAGCCATCGAGAGAGCCAAGCGAGTTGTCGAGCAGTCGTGAGAGCCAGGCGAGTTGTCGAGTCGTCGTGAGAGCCAGGCGAGTTGTCGAGCCGTCGTGAGAGCCAGGCCGTCGCGGGAGCCAGGCGAGCTGTCGAGCCGTCGCGGGAGCCAGGCGAGGTGTCGTGCTGTCGTGGAGCCAGGCGAGCCGTCGTGAGATCCAGACGAGCTGTCATGCGGTCGTGAGAGCTGGGTGAGCTGGCGGTCATCATGCCGTCATGAGAGCCGGTGAAACATCGTGAGAATTGGCCAGTCGTCAGTCGGCTTGGAACCTGTGGAAAAGCTAAGGACCTGAGGGTGGAGGTGCATATTGGGGATGTTCACAGGGCAGGTACGGGTTGACTGCTGGACAGATGAGAGCGGTCGAATTTGGAGACCGTAATAGTAGTCGCGACATGAGAGCTGAGAATGAATACAATGATCTAGCATGAGCAGGAGATGAGGATTAGATGGCGAGAGCATCGCTGAGGACGTGTATAGGATAGAATGGTGAAGTCATGAGCTGACGTCGATGGTAGGATCCTCGATCGGGAAAGAGGTGGTGAGCCGAGATGGTGTAGCTCAGGTGAGGGCGGAACTGGGAGGAGCTGAATAGTGTGACACATGGTTATGATGGCTTAAGCTCGCTTGTAATGGATGACGTGAGCTGCCTGAGCTATAATAGCGTGAAACAGCAAGGGTCGGAATATGAATTGATGGCGAGCGGCTGTAAAGACAGCTAGCGTACGTCAAAATTGCGTGAGCAGCACGAGCTGAAATTGAGTGAGTGACATGAGTCGATGGGTGCTGAATATTGGAATAGCAGAGAGAGGATGTAGAGACTGCTTAGCTAGCATGTGATGGAATGGTGTGAGCTAGCATGAGTTGCAGGAGTTAGAATGGTCGGATGCGAGTCGGTAGGAGAGGTTGAATACAAGATGACAGTGTGCCAGTGCAGAGAGGAGTTAAGCGAACAAAAACATTTGTACGACGTTTCGGAGTGCGAACGAAAATAGTGTGAGTGGGCGTGGTGACTTGTGTAGGCTGCAATGACAGAAAAAAAACAAAAACATTTGGGTGTTGGGGAAAAGAGGGGGGGGGGGGCAGAGCAGAGCAGAAGACGGGAAATGGATTAGAGGCCCTGCCTAATGTGGGTAGGGCATGAGAGCCATCTAGCTCATGATGACTGAAAAGAGAGAAATGAGAGATGGCGAGAAGATGCATGTGCATGGGGGATTGTGCAGCCTGCGAGATGGGGACAAGAATGAGACATGAAGGGTGCAGGCACAGGGGGAGATGGCCTGCTTGAAAGCAGCTGAGATGATACAAGAGAATTCAAGTGAAACTGCACAGTAGACAGAATACGTTTACTGGCCACTGGTGGTGATACTACTTAGCCCCCAGCAGGGGGAGCTATGAGACTGTAGTGGAGGAGAGGAGGGAGTGACGTCTGCAGCTGCACGCGGGAAACTTGATGGGAACCCAGAAGCTCGTTCGTCTCGTTCCAGGGCGCCGGGGTTACATTCTTATCTAAACTGTTTAAAGTCCTGTCTTGATGTGTCAGCCTGAAGGGGAACGGCGGGTGCTGGGCGGTACCGATCGCTGTGGCTGCTGGAGGCCGGGCCGCGCTGTGCCGAAAGCCGTGGTTGCCAAAGCCGGTCTGCGCGCCGAGAGCCGGGCTGTGCCAGGCTGCGCGCTCGCCTACACGAGGAGGAGGAGGCGACGAGGGGGACAATGTGGATATCCCGTATATGCCGCCAGCACAGAGATATTGACGGTGGGTGCTCCTTAGAGGTGGAGGTCCGCTGCGTGAGCGCGCGCCTGGAGCGTTCGCTGGGCGGCGCGGGCCGTGGGCTGGACGCCGCGGATATGCGGTGGAAGATCCTCCGGCTGCGGATTCCTGAATAGAAATCCGTCGCGGCGTAAGGAATTGCGGACTGGAAGGAACGAGGAGACGTGAGGCATGTTGGTGTTTGAATGTGACGTGTTGTTAACCCAGCTCGAGCGAGCTGACGCGGTTGAGCTGTCAAGATAACCGAGACGAACTGGAATGAAGGGATGAGTGGCTCTAAATAGCTCCGGGAAATTAGAGGTGTGGTTATGGTGAACTGTGATTCGCTGGTGAGGAGAAGGTGGTTGAGGCGTGGTCCTGCTCCTGAATTTCAGTTAATCACATTAACTCCATGTTTTTAATATTTAAGTTATACAACAGTTTAAAAAAAAACACTCTTCTGATACTAAGTTACCGCATACTCTTATTCCTTTATCGGGCTTTGAGCAAACAACGCGTTTCGATTCTACGTTATGTCCATAGTCCCGAAATGGTAAAAGATGGGACTTGTTGGTGCCGTGAAGAACGCTGTCGTAATGCGGGCAAGTTGTACGGTCTTGACCGCTCTCCCGTTGTTCTTTCTTGCCGTGGCACAAGCCGCCCTGGCGTTTTTCCACTTGATTTTGATTTGCTCCGGGGTCCGAGCAAACCCTGCCTCGGTCCTCGGTCGGTTTGGAGTTTCCCATGTGCACGCAGTCATTAAATAATTCCAGAAAAGATGAAATTTACCACACACACTCGCGCACGCACACACACACACACACACTTTATTGTGCTAAGAGCAAACAACACGTTTCGATTTTACCTGGCGTAACGCGTTGTTCGCACTAAACCCAATAAAGGAATAAGTAAAGTCAAGTGAGTGTGCGGTAAACTCCTTTTCTGGAATTGCCCTGTGCGTTACGTTCATAGTCCAGATATGGTGGAAGATGGGGCTTGTTGGTGCGTGAAGGACCGCTGTCCTAAGCCATCGTAATGCGCTCTCCCGGTGTTCTTCTTGGTTGTGGCGTGCGCTGCCCTGGGGTTTTTCCATTTGATTTTGATTTGCTCAGGCGTCCGAACAAAACCTCCCTGCTCCATCTTCAACGCTATCTTCTGATAAAGACTAGCGTTTCTTGTGCGCCGTCCGTCCATGAAGTTTTAAATGTTTATCTCTCGCACCTGGTGCAGCATGAACCCAGTTTCTTAGTCTGTCCAGTAGTGCGTGCTTGTTGATTTCTTCACAGCCATGTTTTCGTCTGAAACAACAATTGGTACTTGGTACCGAGAGGCACCCCCTACCACTCTTACAACTTCTGGGTGAAATTCCTGAAATTCCTGGCACCCATGCGCAGTATGCTAATCCAATACGAAATCGTTCACATGACGACGCCAAGTGGTTTGCTATCGGCCTAGGCCAGGGGTTCCTGGGGGGATGGGGCAAACCAATCCCAATCCAAGCCAATCCCTGTGCACATGCAGCCGTTACGACCCCAATCACTTTGCAATCGGTTTGGAGTTTCCCATGTGCACGCAGTGACTGTTTTCTGCCACTCAGGTAAGATTTAAACCAGTTTAGTGTTTGATTCGACAGTTTATAATTTGATAATTTATGCAATAGGGTACAGTGATTTACGGTGTCAAAGGCCTTTCGTAAGTCCAGAAAGACTGCTCCTACTGCCCCTCCTTGGTCTAAACTTGATTTAATTTCTTCTAGGAAGTAGGAACAAGCCGTTTCTGTGGAATATTTCCTTCTAAAACCAAACTGTAAAGGATTTAGAAAAGCGTTGGTATCTCGGTGTTCAGTTAGCTGCTCCACTACAACCTTTTCATACACTTTGGAGATGACAGGGAGGATGGTAATGGGCCGATAATTACTGACCTCTTGTTTGTCTCCAGACTTAAATACAGGTTTAACAATGCCAGATTTTAATGCAGCAGGAAATATACTGTCTTTAATGGAGTGATTTATTGTTTTTGTTATAACTGGAGCCAGAGTTTCTTTATAATTTTTCAGGAATGCACTGTCCAGCCCATATAAATCTTTTGCTTTGCTATTGTTTAATTTACCAATAATGCTTTTTACTTTTTCATCATTTACGGGTGTCAAGCTAAATTCTGACAAACACCTTCTAAAAAATGGGAAGGACAAGGTGTTGGAAGAAACTGAGCCAGCCTCTGAAGAGAATTAATAAAGTATTCATTAAAATTCAAAGCAAGAAATGCAGTATCATTTTGAATGACTCCATCTAATTTGAGCTGTATGTCATGGCAGATTTTTTTTTTTCTTTTCCAAGTAGTTTGTCAATATTTCTCCATAACATTTTACTGTTTCCTTTTGCATCTTTAAAGGGACAGTGTGTAAGATTTTTACCTGTTAATTACTGAAATTGAAGATACCCATTCAAAAATACATTGTTTTCCAAGCCTTTTCACTTCCATCATGAAATCAAAGTATTCTTTTGGACTTAGATATAGTCACATAAAAGGGGGATCTTCCCCATATAGAGGCAGCCATTTTGAATACGAGAGCCGCAGAAGGACATTTGGGCTCATCCTTTGCCTCGGCTCCGGCTAACAGCTGCTTAGCCGCGCTGCAGATGGCCCCCTCTCTTCCCCTCCCCTTCCCCTTCTCTCCTTCGTTCCTCTGCTCCCATATGCAGCCAGGAGCGAAGGAGAGAAGGGGAAGGGGAGGGGGGAGGGGGAGCATGCTGCCGGATCACACATCGTAATGGATATAACACGTATTTTGGACTAAATTGTTTTACTGGATTTTATTCGCTGGATCCTTATGGACAGATTGAGACCAAGTTTATGATGAAATACAGAGTTTGACCTGTGCAAAGCCTTCAAAGGTAAGCTAAGTAAGCTAAGTTTTGTGCTTTTCTGTATAAAAGCCCCATGTGCTCGGGGAGTGATTGTTTTGCAGGGAAATGAATTGCATAGTCAAAAAGAGGAGACTGTAAGGTTTCATTTGATGTGTAGATTGTCATGAATCATGATCGGGATTGTGTGTTTTCATGCGAAAAGAAAAAAAAAAGTGAACGGGGGACCGTTTTATGTATACAGCGGTGCGCGGTTCGTGCGCGGGCACGCGAGATGACGGCGCTAAGTCGCGCCCGGGTGACCCTCGAGGTCTGCCGTAGCCAAAAGAGGAAGTGGAATAGCTAGTAACCACCTATGCGCCACGAATCCTACACACTGTCCCTTTAATCATATTAAGGAAGAAACTGGACTGTTTTCCAAAGCAAAGTTGTAACTTTATTTTTCAGGCTTCTATAAATTAGATGGTCAGTTATCAAACCTGTTTATATACATTTTTATAAATTTGTTTTTATAAAGAGACATAGATAGTCCAAGTTTGAGTCTGTTAGTAGATGCTCAATCTGTTCAGTCTTAGATATTACGCTCCGTATGTTTATGTGTCCTCCGAAAATCCCCTTCAGTTTAATGTTTTGATTCCATAGGACGCGGGCGTGATTAACAGTTTGAAATATTTTCATTGTTTGTTGGTTCAGGGACGCAATAGTTTGTAGCGTATTAATGTTACCAGGGAAGGCCACATTTGTCTGTGTTTTTGTTGAGATGTTACCTTGTATTCCTGAGAGGGCGTCAGGTGATTGGAAATGTGGTGTCTACCTGGTGTTGTTTCTGTAGAGCCACAGGTAACTCCACGGGTCCAGGATTTAGATGTACGTCTCCACACAGCAGAAGGATGATGCAGAAGAGGGTTGCACTTCCCTGGTTTGATGTGTCGCATGTGAGCGGCGCCCTCTGTCCACGCTGACGCTCTGTACACGGGACAAGCTTGATCCAAAACATGAGTAAACAAAAGGTTCTGGCTCCACGTATCCAGCGGCACAACGTGTAACACCATAGTTACATGTTCCTCTGGAGGGCTGAGCAGAGCTGAGCGTTCTCTCGTAGCCAGCCAGCTGCCAAGCATTTGGGTTGAGATGAGAGCGAACATGTACATAGCCACGTACAGTGCACGTTGTAAATTCAGAACTTTGATGTTTCTTTGACGGCATTGCAAGTGGGGCAAGAAAGGCGAGCAGGCTCCATGCTAGGCTAAAGGCCCGTGCTAGCCGACCACCGCTACCTAGCCTCCTGTTAGCGAATGTGCGGTCTCTGGAAAACAAACTAGACGAGTTACGATCCAGGATTACATCACAGAGGGAAATACAAGAGTGCTGTGCGTATATCTTCTGCAAGACCTGGCTTTCGGAACACGTCCCGGACTCCGCTGTTCAGCTAGAGATGCATTCACTGTACAGAACCGCAAACACCGTGAAGAACCGCAAACGCCTGCAGAGAGTGGTTAAGACGGCCACAAAGATCACCAGGACTCCTCAACCGTCTCTGCGGAGCATCTACCACCACAGAGTCCACAGGAGAGCTGTCTCTCACCCACCCCCAACATGGACTATTCACACTCCTCCCTTCAGGCCGGAGGTACAGAAGTGTGAAAAGCAGGACTACCATATTTAAGAACTCTTTCTTCCCAACTGCTATCAGACTCTTGAACCACTGAGCAATAGCCCCCCCCCCCCCCCCCCCTCCTGGACATTGATTGACCTATACTTTTGCACATGAGTAATTTGCACTATTATTGACCAACTGTTAAGATAATCTGTCAGATTACATCTGCACATGTAACTGCTCAAATGTTTACACTTCTGTTTGCACTATATCAACAATGTTTACACCCCGTCTTTACTACCGACAGTTGCAAATAAAACCGATGTTGCACATTATCTGTAAATATGTACATAGCACCAGCCTATCCTAAGTCCGAAGTCTGAAGTCCTAAGTCCTAAGTCAGCTCAATGGCAAGAACAAGGCCCAGGCAATAAACAGCTATGCCCTGCCAGTGATCAGATACCCAGCAGGAATCATAAGCTGGCCAAAGGAGGAGATACAGACCACAGACATTAAGACATGAAAGCTCCTGGCCATGCATGGAGGGTTCCATCCCAAATCCAGCACCCTGAGACTGTACACGAGCCGGAAGGAAGGAGGCCGAGGACTAGTGAGTGTGGGAACCACTGTCCAGGATGAAACATCCAAAATCCATAAGTACATCAAGGACAAGGCCCCGACAGATGATGTGCTCAAGGAATGCCTCAGACAGTGGAGTGAAGAGGAAGAGGTGCTGGAGGGACCATCATGGCAGGACAAACCCCTACATGGGGCGTACCACCGAAACATAACTAAAGTGGCTGATATCAAGAAGTCCTACCAATGGCTGGAGAGGGCTGGTCTGAAGGACAGCACAGAGGCCCTCATCCTGGCTGCACAGGAGCAGACCTTGAGCACCCGAGCAATAGAGGCCCAGATCTACCACACCAGACAAGACCCAAGGTGTAGGCTGTGCAAAGAGGCTCCTGAGACAGTCCAGCACATAACTGCAGGGTGTAAGATGCTGGCAGGGAAAGCATACATGGAGCGACACAACCAAGTGGCGGGCACAGTGTACAGAAACATCTGTGCAGAGTACGGGCTGGAGACCCCAAGGTCAAGGTGGGAAACATCTCCGAAGGTGTACCTTCAGATACAGACTGACCGAATGGTGATGGCGAACCAACCAGACATAGTGGTGGTGGATAAGCAACAGAACAGAGCCGTGGTGGTGGACATTGCAATACCAAGCGATTTGTGAAGAATCCCTGTCGTCCAGGTAGAATCCATGGCAAAAGGAGAAATTCAATTTGTCAACTGGACAAAGTTTGTTTGGTTGAAAACTTTTCGCCACTTATCAGAGTGGCTTCGTCAGTTCTGACGAACTGAACTGAACAGAACTGACGAAGCCTCTCAGATGAGCGGCGAAACGTTTTCGGCCAAACAAACTTTGTCCAGTTGACAAATTGAATTTCTCCTTTTGCCAATACCAAGTAATGGTAACATCAGGAAAAAGGAACACGAGAAACTAGAGAAATACCAGGGGCTCAAGGAAGAGCTGGAGAAGGCCTGGAAGGTGAAGGCATCAGTGGTGCCCGTGGTGATCGGAGCACTCCGGGCTGTAACCCCCAAACTGGAGGAGGTTACAGCAGATCCAGGAGAACTATGAACTAAACATAGACAGAAGGAGATGTTCACTTAAACTACCACTTGATGACATCACAAGGTGGAACAGAGCCAGCCGGGAGACATAGTCCCTCCAGCGTGTCCTGGGTCTTCCCCGGGGCCTCCTCCTGGTGGGACGTGCCTGGAACACCTCCTGAGGGAGGAGTCCAGGAGGTGTCCGGAACAGACGCCCGAGCCACCTCAGCTGCTCCTCTTCACGTTGAGGAGCAGCGGCTCTACTCTGAGCTCCTCCCGTGTGACTGAGCTCCTCACCCTATCTCTAAGGGAGCACCCAGCCACTCTGCGGAGGAAACTCATTTCGGCCACTTGTACCCGCGATCTCGTCCTTTCGGTCATTACCCAGAGCTCATGACCATAGGTGAGGAGAGGAACGTAGATCGACGGTAAATTGAGAGCTTCGCCTTTTGGCTCAGCTCCCTCTTCACCACAACGGTCCGGTACAACGACCGCATCACTGCCGACGATGCACCGATCCAATCCAATCCAACTTTATTTATAAAGCACTTTAAAAACAACACAGTCGACCGAAGTGCTGTACACAGGTTAAAACACAAAACAGAGACACAATAACATCAAAAACAGAACATGATAAAAGTCAACTACTCACACTGATTTAAAAGCCAAGCTAAAAAAAAGAGTTTTAAGAAGAGATTTAAAAACAGGAAGTGAGTCGGCCTGTCTAACATGGAAGTGCATTCCAGAGTCTTGGAGCAGCCACTGAAAAAGCCCCTAAGTTTCCTTTTTGTCTTAGGGAGCACAAGGAGAACCTGACCTGCAGACCTGAGAGAGCGGGGTGTGTGTAGGGCACCAGCAGGTCAAACAGATAATGTGTGTGATCCGCCTGTCAATCTCACGCTCCATCCTCCCCTCACTCATGAACAAGACCCCAAGATACTTGAACTCCTCCACTTGAGGCAAGGACTCTCCACCCACCTGGAGAGGGCACGCCGCAAACAGCAGAGATGAAATCCTGTGGTTCCCAAACCGGATCCCCTCCGGCCCCTGACTGTGCCTAGAAATTCTGTCCATAAAAACAATGAACAGAACCTGTGACAAAGGGCAGTCCTGGCGGAGTCCAACATGCACCGGAAACAGGTTCGACTTACTACCGGCAATGGGAACACAGTTCCTGCTCCGGTCATACAGGGAACGAACAGCCCTTAGCAAAGGGCCCCGGACCCCGTACTCCCAGAGCACTCTCCACAGGACCCCACGAGGGACACGGTCGATCTCCAGATCCACAAAGCACATGTGGACTAGTCACGCAAACTCCCAAGAACCCTCAAGCACTCGATGGAGAGTATAGAGCTGGTCCAGTGTTCCGCGGCCGGGACGAAAACCTGCTCCTCATGAATCCGTGGTTCGACTATCGGTCGAATTCTCCTCTCTAGCGCCCTGGAATAGACCTTACCGGGAAGGCTGAGGAGTGTGATTCCCCGATAATTGGAACACATCTTCCGGTCCCCCTTCTTAAACAGAGGGACCACCACCCCGTTCTGCCAGTCCAGAGGTACTGTCCCCAACTGCCACGCGATGTTGCAGAGACGTGTCAGCCAAGACAGCCCCACAACATCCAGAGACTTAAGATACTCAGGGTGGATCTCATCCACCCCCGGGGCCTTGCCACCGAGGAGCTTTCCAACCACCTCAGTGACTTCAGCCAGGGTGATGAACAAGTCCGCCTCCAAGTCCTTCCATCTTCCGATAACATCCCCAGTCGAGGTCAACAGCTCCCCACCTGCACCGTAAAGAGTGTTGGTGAAGCACTGCTTCCCCCTCCAGAGGCGCCGGATGGTTTGCCAGAATTTCTTTGAGGCCGTCTGATAGTCCTCCTCCATGGTCTCTCCGAACTCCTACCAACCCCGAGTTTTTGCCTCTGTGACCACCCGAGTCCCCCGAGTCCCACGAGCCAACAAGGCCCGATATGACTCCTTCTTCAGCCTGATGGTATCCCTTACTTCCAGTGTCCATCACCGAGTTCGGGGATTGCCACCGTGACAGGCATCACAGACCTTACAACCACAGCTACGGGCGGCCGCATCGACAATAGAGGCCGAGAACAAAGCCCACTCCGACTCCATGTCCCCGGAATCTGGGAGAAGCTCTCCCGGAGGTGCAATTTGAAGGTGCCTCTGACAGAGGGCTCTGCCAGATGTTCCCAACAGACCTTCACTACGTGCTTGGGACTGCCAGGTTTTTCCGGCTTCCTCCCCTGCCAACGACCCAACTCACAACTAGGTGGTGATCAGTTGACAGCTCTGCCCCTCTCTTCACCCGAGTGTCGATCATCGACCTCTGTCCTAAGGTGTCCTGGTGCCACGTGCACTGATGGACACCCTTGTGCTTGAACATGGTGTTCGTTACGGACAAACCGTGGCTAGCACAGAAGTCCAATAACAGGACACCACTCGAGTACAGATCAGGGAGGCCGTTCCTCCCAATCACCCCTCTCCAGGTGTCACTGTCGTTGCCCACGTGGGCGTTGAAGTCCCCCAGGAGAACCAGGGAGTCCCCGGTAGGTGCACTGTCCAGTACCCCTCCCAGGCACTTCAAGAAGGCCGGGTACTCTGCACTGCTGTTCGGCCCATAGGCCAATACAACAGTGAGAGACCTGTCCCCGACCAGAAGGCGCAGGGACGTGACCCTCTCGTTCATCGGGGTGAACTTCAACACATGGCAGCTGAGCCATGGGGCAATGAACAGGCTCACACCGGCCCGCCGCTGCTCCCCGCGGGCAACGCCAGAGAAATGGAGGGTCCAGCCCCTACAAGGAGTTAGGTTCCCAAGCCCAAGCTGTGCATGGAGGTGAGTCCGAATATATCTAGTCGGTAACGCTCAACCTCCCACACGAGCTCAGGCTCCTGCCACCTCAGCGAGGTGACATTCCATGTCCCCAGAGCTCGTCTCCATGTCCGGAGATCTGATGGCCGAGGCCCCTGCCTTTGACTGATCTCTTTGCACCGGCCCCTTATGGATCCTCCTGCGGGTGGTGGGTCCACAGGAGGACGGCCCCACATCGCTCCCCCCATGGGGGAAGGCCCGGCCACCAGGCGCTAGTTGGCGTGCACCCACCCCAGGCCTGGCTCCAGGGTGGGGCCCCAGTAACACCAATCCGGGCAACATAACTGGCCTCAGTCTATTACTCATCATAAAGGGCTTCTGAACCGCTCTTAGTCTGACCCGTCCCCCAGGATCTGTTTGCCTTGGGTGACCCTACCAGGGGCATAAAGCCCCCGACAACATAGCTTCCGGGATCATTCGGGCACTCAAACCCCTCCACCACGTTAAGGTGGCGGCTCAAGGAGGGGTTTCTTTGAGACGCTGCACAAAAACAAACCACACAAATGTAATCCGGCCGTGAGAAGTCCATCAGCTCCATCCACCACATCTCCTGAAAAATGCTCCTTCGTTATTAAAAACATCAACCCAGAGTTTTGTTAGGACTCTTTATTGAAGTTCATGTTTGGATTCTTTCAAACAGTCATAGTTTTCAACAAGAATTACAAGGATTTACAGAGCAGTGAAGAGCGTACGGTTCAAATGTTTATCCAAAACAATCACAATTAGAATAGCAATTAGATTGAATTAGGCTAACAAAGGAAACCTGATTTTATGGCAGAAAAAATGATTTTAAAGAACTTTAGCCTGTTATACATTTAGACTCTATGACCCCCGATTGTTACAGACTGGACATTTAAACTCACAATATTGATCTAAAACAACTTCATAAAGAAACAAGAACTCTGAGTGAACCAGGACTAAACCAGGACTAAACCAGGACTAAACCAGGACTAAACCAGGACTAAACCAGGACTAAACCAGGACTAAACCAGGACTACACCAGGACTGAACCAGGACTAAACCAAGACTAAACCAGGACTAAAACAGGTCTAAACCAGGACTAAACCAGGACTAAACCAGGACTAAACCAGGTCTAAACCAGGACTAATCCAGGCCTAAACCAGGACTACACCAGGACTGAACCAGGACTAAACCAAGACTAAACCAGGACTAAAACAGGTCTAAACCAGGACTGAACCAGGACTAAACCAGGGCTAAAACAGGTCTAAACCAGGACTAAACCAGGACTAATCCAGGTCTAAACCAGGACTACAACAGGACTGAACCAGGACTAAACCAAGACTAAACCAGGACTAAAACAGGTCTAAACCAGGACTAAAACAGGTCTAAACCAGGACTAAACCAGGTCTAAACCAGGTCTAAACCAGGACTAAACCAGCTGTGGGCCCCTCACACTAGATCAGAGCGTTTTTTTTTACATTTGGGCCAAAACGACGCGACGCTGCCCAAACCTACGAGTATCACCATGAGGGGCGTGTCACAGTGGGCGTGTCACAGGGGCGTGTCACAGGGGCGTGTCACAGGGGGCGTGTCACAGGGGGCGTGTCACAGGGGCGTGTCACAGGGGGCGTGTCACAGGGGCGTGTCACAGGGGGCGTGTCACAGTGTGGGGAGATCGACAAAATGGCTCCTCTCTTAAAGATTCCTCAACCATGAATCAGTCCAAATCCAACTTCAGAGCATCAGTGAGAAGGAACGACTAGAGAAACATCTGAAGAACTGTTTTTGCAGAATAGGTCTGATTTAAAGGGGAAAACGTGAATATACTTCAGACTTTCACTTCAGTCCTGAGCTTTGATTTTCTCTAAGTGCTCATACAGGAGCTGTACCTCATGGTTGACCCTCTCCACCTCAGAGGAAACCGTGCGTTTATAAAAATCATAAACCACTGCTCCCACTGTTCTTTTTACTACTGCTCCTCCCACTGCTCCTTTCACTGCTCCTTTCACTGCTCCTTTCACTGCTCCTTTCACTGCTCCTTCCACCACTGCTCCTCCTCCTGCTGCTCCTTCCACCGCTGCTCCTTTTACTGCTGCTCCTTCCACCGCTGCTCCTTTTACTGCTGCTCCTTTCACTGCTCCTTTCACTCCTGCTCCTTTCACTGCTCCTTTCACTGCTCCTACCACCACTGCTCCTTTTTCTGCTGCTCCTTTCACTGCTGCTCCTTTCACTGCTCCTTCCACTCCTGCTCCTTCCACCACTGCTCCTTTTACTGCTGCTCCTTTCACTGCTCCTTTCACTCCTGCTCCTTTCACTGCTCCTTTCACTGCTCCTACCACCACTGCTCCTTTTACTGCTGCTCCTTTCACTGCTGCTCCTTTCACTGCTCCTTCCACTCCTGCTCCTTCCACCACTGCTCCTTTTACTGCTGCTCCTTTCACTGTTCCTTTCACTCCTGCTCTTTTCACTCCTGCTCCTTTCACTGCTCCTTTCACTGCTCCTTCCACCACTGCTTCTCCCCCTGCTGCTCCTTCCACCAGTGCTCCTTTTACTGCTGCTCCTTCCACCGTTGCTCCTTTCACTGCTCCTTCCACCACTACTCCTCCCCCTGCTGCTCCTTCCACCACTGCTCCTTTCACTGCTGCTCCTTCCACCACTGCTCCTTTGACTGCTCCTTTCACTGCTCCTTCCACCACTGCTCCTTTCACTTCTCCTTTCACTGCTCCTTTCACTGCTCCTTCCACCACTGCTCCTCCCCCTGCTGCTCCTTCTACCACTGCTCCTTTCACTTCTCCTTTCACTGCTCCTTTCACTTCTCCTTTCACTGCTCCTTTCACTGCTCTTACCACTACTGCTCCTCCCATCGCTGCTCCTCCCACCACTGCTCCCACTGCTCTCACTACTCCTTCCACTGCTTCTTTCACTGCTCTTACCACCACTGCTCCTCCCATCGCTGCTCCTCCCGCCACTGCTCCTTCCACCACTGCTTTTTTCACTGCTCCTTTCATTGCACACCCTGCGCTACCTAATACCCATCCAACACCAAACCCGACTAATCCCCCGATAAATGCCCCTAAGACTATTCCAATTATCAGTTTATTTCTCTTCAAGAAGCTGAGTACTCTTTCTTTGGCCGTCTGTGTCTTTTCCCCCTCTGAGTATTTTCCTGCCGAAGACTTTTCTATCCTCTCAGTCTCCTCTTGTATTTCCTGGTGACCCTGCTGCAGCATCTCATTGGTGTAGAATCCTTTGTTCTTCCTCACGGTTTGGTCAATGGTCTTCAGCAGCTCTTCAATCTGGTGCTGGTTGTTTCTGTAGTCATCCTGGCTGTTGTTCCAGTATTTATTATCAATAACATGACAGCGGCCTCCACATTTCTCCACCAGGTTCTTCAGGTCTTTGTTTTCATTGACCCAGTCGTGGATCTTCATCCCTGGAGGCAGGTCATCACCGTGTGTGAACACCAGGGTGGTGTAATTCAACACCTCTTCAGAGAAGTACTTGACCATCAGAGCCACAGACGCCTGCTCCAATAGTGTGAACCTATCGATTTTCAGCAAGAGCAGAAAAGCATGGGGCCCAGGAGCACACTCCCCAATGCACTTTAGCACTTCATTCAGCTCAGAGCTCCTGGGGTCTGTGTCGAAGAAGTCTGGAGTGTCCACCAGTTGGATGTTTCTCCCGTTAATGGTTCTGGTTTTAGAAGCACAGACCTTTGTCTCTGAGTTTGCAGAATGACTCACAGTGAAAGTGTTTTCTCCAAACAAAGTGTTGGCCAGGCTGCTCTTTCCTGACCCAGTTTTGCCCAGAAGCACGATCCTCCTGGTGTTTGTCTCTGGAAGTGAAAAGAAAGAAAATGGAATGAATGGGACAAATATGTGACACAGCGTTTCTTATTCCCCAGTCTGCAGACTACGTACTGGTGTGGTCTGCTCTAGTCTCCTGGTGTATCCGTGATCTCGTCCTTTCGGTCATTACCCAGAACTCATGACCATAGGTGAGAGTAGGAACGTAGATTGACCGGTAAATTGAGAGCTTTGCCTTTCGGCTCAGCTCCCTCTTCACCACAACGGTCCGGTACAGCGACCGCATCACTGCCGACGCTGCACCGATCCGCCTGTCAATCTCACGCTCCATCCTCCCCTCACTCGTGAACAAGACCCCGACATACTTGAACTCCTCCACTTGAGGCAACGACTCTCCATCCACCTGGAGAGGGCACGCCGCAAACAGCAGAGATGAAATCCTGTGGTTCCCAAACCGGATCCCCTCCGGCCCCTGACTGCGCCTAGAAATTCTGTCCATAAATATAATGAACAGAAGCGGTGACAAAGGGCAGCCCTGGAGTCCAACATGCACCGGGAACAGGTCCGACTTACTACCGGCAATGTGAACACAGCTCCTGCTCCGGTCATACAGGGACCGAACAGCCCTTAACAAAGGGCCCTGAACCCCGTACTCCCAGAGCACTCTCCACAGGACCCCACGAGGGACACGGTCGAATGCCTTCTCCAGATCCACAAAGCACATGTGGACTGGTTGGGCAAACTCCCATGAACCCTCGAGCACCCGATGGAGAGTATAGAGCTGGTCCAGTGTTCCCTGGCCAGGATGAAAACCACAATTCTCCTCTCCAGCACCCTGGAATAGACCTTACCGGGAAGGCTGAGGAGTGTGATTCCCCGATAGTTGGAACACACCCTCCGGTCCCCCTTCTTAAACAGAGGGACCACCACCCTGGTCTGCCAGTCCAGAGGTACTGTCCCTGACCGCCACGCAATGTTGCAGAGACGTGTCAGCCAAGACAGACTTACAACATCCAGAGACCTGAGATACTCAGGACGGATCTAACTAGGACTAAAACAGGTCTAAACCAGGACTAAACCAGGACTAAAACAGGACTAAAACAGGTCTAAACCAGGACTAAACTAGGACTAATCCAGGTCTAAACCAGGACTACCACTGGGAAAAATGGCATTGTTTCCGGGGATGTTTGTAGTCGTATATCCCAGGATATTCACAATATCTGTAGATATTCGGATTGACACGCTCCGGATACGTTGGTGTCAATTCTCGTATACGGAGCATTTCCTAACTCCGGAATGGCACTGTGTCGACACGCTACATATCCGGCTCTCCGGATACTTACTGGATATCGTCCGTGTTTCACGTATTCACTGTTCGTATATCTCCGGATACGTCACGTTCTGGTACTGCGCTCACCTCCGGATATGTCAGGATACACAAGCTAGCATTCACTAGGGAGCTTTATTTTTCAAGCATTTTATAGGCTACTGTATCGTGAAACCCATAGCCTTATGACCATGCAACATTTTCATACATTTATATACCATTTATATACCAATGTTTTACAGTGTACTACTGACTAGGCGGCTGGTAACTCGGTTAATATTTTAATTATATGCCTTAGTTATTTTAAAATAGCACAGACATTGACCAAAATGACAAACAGATTAGCATTACTAAAAACTCATCACAATTACTTTGAAAAAGCTAAGTCTACACAGCTGACAAACTTTAGAGGTCATGGAAAAATGTAACCAATTTAAAGTAATTTTTTTTACTTAAAATACATGAACAAGTACTGTTTTACTTTTACTCAAGTAGATTTTTAGATGGGTACTTTTAATTCAGTAGGCTTTAAGCAAGTAAAGATACTTAAATCACATTTTTTCTGCATTTTTCCACCTCTGCCAATGTCACTAATACAATTTATACAACAGACAAGAACGTTTGATAAAGTTGTGTTTGATAAAGTTGTCTTTATTAATTAACCCATTTAGACTTAAAACGCCTGGGGAAAAAGGCCTGAAAATCTTAAGGGTGAGATCCTGAGGTTTTTCCTGGAAATTCAACAATGTCAACGCCTATTAAATAAGTGATTTCTCGGCCTCTGAAGCACAGAGACAAAATTCCAAAAGTATTTGAAAGCTTACACTTGTGGGTTTCATGAGAACTGTGTCTTATTATTCTACACCTTAAGAAAAAAATATAAAATAATCCAGAAACACAATAATATGGAAAAAAAATAAAAGAAAACAGACACAACATGTACAGTGCACAATATTTTCAAGTTTTAAGAAATAAAGAACAGCTCTTATTCAGGTCAAAACTGTAAAAAATAAAGTGTCCCAAGGCCATAAGGCAGTAAGATGAAGTGCACTACATACTGCACAGGTTACATCCCTTACATATACCAGCGATAGTGCTTGCCAAAGCACTCAATGTGCAGAGGTAGTTTGCACTGTTTGCATCCAAAGACTGTTGGCCCACCGACTTTCTCGTTCTCTGGGACCAGTTGACATTCCCGGCACAGCTTGCGCTTGTCATATATCTTTCCACAGTCATGTTGTGGAGGTGGTGTGGCTACTATGGCCCCCAAACGTCCTACAGTCGGGTGGAGGAGGAGGAAGAGAAGATGGAGAAGGAGGAGAGTTCACAGGAACAGCCCTTGTTGTCATTGGTGTGATAAGTTCCTCCAGCCAGTTCTTGTACCCTCTGTACTTTCTGCTGAAGGCAGGTCTTGCAGCGATGTATGCATTGTGGCAGGACACAGACAAGAAGAAGAAAAACACTCGCCGCCACCACTTCTTCGTTCGATGCTGGAACCCATAGTAGCCAACCATTTGATCAAGCAGATCGACGCCTGGAACACACAGCACACATTACACACTCACAAGGCAACAGTGGAAATAAACATAATAGATAATTATATAGTCACATATTTTGCCATAAAACCAAAAAGGCAAACAAACCTTTCATATTTTTTTGATAATCTGCAAGGCAAGCTGGCACTTCCACCTGTTGCTGGATGGCTCCGTTGCCTTCGATTGGCTGAAAATGCAGAAACAGACACAGGAAAGTCACCTTGGATGAAAGTATAATATAAAACAGCATAATTTACATTGTACTGTGGCTTTGTGAGATATTCGGTCTATTGTAAATAAGATGGCACCGCAAACTATGTGTATGTGATGAATAAAAATATGATGTATTTTTTAAATGTCTACAGGTACTGTAAATTACATTGTTCTCTTGTGTTACAGCTTGTATTTGTATGATGGTATGTATCTATTTTTGTATTATATTTGTATGCATGATTATGGTTGAATAAAAGTTCAATGCATAATACCAATACCTCTCTCATCATTATGCCCAAAGATGTAAACATGAAATGCTACATAATTAGAAAAAATGTAATTTGCAATGATAATATTAATAATCACCGTTTGTTATTACATAATTATCACAATCAATCAGTATTTTAGTTCTTACCTCCATATAGCATAGAATCTGCCATGGCGTCAGAGAACTGAGTCTTGACGAGATTTTTGGTGTGTCTCCAATAATCTCTCTGTGCAGGCAGAACAAGTAGACCCATGCCGATACAAAGCCCAATAAACGTCTTCATTTCAGGGACAGTTACATTCGACCACTTAAGCGTCTTTGCCCTCGCTGGAGTGTGATCACGTTCGGTCTGTTCACGGTAAATATTTGTCCCTTTAATGAGATGCGCCCAAAGTTCGTCTGTGAACATGTGATTGAATACCTTTAACTTTAACTCCCGGCGTGCGGTTGAATAGAGTTCTGCTCCTTTCAGATACTGCAGGTCATCGTCATCAAGGAGGTCCTTGGCCACCTGAAGCCGCTGCTTGAAAAGCTACACAGAAGAGGGCAATATTAAGCAACACATTTCAAAAGAATGTAGAATGCAGACCTACCTGAATTTCAATGCTTGCACCCAAATAATAGTTCATGGCAGCCAGGAAGAATTTCACAACCATCAACTGGATTTTTTTTCTTTGGTCAAGCAGTGATCAAAGATAGTGATGCCAACAAAAAATAAAGGGGAAAAAAGGCACTTGAGTTGATTTACTGTAAAAAGTCAAAAACAATCTTTTATGTGGGCTAATAAAATCACCAATGTGAATCAGCCCTACAGCCTTAATCAGGGTGTGATGCCAGTGTGAGGTGTGTTGGGGGTCGTTTTACCTACCCGGTCACGTCGGCTGTTCATTTTTTTCTTCTTTACTTCATCAGTCCTCCCAGCTAGGTCCATTTTTTGGGGGGCCTTCAGGTGTTCATAGAACCTATTTCAAGCTTCTGCAAGACAGTAAGAAGTAGAGTTAACAGACTTTTGAGTGATTGAGTAGACTTTATTAATCCCCAAAGGGGAAATTATGCCACCTGACCATTCATACAACATATACACACACAATAGTAAGACAATGACACAAGTTAGTGTAACAGATAAAAAATAAAGAGCTAAAAATAAATAAGTGACATCCCATCATAGAAATACAAAAAGAACCACAACATTAAAATAGTGCTCAGCTATTGTTGAAAAGTCTGATTGCTGCAGGAACAAAAGACCTCCTAAATCTAGTGGAGCACCTAGGTAGGAGGAGCCTTTGGCTCCTACCACGTTTAGTGAACATGATGTACAGTGGGTGGTCATCCTTACACTTCTCCCTATTCACCTCTCAGTCACCCACTCCTTTAAGATTTGCTCCACAGTACTAAAACACACCAGTGATGGACCCTGCTTTCTTTATAAGCGTAAGTGTTAGATTGTGTGTATCATGCCTCTCTGAGGTTCATCACAAACTGTAACCCTCGCACACACCACTGTGAACTTTACACACGTGTGGGCTGGCCAGCATTGGAGACTCGTAGGCTCACTCACTGGTATATGTTCATTTATAAGGGTATCCACTGCAGTTCCCCAAGCCCACAGTGAAAGCGCCTCACCCGTGCCTGAATAAGAAAAAATCATTATACAACTGTATGTGGTTAAGACGACCAATATAGAAAGAAACAGTGGATAATGATGTCAGCCTAGTTATGGGACACATACATGAGTCCAGTTTGTGTCCTATTCTCAAAAACACACAATCAAGTGTTACCGCCAACTCCAAAGGGACTTTGTGGTTCTCCTGGGTCATGCGGGAGTGTTGCTGCTGCATCATGGCATCCTGCATGGTCCTCAGTTCCTTTCTCAGGTCATCCACTGAACTGCGAAGGTCACCGATTGCCCTGCAGCATTCAGAAACATTAATTTCAACATCTCATTGTCTTTTGTAATGTTTGCGATTAGCTACATCTATCTTGGGGCAAAAGCAATGACTGATCCGTTTTGTCACACACATGTTTAAAAGGTAGTTTATTTCCAGAATGCATGCTGCTCATTCACAAATGTTACCTTTTCATGAATACTTACCACCACCATCAAATTCTAAGTATTAATTTTGACTGGGAAAGGAAAGAAATCTTTTCCATGTCTGTCATTTTGAATTTCCAGTAATAGACATTTTTTAATCTGCAGAACTACTTTGGTCATACTAGTAACTATAATTTTATTTATTACTTACTTGGTCATACTAGTAACTATAATTTTATTACTTATTTACTTTGACTAAATAGTCATGAAAAGATTTTGGAAATAAGCAGCACAGTTGCAATGTACTTACCTACTCTGGCCACAATCCTACATATTACCTTCAAGTCTCCTGGCGGCTCTAAAACCCACCCAATTTCACAAAGCCCCCAGTTGGTTTGTATGGTAATGGACTAAGAAATAGCGTATTTTTACCCACAGATTATTACGCTAAACACTTGGGTGGGAAACCTATGTAGGCCAGCTGCTACAAAAAGATAGATCGCAGTGTCACGCTAGCCAGAAGGCTACATTTAGCTAGCAGATTACTCTCCATTTTTACACAAGTGGGATTTTGAAATTCATCCCCTGCGTATGTCGAAAATCAGACATCGACGCCATTACATGTTATACATTCATATTACTGATGATACATTATGTCCCAATCATTCCATCAACCAGCTTGTCATCCCACATTACCAACGAATGGCAGGCTAACTGTGTAGCTAACGCCAAACATTCACCCGCCAAAATAGCAATTCTGATATTTCAACTTACCTTAAAATATCTCTGATAGTGGGATTGTTCACCTCCCCTTCAAAACGTGACCGCAAACTTGTCCACCAGGAGCACGGCTAACATTGCTGCGTTTCCCAATTCAGCGAGTGCGGTTCGGAGTGTGGCGACTCAGTCTGCAGTCGAGGCGGCGCATACTCGCTCAGCCCTGAGGGCAGTCCGGGGATCACATGGGCGTGTAGCGAGCTGGCTACAGAGAGACACGAGTGCCAAAATATCTCCGGATACGAACAGATATTGTACCCAGTGAAATCCGGAGTCCAGATACGTCAATATTTTCATGGATTCTCAAGAAATAAGGATATCGTGAAAAACTGGTCCGGATATGTGGCGTGTCATATAAAATATCCAGTCCAAACACGTCCGGATTCTAGCTTATTTTGCCCAGTGTACGCCAGGACTGAACCAGGACTAAGCCAAGACTAAGCCAGGACTAAAACAGGTCTAAACCAGGACTAAAACAGAACTAAACCAGGACTAAACCAGGACTGAACCAGGACTAAACCAAGACTAAACCAGGACTGAACCAGGTCTAAACCAGGACTAAACCAGGACTAAACCAGGACTAAACCAGGTCTAAACCAGGACTAAACCAAGTCTAAACCAGGACTAAACCAGGACTGAACCAGGACTAAACCAAGACTAAACCAGGACTGAACCAGGTCTAAACCAGGTCAAAACCAGGACTAAACCAGGTCTAAACCAAGACTAAACCAGGACTAAACCAGGTCAAAACCAGGACTAAACCAGGACTAAAGCAGGACTAAACCAGGACTAAACCAGGTCAAAACCAGGACTAAACCAGGACTAAAGCAGGACTAACCCAGCTGTGGGCCCCTCACACTAGATCAGAGCGGGTTTTTTTTTACATTTGGGCCAAAACAACGACGCTGCCCAAACCTACGAGTATCACCATGAGGGGCGTGTCACAGTGGGCGTGTCACAGTGGGCGTGTCACAGTGGGCGTGTCACAGTGGGCGTGTCACAGTGGGCGTGTCACAGGCAGCGTGTCACAGGGGGCGTGTCACAGGGGCGTGTCACAGGGGGCGTGTCACAGTGTGGGGAGATCGACAAAATGGCTCCTCTCTTAAAGATTCCTCAACCATGAATCAGTCCAAATCCAACTTCAGAGCATCAGTGAGAAGGAACGACTAGAGAAACATCTGAAGAACTGTTTGCAGAATAGGTCTGATTTAAAGGGGAAAACGTGAATATACTTCAGACTTTCACTTCAGTCCTGAGCTTTGATTTTCTCTAAGTGCTCATACAGGAGCTGTACCTCATGGTTGACCCTCTCCACCTCAGAGGAAACCGTGCGTTTATAAAAATCATAAGCCACTGCTCCCACTGTTCTTTTTACTACTGCTCCTCCCACTGCTCCTTTCACTGCTCCTTCCACCACTGCTCCTCCCCCTGCCCACCACTGCTCTTCTTCCTGCTGCTCTTTCCACCACTCAGGGCGGATCTCATCCACCCCCGGGGCCTAGCCACCGAGGAGCTTTCCAACCACCTCAGTGACTTCAGGCAGGGTGGTGTCTCCAGACTCTGCTTCCTCCTCGGAAGACGTGACGGCGGGATTGAGGAGATCCTCAAAGTATTCCTTCCACCGTCCAATAACATCCCCAGTCGAGGTCAACAGCTCTGCATCCGCACCATAAACAGTGTTGGTGAAACACTGCTTCCCCCTTCTGAGGCGCCGGACGGTTTGCCAGAATTTCTTTGAGGCCATCCGATAGTCCTCCTCCATGGCCTCTCCGAACTCCTCCCAACCCTGAGTTTTTGCCTCTGCGACCACCCGGGCTGCAGCACGCTTGGCCCGCCAGTACCCGTCGGCTGCCTCCGGAGTCCCACGAGCCAACAAGTCCCGATAAGACTCCTTCTTCAGCCTGACGGCATCCCTTACTTCCGGTGTCCACCACCGGGTTCGGGGATTGCCGCCGCGACAGGCACCACAGACCTTAGGACCATAGCTATGGGCGGCCGCATCGACAATAGAGGCCGAGAACAGAGCCCATTCAGACTCTATGTCCCCAGCCTCCCCCGGAATCCGGGAGAAGCTCTCCTGGAGGTTTGAGTTGAAGGTGCCCCTGACAGGGGGCTCTGCCAGACGTTCCCAACAGACCTTCACTATGCGCCTGGGCCTGCCAGGTCTTTCCGGCTTCCTCCCCTGCCAGTGGACCCAACTCACAACCAGGTGGTGATCAGTTGACAGCTCTGCCCCTCTCTTCACCCGAGTGTCCAAGACACGCGGCCGGAGGTCAGATGACACGACTACAAAGTCGATCATCGACCTCCGTCCTAGGGTGTCCTGGTGCCACGTGCACTGATGGACACTCTTGTGCTCGAACATGGTGTTCATTATGGACAAACTGTGGCTAACACAGAAGTCCAACAACAGAACTCCACTCGGGTTCAGATCAGGGATCTGGCTCCAGGGTGGGGGCCCGGTGACGCCAATCCGGGCGACGTAACTGGCCTTGATCTCCTACTCGTCATAAAGGGCTTCTGAACCGCTCTTAGTCTGACCCGTCCACCAGGACCTGTTTGCCTTGGGTGACCCTACCAGGGGCATAAAGCCCCCGACAACATAGCTCCCGGGATCATTCGGGCACTCAAACCCCTCCACCACGTTAAGATGGCGGCTCAAGGAGGGGCACGCTGAAGTTCCTGAAGTAAATTTTCGATAAATTTTTCCCACAGACTTTTCATAAAATTCTGCTTTATGCTTTTTATATATAATGTTTTATAACATTTCAGAAAGAGATTTTATATAAAATGATAGGTCTCTTGGTCATCGGTTTTCACAGAGCTGAGTCACTGTTGAGCTCCATAATAAAAACCAACAGTGAAACTATTTAACAAATAAAACAAATAAACTAAATATCAGCCTCATCCAAAATATAACTTTTGGAGCATCTTGAAATAGGAACATAGGCCTAATCTACATTGCATCTTCTACACTGTTACGTAAGATCATTCTTCTCAAACGGTTTAGGAAGTTTCACTACAAAACTCAACCACACAAGTACAAAACTCAGAGCATTTGAGTCACACGATGAGCAGACAAGTGTTTAAGGCCGTGCATTTGTGAGTTTGACATTTTCACCTCTTTCTGCACTTCCTGTTTGTGCTCGGCTGTGGTTTGTACCATAATAAGGAACATATTTCTGGACAAGTAGCTTGAGACTTAAATGAGACTTATTATTATTATTATTATTATTATTATTATGTGACTTACTGTAGTAGTATATTTTTCATTAAAAATGACAAATGTTCTAAACATTAAATATGAAGCCATGTTTTGCTTTGTTCAAATAAAAAGACAATTACATCTTTTTGTGGTCATTGGTGAAATACTGATGGTAAATTTCACATTAACGTCACTTAAAAAAGGAGTTCTTGACTTGAAGACAAAACGAGAAATTCAACTTGTGAACTGGAAAAAGTTTATTTGGTCAAATACGTTTCCCAGCTCATCCAAAACTTTTGTCCAGTTGACAAATTGCCATAGATTCCCTACACCCCAACCCCCTGAACACTAAACACGGCGTTTGTGAGAGGAAGTGAAGAGGAAATGGATGCTCTGTGCTCACCGGCCATGATGTGGAGGTCTGATGGAGGCTGCAGGTCTTGTGAGGTTAAAACTCTGTCTCTGTTCAGTTTTATCTGATACGTCACATCAAGGAGCCACACCTCCAAAACATCGTAATACCAGACACACCTCCTTCTCAGAGCCTGGGCTCAGGTGTCAGAGGCTCGGCCGGTTGGGTCCAGGCCTGGGCAGGACTCGGACGAAGGGAAAATCAGGAGCCACAGGGAAGCGCCAGTCACAAACACACGGCAAGACACTTCACCCACATTGCCAGTATGAAAGTGGAGTGTGTGTGAGTGTTGGAGGTGGTCGGAGGGGCTGATGGTGCAGATTGGCAGCCTCGCTTCTGTCAGTCTGTCCCAGGGCAGCTGTGGCTACAATAGGAGCTTTCCACCACATACATTTCCTGTAAACGGAAGAATGCAAAACAAGAAAGTGAAAGTAAAAATGGTTCAGTTGACTTTACACTGAAACATTTCCGCCCCTCTCTGTGTAGCTGCTGCTGTGAGCAGGGCCGTTGGTCATGTGGGACTGCACCCTGCCCTGCCCCACCTGGAATGAACAATAATATAATCACTTATTAAAAAAAGGTTCATAAATAAATACCACCATCATTATTATAAACAAAGATTTGTGCAATGACTGCAGACTGAACATTTGCCACGTTTACATGAGAGCTTTAATTACAATTAAAAATAATTTAGTTCTGAATAAAAATGAATTCCACTTTAAAAAGACCATGTAAACACTCAAATCCTACTGAAAATGATTATTCAGAATTAAACTTGATTCCCAAGTAAGTGGGTGGTTTATCCAGATTTAAAGTTGATTTGATTTATTCCTCGATCATTGTTTATTCTGTTTAAAATAATTCCGGTTGTTCGGAAGGAGGTGTTCCGGGCATGTCCCACCGGGAGGAGGCCCCGGGGAAGATCCAGGGCACGCTGGAGGAACTATGTGTCCCGGCTGGCCTGGGAGCGCCTTGGTGTCCCCCTGGAGGAGCTGGAGGAAGTGTCCGGCTTGAAGGAAGTCTGGGAGTCCCTGCTGAGACTGTTGCCCCCGCGACCCGGACCCGGATAAGCGGAAGAAAATGGATGGATGGACGGTTGTTCGGCACTCGTTTTTTTCTGTTTGTTTGTTTGTTTGTTTTTTTGTATTTTAGTTTATAGAAAAGGAGTACCTCTGCAGTTCCAAAGTTCAAAGTCATATTTATTGTCAAAAACCATATATACAGGTCGCACACACAGGATTTAAAATTGCAGCTCCCCCTGGGCCCACAGTGAACATAAAACATGTGATAAACAAGACAATAAACACCAGGACTAAAACATCACATATACCTGTAGCAAAAGTACAAAAGGCTTGTATATCATACAAATAAGTAAAACACACAATGTGGAGCGAAATAAAGCTCAAATGTGTCATTTAAGCAGCAGTGTCAGTGTCATTTAAGCAGCAGTGTCAGTGTCATTTAAGCAGCAGTGTCAGTGTCATTTAAGCAGCAGTGTCAGTGTCATTTAAGTGGAGTTAATATGATTAACTGAGATTCAGGAGCTGGACCACACCTCACCCTCCTCCCAGCCAATCACAGCTCATCTCGACCGCGCCTTCAGTTACCCAGAAGCCCTATTTATACAGCCTATCCTGAAAACACCGTCCGTGTCAGCTCTCTCGACCCGGGCTGCTAACAACCCGATTCAAACCCCAACCTGTCACACGTTTCCTAGTTCCTTCCAGTTCACGAATTCCTTACACCGTGATGGATCCTACGAGGATCCCATTCAGAGATCTGCAGCTGGAGGATCTTCCATCGCATGTCCGCTCCGCAGTAAGAACCGCCGTACGGCGTTCAACCCATGGCCTGCACTGCCCAGCGAACGCTCCTGGTGCGTGCTCACACAGCGAACCTCCACCTCCAAGGAGCACCGTACATCCACCGTCAATATATCTGTAGCTGATGGTATCTACGGTTTATCCACGTTGTCCCCCTAGTCTGCCTCCCCCTCCTGGTGTAGGCGTTTGGTGCAGCCCGGCACCCGCCGTGCCCCATCAGACTGACACATCAGGACAAGATCTTCAACCGTTTAGATCAAGAATGTAACGTCGGCACTCTGGATCGAGACGAACGAGCTTTCGGGTTCCCGCCATGTTTCCCACACGCAGCTGCAGACGTCGCCACTCCCACCTCTCCTCCACTACAGTCTCATAGCTCCCCCTGCTGGGGGCGAAGTAGTATCACCACCAGTGCCCGGTAAATGTCTTCTGTCTACTGTGCAGTTTCATTTGAATTCTCTCGTATTATCTCAGCCTGCTTCAGCAGGCCATCTCCCCCTGTGCCTGCTCCCTTTGTGCCTCATTCTTCTCATCCCCGTCTCGCAGGCTGCACAATTCCCCATGCACATGCATCTTCTCCCATCTCTTCATTTCTCTTTTATCATCATTAGCTTCATCATGAGCTAAATTTATTTATTTATTTATTTCAGGACAGTGCATATTCATAAACATTTCTGTCAATATGCCAGAATTAGCCAGGAGGCTATTTTTCATCTGTAGTCCTGTGACAGATGTAATTGTCATTCTAAAAACAGGGAACAATGGTTACATAAAATATAAAGAATATAGATAAAAAATGTAAAATATAAAATTATCACTATTTACAGGGACAAGACACTGACATGACAACAACTGACAACAGATCAATTCAACGATTGAGACAGTTAACAAATACATATGTTTTCACCCAGGCACAACAGAGACATACTTCATCATAAAACCACTTACATAAATATGACACATATATCGCACTGACCAGGCAAATGCCTTCTCGCGCTCTACCCACATTAGGCAGAGCCTCTAATCCCGTCTTCTGCTCTATCCACCCCCCCCCCCCCTTCCCCAACATCCAAATGTTTTTTCTGTGTTGTTGCAGCCTACACAAGTCACCACACCCACTAACACTATTTTCGTTCACACTCCGAAATGTCATACCAATGGGATAGTTTCAGAATAATTTCTTTGTAGTGAGCTCCTCCCTTCAGGCAGATATAAGCAGTGTCCATCAGCACTCTAACCAGAACTGACGAAGCAGCTTGGATGAGCTGCGAAAAGTTTTCGACCAAATAAACTTTGTCTAGTTGACAGAATTTCTCCTTTTACCGTGGATTTTACCTGGACAACTGAGGGATTCTTCACATACCAACGCTTTTGTTCGCTTAACTCCTGTCTGCACCGGCACACTGTCATCTCGTATTCAACCTCTCCTACCGACTTGCATCTGACCATTCTAACTCATGCAACTCATGCTAGCTCACGCTATTCCATCACATGCTAGCTAAGTAGTCTCCACACCGACTCTCTGCTATTCCGATATTCAGCACCATCGACTCACGTCGCTCACTCTATTCCAGCTCGTGCTGCTCATGCAATTTCAACGTACGTTAGCATTTTTACACCTGCTCGCCATCAACTCATATTCCGCCCTCGCTGTCTCACGGCATTATAGCTCGGGCGCTCACGTCATCCATTACAAGCTAGCTTAAGCCTATACAGCTATACAGCCCCTCCCAGCGCCGCCCTCACCCTGGGCTACACCGTCTCAGCTCACCACCTCTTACCCGATCGAGAATCCTGCCATCGGCGTCTCCACCGCTCTATCCTTTACGCGTCCTGTAGCAGAAAACTTAAATCTAACAAATTTACAAGAGTACAAGGATATAGCAGTGCAGGTGCAGGTAATGGTCAGGTGCAAAAAGAAGAACCGGCGCAGGGTCATGTGACTGACACAGAGCGGGGGGTGGGGTCATGTGCCTGACACAGAGCGGGTGGGTGGGAAGAGTCCTAGTGTTGTTATTGTTCAAAAGTCCGACAGCAGAGGGGAAGAAGCTGTTTTTATGGCGGGAGGTTCTGGTCCGAATGGACCGTAGCCTCCTGCCTGAGGGGAGCAGGTCAAAAAGTCCATGTCCAGGGTGAGAAGGATCGGATGCAATCCGACCTGCACGTGTCCATGTCCTGGAGGTGTACAGGTCCTGCAGAGATGGAAGGCTGCAACCAATCACCTTCTCAGCAGAGCGCACAACACGCTGCAGTCTCTGTTTGTCCCTGGATGTGGCTCCAGCAGACCACACGGTGATGGAGGAGGTGATGGAGGAGGTGAGGACGGACTCGATGATGGCAGTGTAGAATTGCACCATTGTCCGTGCTGGCAGGTTGAATCTCTTCAGCTGCCTCAGGAAGTACATCCTCTGCTGGGCCTTCTTTATGACGGAGGTGATGGTGGGCTCCCATTTGAGGTCCTGGGTGATGGTGGTCCCCAGGAAGCGGGATGAGTCCACAGTGGTAATGGGGGAGTCGGTCAGGATGATGGGGGGAGTGGGGCTGTGTGCTTCCTAAAGTCCACAATGATCTCCACTGTCTTCTGGGCGTTCAGCACCAGGTTGTTCTGGCTGCACCAGGACGCCAGACGGTCAACCTCTGTCCTGTAGGCAGACTCATCCCCGTCCGAGATGAGTCCAATGACCGTGGTGTCATCTGCAAACTTGATGAGCTTGACAGACTGGTGGGAGGAGGTGCAGCAGTTGGTGTACAGGGAGAAGAGCAGAGGAGAAAGAACACAGCCTTGGGGAGAGCCGGTGCTGATGGTCCGGGAATCCGAGACATTCTTCCCCAGCCTCACGTGCTGCTTCCTGTCCGTCAGGAAGTCAGTGATCCACCTGCAGAAAGGATCAGGCACGTTCATCTGGGAAAGCTTGCCTTGGAGGAGGTCTGGGCGGATGGTATTGAAGGCAGAGCTGAAGTCCACAAACAGGATCCTGGCGTAGGTTCCCGGGGAGTCCAGATGCTGCAGGGTGAAGTGTAGAGCCATGTTGATGGCATCGTCCACAGATCTGTTGGCTCTGTAGGTGAACTGCAGGGGGTCTAGGAGGGGGGCCGTGAGGGTCTTGAGGTGGGGCAGAACCAGGCGCTCAAATGACTTCATGACCACAGATGTCAGAGCCACAGGTCTGTAGTCATTAAGTCCAGTGATCCTTGGCTTCTTGGGGACAGGAACAATGGTGGAGATTTTGAAGCAGGCAGGCACATGACAAGCCTGCAGTGAAGAGTTGAAGATGCCCGTAAACACCGGGGCCAGCTCGTTGGCACAGTGTCTCAGGGTGACAGGAGAGACACCGTCTGGGCCAGACGCTTTCCGGGCATTCAACCTTTTGAACTGCTTCTTCACATCTGCCTCATGAATGTGAAGGGGTGGAGATGGCTCTGGTGAGGGGGGAGCAGGGGGGGTGGGGGGATAAGTGTCCAGGTAGTCTCTATTGGTGGGACGGATGGAGGTGTGAGAGCTGCTTGATGGCTCATCAAAACGACAGTAGAAGTCGTTTAGACTGTTGGCTAGGGGCAGATCATCCGTGGAGTGTGGAGTTTTAGGTTTGTAGTTTGTTATTTTCCTAAAACTCCTCCACACAGAAGCCGAGTCGTCCTCTGAGATCTGCTGCTGCATATTCTCAGAGAACTGGCGTCTAGCAGTGCCCACTTCTCTGCTAAACCTGTATTTGGCATCCTTGTAGAGGTCTTCATCACCACTTCTGAAAGCCTGCCTTTTTTCTAGCCACAGCCGTTTGAGTTTGGGAGTAAACCAGGGTTTGTCATTGTTATAACTCACCCAGGTGCGTGATGGCACAATGCTGTCCTCACAGAAGTGGATATATGAGGTGACAGTGTCTGTGTACTCGTCCAAACTGTCAGAAGCAGCTCTCATAGCGTCCCAGTCTGTAGTTTCCAAGCACGTGCGCAGCTCCTCCATAGCCTCGCTGCTCCACCTTTTTGTAGTCCTCACGACAGGTTTAGAGTGTTTCAGTCTTTGTCTGTACGCGGGGATAAGGTGGATCATTACGTGAAGCATCGGGAAGCGGCCGTACCACGTGACTGATTCAGGAAGTGATTCGCCGGTTTGGCGCACAATTCGAAATAAAAGGGACAGTGAAACACAATGGATTCCCCCTCACATTTTGTGTTTTTGGGTTATTGCGCGTCTTTTGGCATCCGATTCGAGCTTCTTTTTTTGCAATGGAACCAGCAAGAAAGAGGAGATTTTCCCCAGTTTGGGAGCATTTTGACCTGATCTCACCTAATAAGGTAAGGAATAGCAATAATTATGTAATAACACAAATATGACAACACAGCAACTTTATTGTTCACATTTCCCTTTTCTGAATACTTGTTTTTTTTTAGGTGAAGTGTGTGGTGTGTTCTAAAGAACTGGGGTACAACAATAACACCTCATCTATGCTAAGGCACTATGGAGCCTTGCATAGCAATGAAGAGGCCAGCCAGGGTGCACCTGTCTCTGGTAGGCCATTTTATGATTATAATTGACAGCTCTATAATTACACTGTGTATTTGTATCACACAAATTTAATTTATGTATATTTTAATTATAAAAAAGCATGTATATATGTAATTTGATTCAGCTGAGAAGGTTGACTTGACTGAGGTGTTGGTGGATATGGTGATAGAGGATTCTCAGCGCTTTTCCATTGTTGAGGGCAGTGGTTTCAGAAAGCTTATGTATGTACTTGTATGTGAACCCATGAAGACATCATTTGCACTATATCATCATATTAGCCATTTCAAAATTGTACTTCTTTTTAGACTTTGAAAAGCCACGGTGGAGAAGAGATACAAGGAAGCCAAGGAGAAAGCCAAAGCCATTGTGGCTAAAACACCTTCTGTTAGTTTGACAGCAGATATGTGGACCTCTATAAACACTGACGCTTATCTAGCAGTGACATGTCACTTTATCCATGAAGGCACCTCTCTGCAGTCAGTTGTCCTAGGGGTACAGCATTTCCCTGAGGCACACACTGCAGCTAATTTGGCAAGAATGAAGACCTCTCATGTCTGAGTGGGATATAGCTCAAAAGGTGACATGTCTGGTGACTGATGGTGCTGCCAATATGGGTGCTAGTGCTCGAGAGCTTCATTTGCGTCACACTATTTGTGTGGCTCACACTCTAAATCTAATGATAAAAAAAAGCTCTTGACCAAAGTCCTGACTTGTTTGATATCCGGACTAACTGTCCTAAGATAGTTGGCTATTTTAAGAGCAGCACCACTGCGAAGGTAAGATCCTTACTTGTAATATGTAAAATATTATTTCTGCCTCTGCAATGACACATGCAATAATAATTTCTTTTGGCTCTTTTATAGGAGAGACTAACACAAATCCAACTTCAGATGGGCCTCCCGGTGCTTAAACTTATTCAGGAGGTTGACACACGCTGGAACAGCACTTATCTCATGCTGCAGCGTCTGTACAACCTGAGAGAGCCTGTTGGAGCAGCTTTGGCTGGTCTACGAACAGACATTGCACCACTTTCAGCAGAACAATACATCATTATTGCAGACTGTCTGAAAGTGCTAGGACCTTTTAACTATGCTACTATTGAGCTGTCTGAGGAGAAGAAGGTGTCCGGGTCAAAAGTGATTCCACTTTGGACGATATTACAATTCTTTGGAAGAAGAGGAGATTGGACTACTTCAGAGTCCTGATAGCAGAGATATGGCTGAATATCTGTGAAGACAGCTGAGAGAGAAGCTGAACCTCCTCCAGTCAATGAGCATTATGTCCCTGGCTACTCTGCTTGATCCAAGGTTCAAAAAAATAGGCTTCTTTAGCCCCACTAAAGCAGCAGAAGCAGAAAAAAGGTTGACTGTGGAATGTGCTACTGTTACAAGCCGCACAACAGCCTCATCTACTTCATCCTCTCCATCTTCATCATCATCATCATCATCAGAAGCATCATCATCATCATCAGAAGCGTCTCAATCTGTGGCAGAAGGTAATTAATACTTCCTAATTGTGCTAATATTTAGTAACTTACAGCCTGTTTGTCTGTTCTAGGAAGCAAACTGTGGCATCGTTTTGACGCCACCATACAGAAGACCAGAACCACAAATGTAACTCCTAATGCAACAGCTGAGGTGCAAACCTACTTGAGGGAACCAAATATTGGCAAAAGCCCCCTCCAATACTGGGAAAGACAGAAATGTACATATCCAAACATACATACAAACTGGTCTTGACTTTTTTATGCACTCCTGCATCATCTGTGCCCTGTGAAAGAGTTTTCTCAAAAGCTGGTGAAATCCTCTGCAAAAAAAGACATCGCCTAAGTCCAAATACTGTGGAAAAAATATTTTTTAATAAAAACGAATAAATGTATTTTTGTCTTTATGGCACAGATTCACTTGTTGCATAAGCACAGACAGAAACAAAGTAACACAAGCACATTTTACATCACAACTCCAAATCCTCAAACTTCTCTTTTATCCTCCAACATTTAACTGTAAGCACTCAGCATATTGTGCAGCATTTTTTTGTCCACATGATGGCGCAGTGGAGCAAACAAAGCACGTTGAAGCTTTGAACCATGTGTGAAGAAGTTGGCTGTGATGCAACAGTGCTTCATGGGGCTTCATTTTGCCATCACCACCTGCAGGTTCCCATGCTTGCCTTCTGCACCCATGCTGAAGCACACTCATCAGCGTTATCATGGTCACCTCCATCAACTATCCGTGCCAGCGCATGCAACCCCACTCCAGCGAAGGTCCAGCTCCTCTGTCAGGGGAGAAGACCCTCCATGCCACGGTTTCTCTACATCACTCCTGACTCATTCTTCCCCATCGCACCTTCACAAAGCAGCTCCAGTTCTCCAGCATTTAATCTCTGTTGTAGTTGGATTCTGCATAGCTCCAGAGCGTTCAAGTTGCACAATTAGTCTTCAGCTTCATCGGAACTCTGCCCGACCGTTTCACCATTCTTTCGGGGTCTGACTAATCCAGGCTCCCATTCATTCTAACAATAATAGATCAGTCAACACCATCTTCAATATAATACCTTTCCTCCAGCAATTGCAATCCTGCAACATGGCGGCATAGGGGCTGAGTGCCTAGCACTCACGCTTCACAGCAAGAAGGCTCCAGGTTCGATCCCCGGGTCGCCCGGGCCTTTCTGTGTGGAGTTTGCATGTTCTCCCCGTGTCTGGGTGGGTTTCCTCCGGGTACTCCGGTTTCCCCCATCAACCCAAAATATGCACCAGGTAAAATCCTCCAGCTGAGGTCCTGACCAAACCTAAGCAACAAGATCATGGAGATGGTTCCCGGGCGCCTGAATGACGAGCTGCCCACTGCTCCTGAAGGATGGGTCAAATGCAGAGAAATAATTTCCCTACGGGGATGAATAAAGGATGTCTTCTTCTTCTTCTTCTAACCCACTTTAATCTCCTCAAACATTTCCCCAAACTTCTGAAATCCCTTTGCCTTCTACCACCCACTCTTACGAAATTAAGATTCTTGACATTGAACTCTAATTTCCATCTCATTCTGCCCCCACAGTTTCAGTGATCTCCTTCAACTACGTGTTCATCTTAACCCTCAAGCCCCCTACTTTAGTGTTCCTGGCCAAAATTGACCGGTTTTAACTGCTCTTAAATTAGCACAAAAATTTTTTTTTCAACACCAATTTTTTATTAAACATTCTTTAGTTGAGAACAATGTTTCAAAGTAGTGTCTAACAACAATTTATAGAAGTAAACATTAAATAACATCAGTTAAAATACAATTGGACACTGAAAATGAACTACAAAATGAACATATAATACAAAAAATAAATGGAAAACCAAACACCAAACTCAACTGTGTGTGTGTGTGTGTGTGTGTGTGTGTGTGTGTGTGTGTGTGTGTGTGTGTGTGTGTGTGTGTGTGTGTGTGTGTGTGTGTGTGTGTGTGTGTGTGTGTGTGTGTGTGAGTGAGCTGGGGCAGTGTGTATGGGGATGTTTTCTGTATGTTGAATGAATTTACTCTGGATACCGGGAACACCACAGGTGTAACAAGGTTGATTAAAACACTCAAAATTAAATGAAGTAGGTGATCATCACTTTTATATGTTAAGTACACAGTGTGGAGGATATCATAAGGTCTTGAGGTAATCAGATGAAAAACATAATATTTATGAAAATTATAAGTTGTAAAACGGTCAGATTTGACCCGAACACGACAGGAGGGTTAACGTGTATCTGCCTAGCAGAAAGCCTTACTCACCATCTCATGTCACACACTATCTTCTTGCAGTTCTTCACAAACACCATTAGTCTCCCCCTGCTGGTCTTGGCCCTGAGGCTCCTCAGTCTCCTTCCTGATGGCAGCAGACTGAAGAGGCAGTTGGATGGGTGGGTGGGATCACCCAGAGGGTGAGGCGGGTGAGACGGGTGCGATAGATGTACTGCAGGGAGGGGAGAGAGACACCCACGATTCTCTCAGCTGCTCTCACTACTCGGTGTAGCTTTTTCCGGGTGCAGGACACGGTGCAGGTGCCATACCACACAGTGATGCAGCTGGTGAGGATGTGACCTATGGTGCCTCTGTAGAAGGTGCTCATGATGGAGCTGGGGCTCTGGCTCTCTTCAGCTTGTGGAGGAAGTAGAGTCGCTGTTGGGCTTTACTGGCCAGTGATGCAGTGTTCTTTGACCAGGAGAGGTCCTCAGAGATATGCACACCCAGGAACTTGGTGCTGCTTACTCTCTCCACAGCAGCCCCGGTGATGGTGAGGGGGGCGTGCTGTGTGTGTGCTCTCCTGAAGTCTACCACAATCTCCTTTGTCTTCTCCACGTTCAGGGAGAGGTTGTTGTTCCTGCACCACTTGACCAGGCGGCTCACCTCGCTCCTATAGTGAGTCTCATCGTCGTCGCTGATGTGACCAACACAGTCGTATCGTCCGCAAACTTGATGAAGAGGTTGGAGCTGTGTGACGGTGTGCAGTCGTGGGTCAAACTTGATGAAGAGGTTGGAGCTGTGTGACGGTGTGCAGTCGTGGGTCAGCAGAGTGAAGAGGAGGGGGCTCAGCACACATCCTTGGGGAACCCCCGTGTTCATTGTGATGGGGCTGGAGGTGTTACTGCCGACCCGTACTGCCTGCGGTTTTCCTAATGTTTCTACACTGATCTAAGAAGGTTCAGTTATTGGGTTTGATCTCAGGTTGTCAAAGAAACAAGAGGTCACTCCATCCTGCACCCCCTCCGCTTCTGTCACCCGCCTCAGTTCCTGCCTGGAGGAGATAAAGGCATGGATGAGCCAAAACTTCCTGCAGCTGAACAGTCTCAAAACTGAAGCCATTCAGATTGGCACCCCACATCAACTCCGTTCCTCCCCCATCACCTCTGTTTCATTTTCTGGCCACACCATTTCCCTCTCTCTCTCAGTAACCAACCTGGGGGTCAAAATTGATCCTCAGCTCACATTCAATAACCACATAAATCAGATTTCCAAAACCTCCTTTTTTCACCTCCGCAATATTTCCAAATTACGCCCCTCCCTCTCTCTCCCAGCTGCAGAGAAGCTCGTCCATGCCTTTGTCTCCTCCAGGTTGGACTACTGTAATGCACTCCTCATCGGGATCTCTGGCAGGAGCCTTCAAAAGCTCCAATACATCCAAAACAGCGCTGCCAGGGTCCTGATGAGGGTGCGGAAACACGAGCACATCACCCCCATCCTTCACACCCTGCACTGGCTTCCCGTTCACCTCCGTATCGAATACAAGATCCTCCTGCACACCCATCACTGTCTGCACAAATGAAGGGCGGCCCCCATGAGCTATCCTCACCGAACTACTCACAATGTTCTCAGACCTCTACCAGGACCCGGTCAGCCCAGCAGCACTGTCTGATTCCACCCAGGACACGGCTAAAGACCACGGGTGACAGGGCCTTTCAAGCCGCAGCTCCCCGTCTGTGGAATACCCTTCCCGACCACCTTAGGGCCCCACAGTCGGTGGATGCTTTTAAAAGTGCACTAAAGACTCACTTGTTCGCAAGAGCCTATGGCTAATTGGCCCCATAATATGTTGTGTTTTTTTATCTTGCTATGTTTGTATTTATTCTGTCTGTGTTTTTACCCTGTTTTTAAATGCTCTGTAGCACTTTGAGATTGTTTTTCAATGTAAAGTGCTTTATAAATAAAATCTATTATTATTATTTAGGTCCCAGTCGCCTCTCTCTTCTCTCCCCGTCGTTTAAGGAGGAACCCAAACATCAACTTCAAATGGCCAAAGTGTGTTAGTGGAGTGGTCAGATGCAGTAACAGTGAGCACTCAGCATGCTGTGGAGTTGTGACGGTGCATGTTCTGTGAGGACCTCAGCTCGACCCAGAGGGACTGACCCTAACCCTTGTGCTTTTACAAACTCTACGTAAACATCAGGTTATTTCAGCTTTTGCAAACACTGAGTTCACTTCACATGAGGCAAAGATCATGACTGAAATCAGCAGCTTGAAACACAAAAACATCACATTATTCACATGAAGAAAACGAATGAGGACGTTTACAAGAACAATATGAAACATGAAAGTTATTTATCAAAGAACAAACATTTTAACAGCAAACGGACTTCCTCCAATCGGCGAATTCCCGACATTACAAACCTGAGCTGAACTCACAGGACAAATCAATACAGTCCACAAAGTTCAGTCTGAACCATGCTCGTCCGCACACTGCTCTGTGAGACTTTTATCTCATTAAAACACGATAAAAACAGGATTCAAAACAGGATGAAAACATGACATGCTCTTTCATTTGTTTTTCAGTCGTGTTCGCTCTTTTCTTCAGCGCGGAGCAGCTCTGGACCTCAGCTCACGGTGAGTCTCAGTGTCGAATGTGTTTTATTGGATTAGTGGTTTTATGCTCTTGTCTTATGTTTTTATTTCTAATTTTTACAGTCGGTCACATTGTGTCTTTGTCTTTTGTCTGATTATTTTGAGTTTTTATCTATTTTTTTGTAAAATTCTCATTAAGGGTTTAGATAATGAAATACCACAGACATTTTGTTGTGAGGGAGATTGGAGTTCAGAGTAAAACGTGTTTGTTCTACAGCTGCTTTCAGGTGACATCACAACATTCTATAGCCGAGGTGTTCTCCAGGGGGGTCGCAACCCCTAGGGGGGTCATGGAGGTACTGCAGGGGGTTGTGAAATCTTTTTATTTCTTAATTTTTGAAGGCTGAAGATGAACCAGTTTTCAGTGGACCAAAGATTTGTCGTCTTATGAACTCTAACTTCTTAGGTCTTTTTTAAAGACAATAAAGTGTATTTATCTTGTTGACATGTTTCAGCTGCTGCGTCTTCAGGACTGCGCCCGGTGTTGGTGGTGACGTGTCGTAAATCAGCTGTTGTTACTTCCTGTGGGCGTGGTCAGGTGTTGTTACTTCCTGTAGGCGTGGTCAGGTGTTGTTACTTCCTGTGGGCGTGGTCAGGTATTGTTACTTCCTGTGGGCGTGGTCAGGTGTTGTTACTTCCTGTGGGCGTGGTCAGCTGTTGTTACTTCCTGTGGGCGTGGTCTCAGGTGTTGTTACTTCCTGTGGGCGTGGTCAGGTGTTGTTACTTCCTGTGGGCGTGGTCTCAGGTGTTGTTACTTCTTGTAGGCGTGGTCAGCTGTTGTTACTTCCTGTGGGCGTGGTCAGGTGTTGTTACTTCCTGTGGGCGTGGTCTCAGGTGTTGTTACTTCCTGTGGGCGTGGTCTCAGGTGTGTGAAAGGAGGAATGCTCCGTCATCTCGGTCGATGCTGTCCGGGCCTCGGTTCCTGGTTTCATCGTCCTCCTGATCCAGAGTTTGAACTTGCTGTTTTCTGATCCAATGACCCGAGCGCCATCCCGATCCAGAATGTGGTTATTTCTTTTACACTCGTCTGATTTAGTGGATTTTAGGTTTTCCTGCTTTGTCTTTTTGTGTTCTGGTGAGTCTCTCTGAGGTTTCCTTTTCACATTCCTTTTGGTGTTCCTTTTTTCGGATGTGAAAAGCCCGGCCTGTTTCCCTGTGTGTGATTTAGATTTCGTAGATGGCGTCGCATGTTTGTGTGTGTGCAGATGTCCAGCTTCCAGCAGGGGGCAGAGCGGTGCAGCTGTGGTTGGAGGTGGACACCCCAGACCCCAGGAACCTGTCGTTAGGGGGCGCCGTGCTGATCACATGCTCCACAGACCAGAACCAGACCGGGACCAGAGTCCGACTGGTCCACACCACCCGCGGGTCCATTAAGGTGTTGGACTATGGTTCCTCGGGGTCCCTCTCCTTCACTCTGGGCCCCGTGACTCTGGAGCACAGGGGCCTCTACAGCTGTGAGGCTGATGGACCCGACCAGAACCAGGACCAGAACCAGGACCGGGACCAGGACCGGGACCAGGACCGGGACCAGGACCGGGACCAGGACCGGGACCAGAACCAGGACCAGAACCAGGACCGGGACACTACTGTGAAGTCAGACCACAGGCTCATATGGGTCCAAGGTGAGAGACACTGAGACACACTCCTGGGCCTGTGTCTGTGGAGTCTGCATGTTCTCCCTGTGTCTGTGGAGTCTGCATGTTCTCCCTGTGTCTGTGTGGAGTCTGCATGTTCTCCCTGTGTGGAGTCTGCATGTTCTCCCTGTGTCTGTGTGGAGTCTGCATGTTCTCCCTGTGTGGAGTCTGCATGTTCTCCCTGTGTCTGTGTGGAGTCTGCATGTTCTCCCTGTGTGGAGTCTGCATGTTCTCCCTGTGTGGAGTCTGCATGTTCTCCCTGTGTCTGTGTGGAGTCTGCATGTTCTCCCTGTGTCTGTGTGGAGTCTGCATGTTCTCCCTGTGTCTGTGTGGAGTCTGCATGTTCTCCCTGTGTCTGTGTGGAGTCTGCATGTTCTCCCTGTGTGGAGTCTGCATGTTCTCCCTGTGTGGAGTCTGCATGTTCTCCCTGTGTGTGTGGAGTCTGCATGTTCTCCCTGTGTGTGGGGGGAGTCTGCATGTTCTCCCTGTGTGGAGTCTGCATGTTCTCCCTGTGCCTGTGTGGAGTCTGCATGTTCTCCCTGTGTGGAGTCTGCATGTTCTCCCTGTGTCTGTGGAGTCTGCATGTTCTCCCTGTGTCTGTGGAGTCTGCATGTTCTCCCTGTGTGGAGTCTGCATGTTCTCCCTGTGCCTGTGTGGAGTCTGCATGTTCTCCCTGTGTGGAGTCTGCATGTTCTCCCTGTGTCTGTGTGGAGTCTGCATGTTCTCCCTGTGTGGAGTCTGCATGTTCTCCCTGTGTGGAGTCTGCATGTTCTCCCTGTGTCTGTGTGGAGTCTGCATGTTCTCCCTGTGTGGAGTCTGCATGTTCTCCCTGTGTGTGTGGAGTCTGCATGTTCTCCCTGTGTGTGGGGGGAGTCTGCATGTTCTCCCTGTGTGTGTGGAGTCTGCATGTTCTCCCTGTGTGGAGTCTGCATGTTCTCCCTGTGTCACTTGGGGTTCCTGTCCTGGCCAGCAGGATGAATTCTCCAAGGTTTTATGAGTTCAAAAACTCTTGAGATTCCACGTTGTTCGTCTCCGGCTGAAGCGCTCGCTGGTGATAGGTCTGAGACTGACCAATCACAGAACAGTGCTGTATTTTGGGCAAAACCAGCGCCAAATGAGCCAAAACAACTTGACCGACTTTGGTTTGTGAAAAGTGGAAGAGAAGTATTTTCTCTAAGCTGGATTTAACCAAACCTTTAACTTCTCTGCTCTGCTGCTGAGACACTTCCACCAATCAGTGATTTATAAAGAGAAGATCCTGACCAAGACCAGCTGAAGTCCTGACCAAGACCAGCTGAAGTCCTGACCAAGACCAACTGAAGTCCTGACTAAGACCAGCTGAAGTCCTGACCAAGACCAACTGAAGTCCTGACTAAGACCAGCTGAAGTCCTGACCAAGACCAGCTGAAGTCCTGACCAAGACCAACTGAAGTCCTGACTAAGACCAGCTGAAGTCCTGACCAAGACCAGGTGAGGTCCTGACTAAGACCAGCTGAAGTCCTGACCAAGACCAACTGAAGTCCTGACTAAGACCAGCTGAAGTCCTGACCAAGACCAGCTGAAGTCCTGACCAAGACCAGGTGAGGTCCTGACTAAGACCAGCTGAAGTCCTGACCAAGACCAACTGAAGTCCTGACTAAGACCAGCTGAAGTCCTGACCAAGACCAGCTGAAGTCCTGACCAAGACCAGGTGAGGTCCTGACTAAGACCAGCTGAAGTCCTGACCAAGACCAACTGAAGTCCTGACTAAGACCAGCTGAAGTCCTGACTAAGACCAGCTGAGGTCCTGACCAAGACCAGCTCAAGATCTGGAGATGTCCCACTGCTTCTGACCGGTGTAACTCAGAGACACTGGAGGACGGGTCAAATGCAGGTTTAACCCAGATGTTTCTTCTTCTTCTTTCCTTCAGACCCGGCGGCGGCGGTGACGGTGCAGTTGTCTCGTGTTCAGAGAGCCCACTTTTTTCACGGTAAAACTCTGACGGTGAGCTGTGCGCTGCCTGAGGGGGGCGCCGCCGAGTGGAGGATCATGAGGTGATTCCTTATTAAGAACAGGAATTTATGTAGTGACAAAAAGTGAAATAGGGTCATGTAGAGCAGGTCAAAGGTCAAATATAAACAGTCTGTGGTTGTCATTTATTTATTTATTTCTGTGAAATCATAATTATGTCAATGAAACAAGTTTTGGTCCGTGTTTACATTATGGTTGCTAAGTAACAGTTACAGAATTACCTTACATCTGCTGCTCGGTTATTAGGGTTAGGTTATTCCGCTATTCCAATTAGACCTTGACGTCTAATGGGCTCTGGTCACGCTTACATCACAAACCAGGAAGATGTTTGGAAACCTCCGATGCGACTTCAGGTGTAGTTCCCGACACTGGACTCGCTGACCGATAAAACCGATAAAACCAATCCCATTTTCTTCCTCTTATCCAGGGCCGGGTCGTGGGGGCAACAGTCTAAGCAGAGACTGCCAGACTTCCTTCACCCTGGACACTTCCTCCAGCACCTCCAGGGGGACCTCCAGGCGTTCCCAGGCCAGCCGGGAGACATAGTCCCTCCAGCATGTCCTGAGTCTTTCCTGGAGCCTCCTCCCGGTGGGACGTGCCCGGAACACCTCCCGAGGGAGGCGTCCAGGAGGCGTCTACTCCGAGCTTTTGTGTGACTGAGCTCCTCACCCTATCTCTTAGGGAAACTCATTTCGGCCGCTTGTATCCGCAATCTCGTCCTTTCGATCATTACCCAGAGCTCATGACCATAGGTGAGGGGAGGAACGTAGATCGACGGTAAATCGAGAGCTTTGCCTTTGGGCTCAGCTCCCTCTTCACCACAACAGTCCGGTACAGTGACCGCATCACTGCCGACGCTGCACCGATCCACCTGTCAATCTCACGCTCCATCCTCCCCTCACTCGAGAACAAGACCCAGAGATACTTGAACTCCTCCACCTGAGGTGATCAAACCCACTGAAGTAAACGTGACCAGTGGTAAAATGAAGACTGCAGACGGATGTGGTGTTGGGAATCATCTGGAATTCGGCGCCCTCGTCTCTTCTAATCGCACGGACCCAGTGCATCAGTGAGGAAGTGATGAAAACTGAGGGACTGTTGGAATTGTTGATTAGCCAAATGTAAGAGAACGCTACATTTATATGGAGAAAATGGGGCCATTTTCTGATTTTTCTTTGATTTTGTCAGACTTACGACTGCGAACACAGAGCCTGCCGGAAGTCGTCATCACGTGTTTCCAAACGTCTTCCTGGTTTGTGACGTAAGCGTGAACAGAACCCATTGTCAGTGTGGCAGCATAAACATTATTTTTCTACTTTCCAACTACAACATTGTTTTTTTTTTCATTGTCAGAGTAGCATTTACTATTTTTCAAACATTATGCTTTTCCGACATGAATAATATTAATGCAATAGCCTATTATATTTTGCTCTCTTGTATGTTATAAAGATGCTTGGGCACTTGATCAGAGAAATTTTTGGCCACATAAGAACGTCAGACAGTGGGAAAAGGTTCTCACTGATCACCGTGGGAAACAGTCATGCATTTTAAAAATGAGCACAGGCAGCCTTCGGGAAAATATCTCATCTAAAAAGGAGTTTTCATGGGCCCGTTATGCTTCATTCATGTCGACATGTTCATGTTCTGCGGAGAACACCATACCGCCGAAATAAATAACCAGCCAAGTTCATTGCAGCAGCTCATGCAGCCCAAAACACATGTTTGACGACCTACATATGATCATGAACTTTGACTGTACAGGGGGTCCTCGGGTTACGACGGCCTCGACTTATGCCGTTTCGTGGTTACGACCGCGCCCCTATAAAAAAATAATAATAATATTACGCGTCATTCCGTCTTACGCGGTTTAGCTTGGTAAGCGACCTAAACAAACGCGAACGGCGCACGGCGGAAGAATACGCTCTGTTGTGGTTGTAGGGCGGAGAAGACGGCCTCGTGTGCCTGCCCAATGTGGGCAGAAGTACCTGATGTGGGCTCTGATCTGCTCCTATGAAAGCGACAGTGATAACCAAGCAGCGTAGTGGTCTAATTATTGAGATGGAAAGGTTAATGGTGCTTTGGTTGGAAGATCAAAATCAAATTCCGACTTACGACGAAATTCGGGTAACGACTCGTCTTAAGAACGGATCAACGTTGTAACCCGAGGACCCCCTGTATGCGCATTAGGCACCTATTTCTTTTGGCCAAATCAATTCCATCGAGGCGACTGCTGGCCAACGTTGGCTATGCAATGGAATTTGGACACTCCACTGCACCGCAGAACAGATAAGAACCCTAACCCTTCACCTGCAAGAGCGGAGATATTATGCTGATAGAAGATGGGGCTTGTTATTTATTCATTAGTAGCCACCTTCAGACTGTGTGTGTGACTTGTTTGTTAAGGTTAAGAACATCAAGCACACACACAGCACGCCCCCCTCACCATCACCGGGGCTGCTGTGGAGAAGCAGCACCAAGTTCCTGGGTGTGCATATCTCTGAGGACCTCTCCTGGTCAAAGAACACTGCATCACTGGCCAGTAAAGCCCAACAGCGACTCTACTTCCTCCACAAGCTGAAGAGAGCCAGAGCCCCAGCTCCATCATGAGCACCTTCTACAGAGGCACCATAGGTCACATCCTCACCAGCTGCATCACTGTGTGGTATGGCACCTGCACCGTGTCCTGCACCCGGAAAAAGCTACACCGAGTAGTGAGAGCAGCTGAGAGAATCGTGGGTGTCTCTCTCCCCTCCCTGCAGCTTCATCCACCAAGCTGTCAGGATGCTCAACTCTCTCCCAATCACACTGACACTGCTGCTTAAATGACACTGACACTGCTGCTTAAATTACACTGACATTGCTGCTTAAAGGACTCTGAAACTGCTGCTTAAATGACACATTTGAGCTTTATTCCACTCCACATTGTGTGTTTTACTTATTTGTATTATACACAAGCCTTTTGTATTTACTTGTATATGTGCTTATGTGGTATATGCTACAGGTATATGTGATGTTTTAGTCGTGGTGTTTATTGTCTTGTTTATCACATGTTCTATGTTCACTGTGGGCCTAGGGGGCGCTGCAGTTTCAAATCCTGTGTGTGCGACCTGTACATATGGTTTTTGACAATAAAGCTGACTTTGAACTTTGAACATTGAAAGATCTGAGCTTCCTCAGGAAGTAGAGTCTGCTCATGCTCTTCTTGTAGAAGCATTACAGTTGTCCTTCCAGTCCAGCCTGTTGTTCACATGAACACCAAGGTACTTGTAGCAGTCCACAATCTCCACCTCATGACCCTTGATGGTGATGGGCTCTACTGGTGTCCTCTTTCTCCTGAAGTCAATCACCAGTTCCTTGGTCTTGTCCACGTTCAGGAGCAGATGATTCATCTGGAACCACTCCACAAAATTTACAACCAGCATCCTGTCCTCCAGCTCCCGTCCATCCCTGATACACCCAAACACTGCAGAGTCATCAGAGAACTTTTGCAGATGGACCCTACCACCGCAGAGTCATCAGAGAACTTCTGCAGATGGACCCTACCACCGCAGAGTCATCAGAGAACTTCTGCAGATGGACCCTACCACCGCAGAGTCATCAGAGAACTTCTGCAGATGGACCCTACCACCGCAGAGTCATCAGAGAACTTCTGCAGATGGACCCTACCACCGCAGAGTCATCAGAGAACTTCTGCAGATGGACCCAACCACCGCAGAGTCATCAGAGAACTTCTGCAGATGGACCCTACCACCGCAGAGTCATCAGAGAACTTCTGCAGATGGACCCTACCACCGCAGAGTCATCAGAGAACTTCTGCAGATGGACCCGGAGCTGTACTGGAAATCAGAGGTGTACAGAGTGAATAGGAACGGAAACAGGACTGTACCCTGGGGGAGCTCCTACATTACTGAGCACAGTATCAGACAGGGTGGTCTCCAGTCGTACTGAGGCCTGACAGGGAGTCAGTAATCCAGGAGACAGTGGAGGAGCTGACACTCGAAGAACAATATCCTCACAGAGGCGTTAACACTATCCAGGTGTGAGTGAGCCCACTGCAGAAGATAGATCACAGCGTCCTCCACACTCATGTGGGCCTGAGACAGAAACTGTAGAAGATCCAGGGATGATGCCACCAGGGGTGTGAGCTGAGCCAGAACAAGTCTCTCAAACAGTGACATGAGACGTCCTGTCCAGATGGGACAGGCTTCTTGGGCACTGTCACAGTGCAGGAGGTCTTCTGCAGGAGGTCTTCCATAGCACCGGTATCCTTTCAAGCTTCAGACTCAGTGTGAAAAGAAAGTGCAGGATCCCAGTGAGCTGCTGCACATGTCCTCAGCACACGGGGGTGACTTGGTCTGGTCCAGGAGACGTTTTGGTGAACTTTCTCCAGCTGCCCCGGTGACACTGAGCTGGGTTCCTCCGTGGGGGCAGGTGTGGGAGCAGAGGTGATGAGCTGATGAATGGTTGTCTGAGTGGTCTGTGGTGAGGTGTGGGTTGGGTGTCTGGGAGGTGTAGAGATGGAGGTGCCAGGGGATGAGAAATGATTAAAATGCAAATTGAGTAGGTTTGATCTGTTTGGGCTATTGTCCTGCTGCTTTGTTCTGGAGAGACCTGTGATGGCCTTCATTCCCCTCCACACATCTCTGGTGTTGTTCTGTTGGAGTTTATCCTCCAATTTCCTCCCATAGGCCTCCTGGCCCTGCCGTAGACTTAAGTGCCACTTTTGACACTGCTGACTATGAAATTTTAATGAATCGCCTCAAAAACTGGGTTGGCATCAGAGACACTGCATCTTTTAAACAGAACCTTTGTGGTCACCATAAGCACTTTTACCTCCTCCTCTGCCCCATTACCTGTGGTGTGCTGCAGGGTTCTATTTTAGGTCCCATTGTGTATTCTATACATAGACTATGGGGCGGCAGTAGCTCAGTAGGTTTGTCTATTGATCCAGGGGTTGGCGGTTCGAATCCCGCTTTTGACTGGTTGGCCGTGTGTGGTCCCAGATCCCACAGATGAATCACGTGTCGGAATAGAGATACTAAAAAGTGTCGGAAAACCGGCACGTCTAAATAGAGACACGTCGTAATGAAGGGACCCCCTGCTGCCCGAGTCCAACCAAAGGAGGAGAAACATCTTGAATATAAAGATATGAACTATGTAGTGAGAACGGTCATCTGACTTTAAGGTTTGTGGGGGTCTGCCATGTTAGAACAGGTTAAAGCCCCAGTGCGGGACCTTTCCTCATGTTGTTGTGTGTGTGTTCAGTGCGAGTGAGAAAGAAGGGAAGATCTCTGAGTGTCCGGAGCAGCAGCGCTCAGGGGACCTCCTCAGCTGCTCCATCGCCTCCTCTTTGTTCCCCCAAAAAGATCGACTCTTCAGCCTGTTCTGGTGCGAGTCCTCCACCGGCCTCCAGAGCAACGTCCTCAACCTCACAGACGCTGGTGAGACACCAGGTTTAGACCTGGTTTAGACCTGGTTTAGACCTGGTTTAGACCTGGTTTAGATCTGGTTTAGATCTGGTTTAGATCTGGTTTAGACCTGGTTTAGACCTGGTTTAGACCTGGTTTAGACCAGGTTTAGACCAGGTTTAGACCAGGTTTAGACCTGGTTTAGACCTAGTTTAGACCTGGTTTAGATCTGGTTCAGACCTGGTTTAGACCTGGTTTAGACCGAGTTTAGACCTGGTTTAGATCTGGTTCAGACCTGGTTTAGACCTGGTTGAGACCTGGTTCAGACCTGGTTTAGAACTGGTTTAGACCTGGTTTAGACCTGGTTTAGACCTGGTTTAGACCTGGTTCAGACCTGGTTCTGACCTGATTCAGACCTGGTTTAGACCTGGTTCAGACCTGGTTTAGACCTGGTTTAGACCTGGTTTAGACCTGGTTTAGACCTGGTTCAGACCTGGTTTAGAACTGGTTTAGACCTGGTTTAGACCTGGTTTAGACCTGGTTTAGACCTGGTTCAGACCTGGTTCTGACCTGATTCAGACCTGGTTTAGACCTGGTTCAGACCTGGTTTAGACCTGGTTTAGACCTGGTTCAGACCTGGTTTAGATCTGGTTTAGACCTGGTTTAGGCCTGGTTTAGACCTGGTTTAGATCTGGTTTAGACCTGGTTTAGACCTGGTATAGACCTGGTTTAGATCTGGTTTAGACCTGGTTTAGACCTGGTTTAGACCTGGTTTAGACCTGGTTTAGAGCTGGTTTAGACCTGGTTCAGACCTGGTTTAGACCTGGTTTAGATCTGGTTCAGACCTGGTTCAGACCTGGTTCAGACCTGGTTTAGACCTGGTTCAGACCTGGTTTAGACCTGGTTCAGACCTGGTTCAGACCTGGTTTAGACCTGGTTCAGACCTGGTTCAGACCTGGTTCAGACCTGGTTTAGATCTGGTTCAGACCTGGTTTAGATCTGGTTCAGACCTGGTTTAGACCTGGTTTAGACCTGGTTTAGACCTGGTTTAGATCTGGTTCAGACCTGGTTCAGACCTGGTTTAGACCTGGTTTAGATCTGGTTTAGACCTGGTTTAGACCTGGTTTAGATCTGGTTTAGACCTGGTTTAGACCTGGTTCAGACCTGGTTCAGACCTGGTTTAGACCTGGTTTAGATCTGGTTTAGACCTGGTTCATACCTGGTTCAGACCTGGTTTAGACCTGGTTCAGACCTGGTTCAGACCTGGTTTAGACCTGGTTTAGATCTGGTTTAGACCTGGTTTAGACCTGGTTCAGACCTGGTTCAGACCTGGTTTAGACCTGGTTCAGAACTGGTTTAGACCTGGTTTAGACCTGGTTTAGATCTGGTTCAGACCTGGTTCAGACCTGGTTTAGACCTGGTTTAGACCTGGTTTAGACCTGGTTTAGACCTGGTTTAGACCTGGTTTAGATCTGGTTTAGACCTGGTTTAGACCTGGTTTAGACCTGGTTTAGATCTGGTTTAGACCTGGTTTAGACCTGGTTTAGACCTGGTTTAGATCTGGTTTAGACCTGGTTTAGACCTGGTTTAGATCTGGTTTAGACCTGGTTTAGACCTGGTTTAGACCTGGTTTAGACCTGGTTTAGATCTGGTTTAGACCTGGTTTAGGCCTGGTTTAGACCTGGTTTAGATCTGGTTTAGACCTGGTTTAGACCTGGTATAGACCTGGTTTAGATCTGGTTTAGACCTGGTTTAGACCTGGTTCAGACCTGGTTTAGATCTGGTTTAGACCTGGTTTAGGCCTGGTTTAGACCTGGTTTAGATCTGGTTTAGACCTGGTTTAGACCTGGTATAGACCTGGTTTAGATCTGGTTTAGACCTGGTTTAGACCTGGTTTAGACCTGGTTTAGACCTGGTTTAGACCTGGTTTAGAGCTGGTTTAGAGCTGGTTTAGACCTGGTTCAGACCTGGTTTAGACCTGGTTTAGATCTGGTTCAGACCTGGTTCAGACCTGGTTCAGACCTGGTTTAGACCTGGTTCAGACCTGGTTTAGACCTGGTTCAGACCTGGTTCAGACCTGGTTTAGACCTGGTTCAGACCTGGTTCAGACCTGGTTCAGACCTGGTTTAGATCTGGTTCAGACCTGGTTTAGATCTGGTTCAGACCTGGTTTAGACCTGGTTTAGACCTGGTTTAGACCTGGTTTAGATCTGGTTCAGACCTGGTTCAGACCTGGTTTAGACCTGGTTTAGACCTGGTTTAGACCTGGTTCAGACCTGGTTCAGACCTGGTTCAGACCTGGTTTAGACCTGGTTTAGACCTGGTTTAGACCTGGTTTAGACCTGGTTCAGACCTGGTTTAGACCTGGTTCAGATCTGGTTTAGACCTGGTTCAGACCTGGTTCAGACCTGGTTCAGACCTGGTTCAGACCTGGTTCAGACCTGGTTCAGACCTGGTTCAGACCTGGTTCAGACCTGGTTCAGACCTGGTTCAGACCTGGTTCAGACCTGGTTTCACCCTCTCGTTGCTGCAGAGATAAAGGAGCAGAGAAATCGTGAGTTGCTTGTGACTAAGTTCTCCGTGGCTCCGGCCTGGTTCCTTCATGAGGGAAACTCTGTGACGTTCTTCTGTGAAGTGAAAAAAGACGACCACCAGAACAGCCAGAAGCTCCACCTGCAGCTGCTCCACACAGACATGCGCTCTGGCAACATCACGGTAAAACTACTGGCCTGGGTTAGACCTGGTTTAGTCCTGGTTCAGTCCTGGTTTAGGCCTGGTTTAGTCCTGATTTAGACCTGGTTTTGATCTGGTTCAGTCCTGGTTCAGTCCTGCTTTGGTCCTGGTTCGGTCCTGGTTTAGTCCTAGTATAGTCCTGGTTCAGTCCTGGTTCAGTCCTGGTTTTGATCTGGTTCAGTCCTGGTTCAGTCCTGCTTTGGTCCTGCTTTGGTCCTGGTTCGGTCCTGGTTTAGTCCTAGTATAGTCCTGGTTCAGTCCTGGTTCAGTCCTGCTTTGGTCCTGCTTTGGTCCTGGTTCGGTCCTGGTTTAGTCCTGGTATAGTCCTGGTTCAGTCCTGGTTCAGTCCTGGTTTTGATCTGGTTCAGTCCTGGTTCAGTCCTGCTTTGGTCCTGCTTTGGTCCTGGTTCGGTCCTGGTTTAGTCCTAGTATAGTCCTGGTTCAGTCCTGGTTCAGTCCTGCTTTGGTCCTGCTTTGGTCCTGGTTCGGTCCTGGTTTAGTCCTGGTATAGTCCTGGTTCAGTCCTGGTTCAGTCCTGGTTTTGATCTGGTTCAGTCCTGGTTCAGTCCTGCTTTGGTCCTGCTTTGGTCCTGGTTCAGTCCTGGTTCGGTCCTGGTTCAGTCCTGGTTTAGTCCTGCTTTGGTCCTGCTTTGGTCCTGGTTTAGTCCTGGTTTAGTCCTGGTTTATTCCTGGTTTAGCCCTGGTTTTGATCTGGTTCAGTCCTGGTTCAGTCCTGCTTTGGTCCTGGTTCAGTCCTGGTTCGGTTCTGGTTTAGTCCTGGTATAGTCCTGGTTCAGTCCTGGTTTAGTCCTGGTATAGTCCTGGTTCAGTCCTGGTATAGTCCTGGTTCAGTCCTGGTTCAGTCCTGGTTCGGTCCTGGTTTAGTCCTGGTATAGTCCTGGTTCAGTCCTGGTTCGGTCCTGGTTTAGTCCTGGTATAGTCCTGGTTCAGTCCTGGTTTAGTCCTGGTTTATCTCGTGTGTAGTTTGAACCTCTCACTTTGCCGTTTCGTCCCTGTCCAGGTGGTCGTGAACCAGCCGGCGACCCTCCCCCTAAACTTCACCGTGGACTCGGTTTCCCATGAGCACCAGGGAGTGTGGACGTGCTGGGACGACGGGGCTGTGCCGCGGGTGCTCAGCCTGCCCTGGCATCAGTTCCTGTTGGTCCAAGGTCAAATGTCACAGAAACATGAGGTCTTGTCACCCACAGAGTGAACCTGCTGTCCGCCGTGTCCGAATATAGAACTCGAATCAAATCAAAACATTGGCTCAACCTGCCCGTGCTCTGACAGGGCATCCGGCTTTCACAAAGGTCGGATTTTGTGGGATTCTTTTCTATTTTCACAGCATAAACTTTTTTAAATGTTTAAATCCTCAAAGCTCCTGAAAGTAATCTTTGTCAGACTGAGCCTCGCCACTCTGAGCCGCACTCGCTCTGATTGGTCCAAACGCTCCACGCCCTGCTCGTTACAGACGTCACATGGGTGGGAGGAGCTCGTCCGGATTGAGGAAGTAAATGTGGAAGAGATCATTATTTTTGTGCCCATGAGCCGATGAACCCAGGCCACTGAAAACACAACGCCATCAGGAGTCAGTTTCAGGTTTTAGTAGAGTTCTGTGGTTCACCTTCAGGTTTTAGTAGAGTTCTGTGGTTCACCTTCAGGTTTTAGTAGAGTTCTGTGGTTCACCTTCAGGTTTTAGTAGAGTTCTGTGGTTCACCTTCAGGTTTTAGTAGAGTTCTGTGGTTCACCTTCAGGTTTTAGTAGAGTTCTGTGGTTCATCTTCAGGTTTTAGTTGGGTTCTGTGGTTCACCTTCAGGTTTTAGTTGGGTTCTGTGGTTCACCTTCAGGTTTTAGTAGAGTTTTGTGGTTCACCTTCAGGTTTTAGTAGAGTTCTGTGGTTCACCTTCAGGTTTTAGTAGAATTCTGTGGTTCACCTTCAGGTTTTAGTAGAGTTCTGTGGTTCACCTTCAGGTTTTAGTCGGGTTCTGTGGTTCACTTTCAGGTTTTAGTTGGGTTCTGTGGTTCACCTTCAGGTTTTAGTAGAATTCTGTGGTTCACCTTCAGGTTTTAGTAGAGTTCTGTGGTTCACCTTCAGGTTTTAGTCGGGTTCTGTGGTTCACTTTCAGGTTTTAGTTGGGTTCTGTGGTTCACCTTCAGGTTTTAGTAGAGTTCTGTGGTTCACCTTCAGGTTTTAGTCGGGTTCTGTGGTTCACTTTCAGGTTTTAGTAGGGTTCTGTGGTTCACCTTCAGGTTTTAGTAGAGTTCTGTGGTTCACCTTCAGGTTTTAATAGAGTTCTGTGGTTCACCTTCAGGTTTTAATAGAGTTCTGTGGTTCACCTTCAGGTTTTAGTAGAGTTCTGTGGTTCACTTTCAGGTTTTAGTAGGGTTCTGTGGTTCACCTTCAGGTTTTAGTTTAGTTCTGTGGTTCACCTTCAGGTTTTAGTAGAGTTCTGTGGTTCACCTTCAGGTTTTAGTAGAGTTCTGTGGTTCACCTTTAGGTTTTAGTAGAGTTATGTGGTTCACCTTCAGGTTTTAATAGAGTTCGTGGTTCACCTTCAGGTTTTAGTAGGGTTCTGTGGTTCACCTTCAGGTTTTTGTGGGGTTCTGTGCTTCACCTTCAGGTTTTAGTAGGGTTCTGTGGTTCACCTTCAGGTTTTAGTAGGGTTCTGTGGTTCACCTTCAGGTTTTAATAGAGTTCTGTGGTTCACCTTCAGGTTTTAATAGAGTTCTGTGGTTAACCTTCAGGTTTTTGTAGGGTTCTGTGGTTCACCTTCAGGTTTTAGTAGGGTTCTGTGGTTCACCTTCAGGTTTTAGTAGGGTTCTGTGGTTCACCTTCAGGTTTTAGTCGGTTTCTGTGGTTCACCTTCAGGTTTTAGTAGAGTTCTGTGGTTCAGCTTCAGGTTTTAATAGAGTTCTGTGGTTCACCTTCAGGTTTTAGTAGGATTCTGTGGTTCACCTTCAGGTTTTAGTAGGGTTCTGTGGTTCACCTTCAGGTTTTTGTGGGGTTCTGTGGTTCAGCTTCAGGTTTTAGTAGGGTTCTGTGGTTCACCTTCAGGTTTTAGTAGGGTTCTGTGGTTCACCTTCAGGTTTTAGTAGGGTTCTGTGGTTCACCTTCAGGTTTTAGTAGAGTTCTGTGGTTCACCTTCAGGTTTTAGTCGGGTTCTGTGGTTCACCTTCAGGTTTTAGTCGGGTTCTGTGGTTCACCTTCAGGTTTTAGTAGAGTTCTGTGGTTCACCTTCAGGTTTTAGTCGGGTTCTGTGGTTCACCTTCAGGTTTTAGTAGAGTTCTGTGGTTCACCTTCAGGTTTTAGTCGGGTTCTGTGGTTCACCTTCAGGTTTTAGTAGGGTTCTGTGGTTCACCTTCAGGTTTTAGTCGGGTTCTGTGGTTCACCTTCAGGTTTTAGTAGGGTTCTGTGGTTCACCTTCAGGTTTTAGTAGAGTTCTGTGGTTCACCTTCAGGTTTTAGTAGAGTTCTGTGGTTCACCTTCAGGTTTTAGTAGAGTTCTGTGGTTCACCTTCAGGTTTTAGTAGAGTTCTGTGGTTCACCTTCAGGTTTTAGTAGAGTTCTGTGGTTCACCTTCAGGTTTTAGTCGGGTTCTGTGGTTCACCTTCAGGTTTTAGTCGGGTTCTGTGGTTCACCTTCAGGTTTTAGTAGAGTTCTGTGGTTCACCTTCAGGTTTTAGTCGGGTTCTGTGGTTCACCTTCAGGTTTTAGTAGAGTTCTGTGGTTCACCTTCAGGTTTTAGTAGAGTTCTGTGGTTCACCTTCAGGTTTTAGTCGGGTTCTGTGGTTCACCTTCAGGTTTTAGTCGGGTTCTGTGGTTCACCTTCAGGTTTTAGTAGGCTTCTGTGGTTCACCTTCGGGTTTTAGTAGAGTTCTGTGGTTCACCTTCAGGTTTTAGTAGAGTTCTGTGGTTCACCTTCAGGTTTTTGTAGAGTTCTGTGGTTCACCTTCAGGTTTTAGTAGAGTTCTGTGGTTCACCTTCAGGTTTTAGTAGGGTTCTGTGGTTTCGGCTTCAGGTTTTAGTAGAGTTCTGTGGTTCACCTTCAGGTTTTTGTAGGGTTCTGTGGTCTGGAGCCAGATCTATGGTCCCAAACAGGAAGTGAACAGGGGGTAGAAACACAACTCGTGACTAGACGCACAAACTCCTCGTTTTAGAACATGTGTCTCCATTTGAACATGTCCATTTCAGCCGCCCACATCTGTTTTAAATATGATTGGCCCATAGAACGTTGTGATGTCTGAATCCAGCAGAACACCACAGGCCTAATGTTCCTCATTCTTTTCATTCAGACGACTCGGCTCCGGTCTCCACGGTTACCATCGATGTCCTGAGCCACAACAGAAATCAGTTCCTCCACAACGAGCTGATGACTGTGGGCTGCATTCTGCCCCAGGGCGAGTACGACCGCTGGAGCCTCATGAGGTATGTCTTTAGACCTGGTTTAGACCTGGTTTAGACCTGGTTTAGTCCTAGTTTAGACCTGGTTTAGTCCTAGTTTAGATCTGGTTTATTCCTGGTTTAGATCTGGTTTAGATCTGGTCTAGATCTGGTTTAGTCCTGATTTAGATCTGGTTTAGATCTGGTCTAGATCTGGTGTCTCTCTTTTTATGGGGGTGGTGATGTGGGCGTGTCTCTCTGAAGGGGGCGTGTCTCTGTGACATGGGCGTGTCTCTGTGACATGGGCGTGTCTCTGTGATGTGGGCGTGTCTCTGTGCAGGGCATGTAAGTGGACGGGCGTGGTGGAGGCGTGTCCGGGGTCGCAGGTGTCCGGGGGCGTCCTCAGGTGCTCTCAGAGGATGGGGTACCCCTGGAGCGACTGGCTGTTCTGGTGCCAGTCTGACCTGGGCCAACAGAGCAACTTCCTCAACATCAGCAACACCGGTCCCACCACAGCACCACCCACAGCACCACCCACAGACCCACCCACAGCACCACCCACAGCACCACCCACAGACCCACCCACACTACCACCCACAGACTGGCACCACCCACAGACCCACCCACACTACCACCCACAGACCCACCCACAGACCCACCCACAGACCCACCCACAGACCCACCCACAGACTGGCACCACCCACAGACCCACCCACAGCACCACCCACAGACCCACCCACAGACCCACCCACACTACCACCCACACTACCACCCACAGACCCACCCACACTACCACCCACAGACCCACCCACAGACCCACCCACACTACCACCCACAGACTGGCACCACCCACAGACCCACCCACAGACCCACCCACAGACCCACCCACACTACCACCCACAGACCCACCCACACTACCACCCACAGACTGGCACCACCCACAGACCCACCCACAGACCCACCCACAGACCCACCCACACTACCACCCACAGACTGGCACCACCCACAGACCCACCCTCACTACCACCCACAGACCCACCCACAGACTGGCACCACCCACAGACCCACCCACAGACCCACCCACAGCACCACCCACACTACCACCCACAGACCCACCCACAGACCCACCCACACTACCACCCACAGACTGGCACCACCCACAGACCCACCCACACTACCACCCACAGACCCACCCACAGACTGGCACCACCCACAGACACACCCACAGACCTACCCACAGACCCACCCACACTACCACCCACAGACCCACCCACACTACCACCCACACTACCACCCACACTACCCCCCACAGACCCACCCACAGACCCACCCACACTACCACCCACAGACCCACCCACACTACCACCCACACTACCACCCACAGACCCACCCACAGACCCACCCACTCTACCACCCACACTACCACCCACAGACCCACTCACAGACCCACCCACAGACCCACCCACACTACCACCCACAGACCCACCCACAGACCCACCCACAGCACCACCCACAGCACCACCCACAGACCCACCCACAGACCCACCCACAGACCCACCCACACTACCACCCACAGACCCACCCACAGACCCACCCACAGCACCACCCACACTACCACCCACACTACCACCCACACTAACACCCACAGACCCACCCACACTACCACCCACAGACCCACCCACAGACCCACCCACAGCACCACCCACACTACCACCCACACTACCACCCACACTAACACCCACAGACCCACCCACACTACCACCCACAGACCCAGCCACAGCACCACCCACAGCACCACCCACAGCACCACCCATACTACCACCCACAGACCCAGCCACACTACCACCCACAGACCAACCCACAGCACCACCCACAGCACCACCCTCAGCACCACCCATACTACCACCCACAGACTGGCACCACCCACAGACCCACCCACACTACCACCCACAGACCCACTCAGAGACCCACCCACAGACTGGCACCACCCACAGCACCACCTACAGACCCGTACCCAGAGACCGTACATATAAACGGGCGTTTCTAACCCGTTTGTTCCGGTGAAGCGGCTCGGTTTGATTCCGTTCGTTTGTTCGCAGTGATCCACAGTGTCCTGGAAGCCCCGCCTCTTCCTGTGATGGAGGGCGATGACATCACTCTGCGCTGTTTAGAGAAAAAACGAAAAACGAGTGCCATCACCGCGGCGCCGGCGTTTTACAAACACCGCGGCCGAACCATCAGGTGAGTCAGAACCATCCCAGGCTGGGGAGGGGACGGGTCAAATGCAGGTGTGACTCAGACTCTGAGGGTGGGTCAAATGCAGGTGTGACTCAGAGACACTGAGGACGGGTCAAATGCAGGTGTGACTCAGAGACACTGAGGACGGGTCAAATGCAGGTGTGACTCAGAGACACTGAGGACGGGTCAAATGCAGGTGTGACTCAGACTCTGAGGGCGGGTCAAATGCAGGTGTGACTCAGAGACACTGAGGACGGGTC
>JAVJIX010000168.1:327500-392500 GCA_036785185.1 Paratrypauchen microcephalus | reverse complement strand
GTATGTGACACTGTGGGGTATTAAAGAGGGGGTATTTACCTCTGTGGGGTATTAAAGAGGGGGTATGTGACTCTGTGGGGTATTAAAGAGGGGGTGTTTTCCTCTGGGGTATTAAAGAGGGGGTATTTTCCTCCGTGGGGTATTAAAGAGGGGGTATGTGACTCTGTGGGGTATTAAAGAGGGGGTATGTGACTCTGTGGGGTATTAAAGAGGGGTATATGACTCTGTGGGGTATTAAAGAGGGGGTATATGACTCTGTGGGGTATTAAAGAGGGGGTATGTGACTCTGTGGGGTATTAAAGAGGGGGTATGTGACTCTGTGGGGTATTAAAGAGGGGTAAGTGACTCTGTGGGGTATTAAAGAGGGGGTATATGACTCTGTGGGGTATTAAAGAGGGGGTATGTGATGTCTAAAATTAAAACCTTTCCGTTTAGATTTTCTGAATCTTCATTTGGATTCTATTTGAAAACGTAACAGAACAAAGTGGTCATAATGGATCCAGCAGATCTCCACAGTGACCAGCAGGGGGCAGACCTTCCACACAAATGTTTTCTTTGTTCCTTCGCCCTACATTAACCAATTAATATAATCAATACCTGAATAAAATAAAACAAATGTGATCAGAACAGGCCAGCTGTCTGTTTTGCTCTTTATTCAAGAGCCGGTTTTCTGTTCTAGTGTAGTTTACCTGGAGTTGTGTTTTGTTTCATTCACACACAAACCCTGCACATTTAGATTTTTTCCTCAAAACACTCAGCTCCACCTTGTGATGTCATCATGTGGTGATACAGGAAATGCTCCACTGTGTTTTTAAACTCCACACACCTTCACTAGAATCATTTGGATCATTTCAGTCCTGGAGTCGCCGATCTCAACTGAACTAAAGGTAAAAAGTGAACAGCTCACTTGGAAACTACCACTTGATGACATCATGAGGTGGAACAGAGCGTTTGGAGCTTTGGAGATGTTACAGACGAATAATAAAGAGTTCCTCAAACATGAGAATGAAACAAACACGACTCCAGGTGTGTTTGAGGAGGAACATTAGAACATTAGAACATCTTTCCTTCTAGCTGTCGTTGAGAACAGACTTTTTCTCTTCCTCCCTAAACCTAAACCTTGCTCTGTCTGATGTTTTATTTCTCTGGTCTCGTCATTTTCCTCCTGTTGGAACAGATTTTCAAATCCTAAATCATGAATTGGATAAAGCTGGTCCCTACACAATTGGTATATTTTTTTCACGGAGGACCACCGGTCCGGAGAGCCGGAGAGTCCCGAGGGAACGTGCTGCCTGATACACGAGGGAGGCATCGTTTACCTGACACCGCTGTTACTGGAGGACGCGGAACGATTTACTATTGGAATTTTGATGGCAGGACATCTGGATTGGCCTGGGGGATGTTTTCTGACCCATCACTAATTGGAGCCAGGCAGAAAAAAGAGCCCCGATCCGCCGGCCGGTCATTTTACGTCGAACATTAGAAGGAGAACACAGATGAACTGTTCCATCCAATCTGTGGAAACCCCCCTGGCACTGGATAACATCGCGGAAAATGGATATGGAACTGTGGGGAACAGCGGCTCAGTCCGTATTCATTATCATACGTGACAGGGGGGGGATTGCGAGTCGCACAGACCTGCAGGAAGTTGGGGGCCTGGCAGAAACCAGCGTTCTGGCAAATTGTCTGTTCACCTGGGTTCTAAAATGTATCGATTATGTTAAATTTCGCCTTTGGTGTAATCAATTCTCCTGAAAATGTGATCCAACTTGATTTTTTTTGACTGCACCTTCTGCACAAACACGTCCAAGGCCAACATATCTACACAGCACTCTACAAAACAAAGCACTCCACATTTGGCTCACACTGATATGCTTGCTCTGATGTGGCAAGATGGCGCCGGTGTGTGTGGCCTGCCGTCTGTCTCTGCGTACTCTGCTTGTGTTTTTGGTGGTTCTGTCAATTGTCATGGTAAATGTCAAATCTCTGCTGGTGTATAATCGCCAAACACTTCTGGATCTCCGACCCAAATTTGCGAATTTGGTGGACTTTAAGCATGATGGACAAGGAACATTCTGCCCTCCACTCCTTTCGGGGATACCGGCTTACCTTCGCCGGGTGCCAGCTCCTCCTGCGCGCAGAGCGCACTGCAGACGCCAGGGAAAGCGCAGTGGCAAGCGGGTGAAGCTGAAGGCTTGGCTGGCACTTTCTGCGGGAACATCTCCTGGGATATTCTCGGATTATCACCGCTCCTTTTTGTGGCGTTCTTTGGACCCGATTGGCCCCCATTTGGTGCCTTTGGGTGGCATCGGCGATGAGCTTCGCTCCCTAATCTATGATCGTATCCTTATTGCAGGGGACATAAACATTCACGTTTGTTGTCCTGAAAAGCCACTGTCAAAAGACTTTTCTAGTTTGATTGACTGTTTTAATTTTGTTCAGTGTGTAACCGGCCCCACACACGAGCTTGGGCACACTCTCGATCTTGTTCTGACCTATGGTTTTACTGTTGCCAATGTTGAGATTTGTGAGGCATCTTTCTCTGATCATTTGCCTGTTCTGAGATCCCTCTATCTGGTACCGTGAACAAACCTTGCGGCTCTGTGCGCAGTGGCCGTGTGATTAATTCATCTACTGCTGTGCATTTCTCTTCTGCTTTCAATGTAAATGATTTCACAGGTAATGATCCATCTGTTGATGTACTTTGTGATGCGTTTACCTCTGTGTGTAAAGCTGCGTTAGATTCTGTAGTCCCTATAAAATCCAGGTAGTCTAAACCTAAATCAGAACCCTGGCTGACTGACGTCACTCGTGCTGCCAGGCGCGAGTGCAGGAGGGCGGAGAGAAAGTGGAAAGGGATAAGTTGCAAGTTTCCTTTCAGATGTTGAGAGACAGTTGGCATCGGTATCAAAAACTAGTGAAATCAGCTAGGACCAGGTACTTTTCAGAGATAATTGATTCTAACAGCCACAACCCTCGTGTGCTTTTTAAAACTGTTAAATCAATTCTCACTGTCCCACAACCCAGTCCTGATGACCCATCCAAATTGTGTGAGGAGTTTTTACAGTTTTTTATTAATAAGGTGCAGACTACTAGGGCCCTTATTAGTCCTCCTCTAAACGAGCCTGATATAGCTGTAACCTGTACTGCTGTCTTTCATCAGTTTGAGCCTGTTACTTTGTCATTTATAGAAAAAGTGGTTGATCAGATCAAGCCTACGGGCTCTCCCACCGATGTTATTCCCCCTCGTCTTTTTAAAGAAGTGTTCCCCACATTGGCCCCTTATGTCCTAGACATTATTAATGCTTGCCTTCTCAATGGACTTGTACCTTCTAGTTTTAAACATGCAGTTGTTCAGCCATTGATAAAGAAGCCTGGTCTGGATCACACTGAGCTCTCAAACTACAGGCCAATTTCTAAGCTGCCTCTGATATCAAAATTACTTGAGAAAATTGTTTACTTGCAGCTGAGCTCTTTCTTAAATGAAAATTCAATATCTGAAATTTTCCAGTCTGGATTCAAAAAAGGCCATAGTACAGAGACTGCTCTGCTGAGAGTTTTTAATGACATTCTTCTGGCCTCAGACTCTGGAGACACTGTTGCTCTGCTGTTATTGGACCTTACTGCAGCATTTGATACAGTGGACCACCAGATTTTCTTGTCTCGCTTGGAAAACTGGGTGGGCATTAGGGGCTTGGCTCTGTCCTGGTTTAGATCTTACTTGTCCAACAGAAGTTTTTCAGTTCAAGTTCAGGAGGCTGTGTCGTCTTCTGCTCCGTTGACATGTGGAGTTCCTCAGGGGTCAGTCCTTGGACCTTTGTTATTTTCCCTTTACCTGCTACCTCTGGGGTCAATTCTACGTAAATACAAGGTGTCTTTCCATTTTTATGCAGATGACTGCCAAATTTATGTGCCTCTGAAGCAGTCAAAGGACCTTTTAGATCGTCTTAGTGAGGTGAAAGCATGGATGGCTTGTAATTTTCTCCATTTTAATGAGAATAAAACTGAAGTTGTGTTGCTTACTCCTGGTGATTCAGCTGCTGTTATTCCTCCTGAGTTGGGCTCCTTGACCAAGGCAATAAACCCTGTTGTCACAAACCTGGTGTTAAACTTGACTCTGGTTTGAAACTTGATGCTCAAATTAGGACAGTCATAAAGACCTTTTTTTTTCAGCTGAGGCAACTTGCCAAAGTAAAATCACTTTTATCTCGTCATAATTTTGAAATTTTAATCCATGCTTTTATCTCCACACGGTTAGATTATTGCAACGCCTTATACTCAGGTCTCAACAAAACCTTACTTCAGCTAGTCCAGAACGCTGCTGCTCGTCTTTTAACTGGTTCTCGCAAATTCGATCACATAACTCCCATTCTTCAATCTCTCCATTGGCGACCTGTTCAGTTTCGCATTGATTTTAAGATTCTTTTATTTGTTTTTAATTGTGTCCATGGCCTGGCCCCACAGTATGTGTCTGACCTGCTGCTGCTCTCTCAGGTCTGCAGGTCAGGTTCTCCTTGTGGTCCCTAGGACAAAAAGGAAACTTAGGGGTGATTGAGCTTTTTCAGTGGCTGCTCCAAGACTCTGGAATGCACTTCCACTGAATGTTAGACAGACCCTTCCCTTTGTCGCCAAAGAAAAAAAACACCGTATGTTACCTGTCCAATTGTTTTTCTGTCATTACATGTTGTGAATAATTGCCTCTTTTCCACTCTGTATCTCCCAGTCTGCGGCGTGTGCATGCGCGGCGGTCCCTTCCCTAGCCGCTCTATCACTGTCCTGCCTGGATAGCGGGAAACAAAATTTCAAATTTACTCTATGTTCATGTACATACGTTTTTTTCGACAATAAAGCAAACTATGAACTATGAACTATCAGAACATGAGAACATTAGAACATTAGAACATGAGAACATTAGAACATGAGAACATTAGAACATGAGAACATTAGAACATGAGAACATGAGAACATGAGAACATGAGAACATGAGAACATTAGAACATTAGAACATGAGAACATGAGAACATTAGAACATTAGAACATGAGAACATGAGAACATTAGAACATTAGAACATTAGAACATTAGAACATGAGAACATGAGAACATTAGAACATGAGAACATTAGAACATGAGAACATTAGAACATGAGAACATTAGAACATTAGAACATGCCTTAAAGCTCACAGGGTCAGTGTGTGGGATACAGGACCTTTAATGTTGGATTCAAACTGGTCTAACAGTGAAAGTGAAACCACAGTCAGAGCTTTGAGAAGAAATGCAACAGACACAAAATGGAGGGAGACAGGAGTTTTCCTGTGAACACCACCTGTGTTTTAAAGGTTTGTGCTCATGTGACATCACAACAGCGTTCAAGAAATACCCGTGTGGTGACCGGGTTTATGGATCATATCTATGGAAGTGCTGGGCCTTTTCACATGGAACTTCAACTGGTTCAGCCTCTTCTGTCAGGAGAAATAAACTAAAGTCACAAAGACGAGAGTGTTTCAGCTGACACGACTTTAAGACACAAGATTCACATGACGAGTTTGTGGAGCTGATCCCAAAGAATGAGAAGGAGAAACATTTGTGGATCAGACGTTTGGAGATTCCTTTAAAAACAGCGGCAGACCTTAAACCACCAACCTTAGAATTCAATTTTAAGGTCTTTTTGCCTGTTGTATGTTTTGTTGCTGTGTGAAACATTTTGAAATAGTGCGTACAAATGGCTCTATAGTAAATCGCCTCCTTTGCCTCGTCTCTGGGTCGTTTTCTTTGAGACGCTGCACAAAAACAAACCACACAAATGTAATCCGGCCGTGAGAAGTCCATCAGCTCCATCCACCGCATCTCGTCCTGAAAAATGCTTCTTCGTTATTAAAAACATCAACCCAGAGTTTTGTTAGGACTCTTTATTGAAGTTCATGTTTGGATTCTTTCAAACAGTCATAGTTTTCAACAAGAGTTACAAGGATTTACAGAGCAGTGAAGAGCGTACGGTTCAAATGTTTATCCAAAACAATCACAATTAGAATAGCAATTAGATTGAATTAGGCTAACAAAGGAAACCTGATTTTATGGCAGAAAAAAGGATTTTAAAGAACTTTAGCCTGTTATACATTTAGACTCTCTGACCCCCGATTGTTACAGACTGGACATTTCAACTCACAATATTGATCTAAAACAACTTCATAAAGAAACAAGAACTCTGAGTGAACCAGGACTAAACCAGGACTAAACCAGGACTAAACCAGGACTGAACCAGGACTAAACCAGGACTAAACCAGGTCTAAACCAGGTCTAAACCAGGACTAAACCAGGACTAAACCAGGACTAAACCAGGACTAAACCAGGACTAAACCAGGTCTAAACCAGGACTAAACCAGGACTAAACCAGGACTAAACCAGGTCTAAACCAGGACTACACCAGGACTGAACCAGGACTGAACCAGGACTGAACCAGGACTAAAACCAGGTCTAAACCAGGTCTAAACCAGGTCTAAACCAGGTCTAAACCAGGGACTAAACCAGGACTAAACCAGGACTGAACCAGGACTGAACCAGGACTAAACCAGGACTAAATGATATCTCTCTGTATTTGCTACAGCGCGATACCATTTGAACACCCTCGCTCCACGCTCGCTCCCCCGGTTAACAACGGACTCCGCGATTCTGATTCGTTCAAAGATGGTGACGTCACTGCACCCACCTTTGCCCGCAACATCACTCTTAGGCAGCGGATGTTCCTCCTCAGTTTTGAATCAAGATGGCGCAATCTCTGATTGGTTCACTTAGCTGTCTGTCTACGCGCAACAGCAGAGCGTTCTGGACCAAGCGTTACCAGACGCTGGTACAGCGATGAGTCATGGATTCTTCCAGGCAAGTCTAAACCAGGTCTAAACCAGGACTGAACCAGGACTGAACCAGGACTGAACCAGGACTGAACCAGGACTGAACCAGGACTGAACCAGGTTGTGGGTCCCTCACACTAGATCAGAGCGTTTGTTTTTTTACATTTGGACCAAAACGACGATGCGACGCTGCCCAAACCTACCAGTATCACCATGAAGAACATCAAACTGGAGAAGGAAGAGACGCCACAGTGGGCGTGTCACAGTGGGCGTGTCACAGTGGGCGTGTCACAGTGGGGCGTGTCACAGTGGGCGTGTCGCAGTGGGCGTGTCGCAGTGGGCGTGTCACAGTGGGCGTGTCGCAGTGGGCGTGTCGCAGTGGGCGTGTCACAGTGGGCGTCTTGAAAATAAGAGATTAAAGATTCTAAAAACATGAATCAGTCCAAATCCAACTTCAGAGGATGAGTGAGAAGAAACGACTAGAGAAACATCTGAAGAACTGTTTTTGTTCGTTGTGCTGTCTCACCTTCCCAGGACTACAGATGGAAATTAGCTATGAGCTACAATCTGGGACAAACATCTCTGCCATTGTGCTTAATGTAATTGTACACTGTCCTAATAAACCAATAAATGAAGATGAAATTTGCAGAATAGGTCTGATTTAAAGGGGAAAGCTTAAGTATACTTCAGACTTTCAGATCAGGTCCTCAGCTGTGATTTTCTCTAAGTGCTTAAACAGGCGCTGTACCTCATCTACATAACGGTTGGCCTTCTCCACCTCAGAGGAATCCATGCTTTGATATAAATCATAAGCCACTCCTCCTACAATTGCTGCTCCCACTGCTCCCAGTGCTCCTCCCACTGCTCCTCCCACTGCTGCTCCCACTGCTCCTCCCACTGCTCCTCCCACTGCTCCTCCCGCTGCTCCTCCCACTGCAAACCCTATGCCACCCAATAGCAAACCAACACCAAACCCTACTAATCCCCCAATAAATGCCCCTAAGGCCACTGCAATTATCAGGCCTTTATTTCTCTTCAATAAGATGAGCACTTTTTCTTTGGCCGTCTGTGTCTTTTCCCCCTCTGAGAATTTTCCTGCTGAAGACTTTTCTATCTTCTCAGTCTCCTCTTGTATGTTCTGGTGAACCTGCTGCAGCATCTCATTGGTGTAGAATCCTTTGTTCTCCTCCACGGTTTGGTCAATGGTCTTCAGCAGCTCTTCAATCTGGTGCTGGTTGTTTCTGTAGACATCCTGGCTGTTGTTCCAGTATTTATTATCAATAACATGACAGCGGCCTCCACATTTCTCCACCAGGTTCTTCAGGTCTTTGTTTTCATTGACCCAGTCGTGGATCTTCATCCCTGGAGGCAGGTCATCACCGTGTGTGAACACCAGGGTGGTGTACTTGAACACCTCTTCAGAGCAGTACTTGACCATCAGAGCCACAGATGCCTGCTCCAATAGTGTGAACCTATCGATTTTCAGCAAGAGCAGGAAAGCATGGGGCCCAGGAGCACACTCCACAATGCAGTTTAGCACTTCATTACTCAGCTCAGAGCTCCTGGGGTTTGTGTCGAAGAAGTCTGGAGTGTCCACCAGTTGGATGTGTCTCCCGTTCATGGTTCTGGTTTTAGAAACAGAGACTTTTGTCTTTGAGTTTGCAAAATGATTCACGGTGAAAGTGTTTTCTCCAAACAAAGTGTTGGCCAGGCTGCTCTTTCCTGACCCACTTTTGCCCAGAAGCACGATCCTCCTGGTGTTTGTCTCTGGAAGAGAAAAGAAAATGTTCATGGACTGAGACAAATAGGTGACAGTTATGGACACAACTTACAGGTGTAGTTCCTGTTCAGACTTTCAGACTTATTTTTATAACCGTGATCCACTTGTCAAAATATTAGAAGTATTAGTATTAGAGTTTAACTGTGAAATTATTCATGACAAAACTGTTAAACTTCTGTGAAGTAGAACTTACTGGTTTAATCTCTAACTTTATAGTTTCAGGACCTCAGAGTATCAGCTCCTGTACTCGCTAAGTCTTAGTTTACACATCGCAAAAATTTCTCTCCCTCAGTTTTCCAAAATAACATTGTGCACATAGCATTGTTTTCAAAAAAGTTTCCGTTTACCAACCCGCATACATACGCCATCGAGCGCCGTCATAACTGTGCCAAGCCAATGGGGGCAGTGTAGGAAGGAGAACGCTCTGCAAGCCAATCAGAATCTTTTGAATCTTTTGGTGCGTCAGCTCCTAAAACTCTGTTTATCTCACTTTACACGCAAACGCCAAACCGGAGTTTTCCAGAATCTCCATTCTAGTTGGAGTTTTTAGAAAGATTTGTTTTCAGAGGCGAATTCGCCGCGTGTAAAAGATGGCTACAAACAAAGGGAAATGTCTCCGTTTTTAAAAATACCAGTGTACGTGTAAACGGGGCCTTAGACTGCACTGACACACCTAAACACCCCCAACCATGGATCTATAATAAGAACTGATAAGATCTATAATATAATAATATTATACTTCCAAACCCCCAAACTAAACACTGATACCACCAACCTGAATGTAACGTTTGTGAGAGAAAATAAAGAAGATATGGATAAACTTGATTGATTGATTGATAAACTGTGTTCAGCGGCCATGACGTGAAGCTGGCTGGAGCTCTTGTTCTGCAACATTTTTGTGTTTTCATTTTTATCTGATACATCACACCACACCTCAAAAACATACACACCTTTAGAGGCACTGTCCGTCAGAAGAAATACAGAAGCTCAACAAAAGAACTACTATCTCTCTGTCTCTGTTTCTCTTTATGTGTCTGGAGGTTTAACTGTATTTTCACACATCGTCCTGTTTAAGTGACCTGGACTCAGTCCTCTTGGACCAAACAGTGAACCAACAGAAGAAGAAGTTGGTTTTGTGTTCAGATTGTGAGTTTATTACAAACAGGACTGGGTTCTCCTTCTGGTCCACTTGAGCTTTGATGGGGCCCCAGTCCCCGTTCTGTTCACACCAGGTTCTCTAGAGCTCCAGGTCATCTAGAGCTCCAGGTCATCTAGAGCTCCAGGCCCTCTAGAGCTCCAGGCCCTCTAGAGCTCCAGGTTCTCTAGAGCTCCAGGTCATCTAGAGCTCTAGAGGGCCTGGAGCTCTAGATGACCTGGAGCTCTAGAGAACCTGGAGCTCTAGATGACCTGGAGCTCTAGATGACCTGGAGCTCTAGAGAACCTGGAGCTCTAGATGACCTGGAGCTCTAGATGACCTGGAGCTCTAGATGACCTCGCAGCCCCCAGTGCACTGAATTCTGGGTAATTGTCACATGAAACCAAATGTCTGCTGCACTGCCCTCCTGTGTTTTTGGATGAAAAATAGATCTGTTCAGATACAGATGACATATTTGTATATTTGTGTTGTAGGTCTCAGTACGGTTTGTTTCAGAGGGTCTGGGTACGGTTGGAGCATTCACATTATGAGCAAAAAATACTGAGTCATTGATCTGAGTTTGTTGACATGGCTGAAAGGGGCCGCGTGTGAAAACACTATAAGATGTCAATACAGGGGCCCAATCATTTAACTCTAAAAATCACTTAAAGACCAGAATTCTTTTGTGTGGTTTATTTGTTCAAAATAACAAGCAGAAATACTGAGCATTTAGGATAAAATTGAACAGGATTATTCACCAGTATTAGCATGAAACCTGGGGCTCTTTGTTTAAGGTTACAGGGTCTCCAACCCTTTTCCTCTGGTAATCTATTTACAAATGTGAAAAGTGCTACAAATTAAGTAAATATAAGAGCCACAGCCTTAGATGGGTACAGTCAGAGGCCTAAACACCCCCAAACTAAACAACATTTAGTTACAACATTTTTGAGTTTTTATTTTTATACAGGACTCCACACAGACTTTAGCCACACCTCAAAAACTTAAAAATCATTACCTGTAAAAGCAACAGTGCAGAACAAGGAAATGAAAGCAAATGGTTCCTATAAATGTGTGTAACACTATGTGTAACACTAGACCGCCTGAAGGATGCCTGTACGTGAGAGATGTGTAGAGTCTGATAACTTAAGATAAGACAACACACTAAAGGATTTACCTTGTTGACATGTTTCGGCTGCTGCTGTTGCCATCTTCAGAACTGTCACCGGTGTTGGTGGTGACGTGACTTATATCAGCTGTTGTTTCTTCCTGTAGGTGTGGTCAGCCTGATGGACCTGGCAGCTCGCTCATTCGTAGATGCCGTTGCAGAAGCGAGGCAAGCGTGGAGGTATCAGAGCTATGCTAGCGGCTAGCCCGCACTGGCCGGCTATTCCATCTATTCTCCTCGCCAACCTGCGGTCTCTGGATAATAAAATGGACTATCTCAGACTGCGATCTGCCCTGCGCGACATGAGGGAGTGCTGTGTTTTTGTTTTTACGGAAACATGGTTACACGGAAACATCCCGGACTCAGCGGTGCGCTTGGACGAGCTATCATGCTACCGCTCGGACCGATCGAGCAGTGTCCCTGGAGTTAAATCCCGCGGAGGGGGTTTAATCATCTTTCTTTGGGACGCTTATTGTCGGGACGCTGTGGTGGTATGTAGACACTGTACACCTCGTGGAGTTTATGATTCTGAAGTGCCGGCCTTTTTATCTCTAGGGAATTTACACCCCCCCATCCTCCCCCAATAACGCTGATAGAAGGGAGGCACTGTACGAGTTGTATAACTCCATTAGTGAACAAAAGAAGGCTCAACCGGATGGATTTTTTATCCTTGCCGGAGATTTCAACCATGCAGACCTCAGGACTGTCATACCACAAATGCAACAGCATGTTGATTTCTCCACCAGGGGAAACAACACAAAGAAGCGTACAAGGCCCCCCCCTCCCCTCCCCCACATAGGCCTCTCTGACCACATCTCTGTTGTGCTCAGACCGGCATACAGACCCCGTGTGAGGGTCTCCAGGCCGGCTCTGAAGCAGATCCAGGTGTGGCCAGAGGGGGCCTCGTCTGCACTACAGCACTGCCTCGGTACAACAGACTGGGCAGTGTTCAAACAGGCCGCCACATACAACAACCACACTGACATTGAGGAGTACGCAGACACTGTGACCTCCTACATCACCAAATGCATTGGTGATGTCACACACACCAAGACTATCATCACCAGGGCTAACCAGAAGCCATGGCTGACAGGGGAGGTTCACAGGCTGTTGAGAGCCAGGAACGCTGCCTTCAGAGCCGGGGATGTCACACATCTGAAGGCAGCAAGAACCAACCTGTCCCGTGGCATCAGGAAAGCCAAACACAAATACACACAGAAAATAACCTGACACTTTAGAGACAGCAGGGACACACGGAGTCTGTGGCAGGGCATCCAATGCGTCCGACATTGTGGGTGACCCGAGCCACCCCTCACACAGCCTCTTCAGCCTCCTGCCCACGGGGAGAAGGTACCGGAGTCTCCGGGCCCACTCCACCAGACTGTCAAACAGCTTCATCCACCAGACTGTCAAACAGCTTCATCCACCAGACTGTCAAACAGCTTCATCCACCAGACTGTCAAACAGCTTCATCCACCAGACTGTCAAACAGCTTCATCCACCAGACTGTCAAACAGCTTCATCCACCAGACTGTCAAACAGCTTCATCCACCAGACTGTCAAACAGCTTCATCCACCAGACTGTCAAACAGCTTCATCCACCAGACTGTCAAACAGCTTCATCCACCAGACTGTCAGGAAGCTGAACTCTCACCTTACCCGTCTCCCACTCTCCCATATTGGCATAACCTGTGTTCCATAAAAAGACATGTCACTCTAGACACTTTAAAAACTGCTGCTAAGGACGACTGTTGCACTGTTGCACATTTACATTTACTACTGGAATTTTACTACTGTTGTTTCCTCCTGTTACTGCACTAGAATTACTACTGCTGCACATTTATTTTTATCTTTACTTTCAGTAGTCTGTAGTTGTAGTCTGCACTCTGTACTCTGTAGTCTGTACTGTGTAGCACTCCTCCAGAGCCGAGTGTCCTGCTCACAGCTCCTGGGTCCTGCTCACAGCTCCTGGGTCCTGCTCACAGCTCCTGGGTCCTGCTCACAGCTCCTGGGTCCTGCTCACAGCTCCTGGGTCCTGCTCACAGCTCCTGGGTCCTGCTCACAGCTCCTGGGTCCTGCTCACAGCTCCTGGGAGGGCATCTGGATCATCTGGAGGAAGCGACTCACGTGACCAAATCAAACCCCAAAACTCTGAGTTTGAATAAACATCAACACTTCTACAAATATAAAGAGTTCAGGAGTTTTTATGTGTCACAGACTTTAAAACACGTCAATAATAAAGTGTGACTCATGAGACTGATCAATAAACTACACAAACACACTGGGACATTTCACACTGGGACATTTCACACTGGGACATTTCACACTGGGACATTTCACACTGGGACATTTCACACTGGGACATTTCACACGATCGGCTCAGTGTTCCCCATCCCGACTTTAAAGGGATAGTGCAGTTTACACAAATGTAATCCGGCCGTGAGAAGTCCATCAGCTCCATCCACCACATCTTCTGAAAAATGCTCCTTCGTTATTAAAAACATCAACCCAGAGTTTTGTTAGGACTCTTTATTGAAGTTCATGTTTGGATTCTTTCAAACAGTCATAGTTTTCAACAAGAGTTACAAGGATTTACAGAGCAGTGAAGAGCGTACGGTTCAAATGTTTATCCAAAACAATCACAATTAGAATAGCAATTAGATTGAATTAGGCTAACAAAGGAAACCTGATTTTATGGCAGAAAAAATGATTTTAAAGAACTTTAGCCTGTTATACATTTAGACTCTATGACCCCCGATTGTTACAGACTGGACATTTCAACTCACAATATTGATCTAAAACAACTTCATAAACAAAGACACCACTGATGCCTTCACCTTCCAGGCCTTCTCCAGCTCTTCCTTGAGCCCCTGGTATTTCTCTAGTTTCTCGTGTTCCTTTTTCCTGATGTTACCATCTCTTGGTGTTGCAATGTCCACCACCACGGCTCTGTTCTGTTGCTTATCCACCACCACTATGTCTGGTTGGTTCACCATCACCATTTCAGTCTGTATCTGGAAGTCCCACAGGATCTTGGCTCGGTCATTCTCCGCAACCTTCGGAGGTGTTTCCCACCTTGACCTTGGGGTCTCCAGCCCGTACTCTGCACAGATGTTTCTGTACACTATGCCCGCCACTTGGTTGTGTCGCTCCATGTATGATTTCCCTGCAGCATCTTACACCCTGCAGTTATGTGCTGGACTCTCTCAGGAGCCTCTTTGCACAGCCTACACCTTGGGTCTTGTCTGGTGTGGTAGATCTGGGCCTCTATTGCTCGGGTGCTCCAGGCTCCTGTGCTCCAGGATGAGGGCCTCTGTGTGTCCTTCAGACCCTCTCCAGCCATTGGCAGGATTTCTTGATATCAGCCACTTCAGTTATGTTTCGGTGGTATGCCCCATGTAGGGGTTTGTCCTGCCATGATGGTCCCTCCAGCACCTCTTCCTCTGAGCTCCACTGTCTGAGGCATTCCTTGAGCACATCATCTGTCGGGGCCTTGTCCTTGATGTACTTATGGATTTTGGATGTTTCATCCTGGACAGTGGTTCCCACACTCACTAGTCCTCGGCCTCCTTCCTTCCGGCTCGTGTACAGTCTCAGGGTGCTGGATTTGGGATGGAAGCCTCCATGCATGTTCAGGAGCTTTCGTGTCGTCTGTGGTCTGTATCTCCTCCTTTGGTCAGCTTATGATTCCTGCTGGGTATCTGATCACTGGCAGGGCTTATTGATTTTCTCTAAGTGCTCATACAGAAGCTGTACATCATCTACATAACGGTTGACCCTCTTCATCTCCGTGCTGCATTTGCTTTTATATAAACCATAAGCCACTCCTCCTATTCCTCCTGATGACACTGCTCCCCCCACTGCTCGTTTCACTGCACACCCTGTGCTACACCCACCCAATAAACCCTACTAATCCCCCGAGAAATAACCCTAAGACCACTGCAATTATCAGTCTATTTCTCTTCAAGAACTACTTGAGTTTAAACAAGAGTTCTGAGTGAACCAGGACTAAACCAGGACTAAACCAGGACTAAACCAGGACTAAACCAGGTCTAAACCAGGACTAAACCAGGACTAAACCAGGACTAAACCAGGACTAAACCAGGTCTAAACCAGGACTTAACAAGGACTAAACCAGGTCTAAACCAGGACTAAACCAGGTCTAAACCAGGTCTAAACCAGGACTAAACCAGGACTAAACCAGGACTAAACCAGGTCTAAACCAGGTCTAAAACAGGTCTAAACCAGGTCTAAAGCAGGACTACACCAGGACTAACCCAGGACTAAACCAGGACTAAACCAGGACTAAACCAGGACTAAACCAGGACTAAACCAGGACTAAACCAGGACTAAACAAGGACTAAACCAGGTCTAAACCAGGACTAAACCAGGTCTAAACCAGGTCTAAACCAGGACTAAACCAGGACTAAACCAGGACTAAACCAGGACTAAACCAGGTCTAAACCAGGTCTAAAACAGGTCTAAATCAGGTCTAAAGCAGGACTACACCAGGACTAAACCAGGTCTAAACCAGGTCTAAAGCAGGACTAAACCAGGACTAAACCATGACTAAACCAGGTCTAAACCAGGTCTAAACCAGAACTAAACCAGGACTGAACCAGGACTAAACCAGAACTAAACAAGGACTAAACCAGGACTAAACCAGGACTAAACCAGAACTAAACAAGGACTAAACTAGAACTAAACCAGGACTAAACCAGGTCTAAACCAGGACTAAACCAGGACTGAACCAGAACTAAACCAATTCTAAACCAGATCTAAACCAGGTCTAAACCAGGACTAAGCCACCTAAGCACCAGGTTGTGGGCCCATCACTCTAGAGCAGAGCATTTTTTATTTTGGTTTGTTTTGTTTTTTTACATTTGGACCAAAACGATGACGCGGCGCTGCCCAAACCTACGAGTATCACCATGAAGAACATCGACCTGGAGAAGGACGAGACACCACAGGGGGCAGTGTGGGGAGACCGACAAAATGGCTCCTCTCTTAAAGATTCTTCAAACATGAATCAGTCCAAATCCAACTTCAGAGGATGAGTGAGAAGAAACGACTAGAGAAACATCTGAAGAACTGTTTTTGCAGAATAGATCTGATTTAAAGGGGAAAACGTGAATATACTTCAGACTTTCACTTCAGGTACTGAGCTTTGATTTTCTCTAAGTTCTCATACAGGAGCTGTACGTCATCTACATAACATTTGACCTCCACCTCAGGAGAATCCATCCATTTATATGAATCATAAGCCCCCACTGCTCCCACTGCTGCTCCCACTGCTCCTCCCACTGCTGCTCCCACTGCTCCTCCCACTGCTGCTCCCCCTGCTCCTCCCCCTGCTCCTCCCACTGCAAACCCTATGCCACCCAATAGCAATCCAACACCAAACCCTTTTAATCCCCCGATTAATGCCCCTAAGCCTATTCCACCTATCAGTGTCATTCCCTTGAAGAAGATGAGCACTTTTTCTTTGGCCATCTGTTTCTTTTCCCAGACTGAGAATTTTCCTGGTGAAGACTTTTCTATCTTCTCAGCCTTCTTTTGTATTAACTGGTGAACCTGCTCCAGTATCTCATTGGTGTAGAATCCTTTGTTCTCCTCCACGGTTTGGTCAATGGTCTTCAGCAGCTCTTCAATCTGGTGCTGGTTGTTTCTGTAGTCATCCTGGCTGTTGTTCCAGTATTTATTATCAATAACATGACAGCGGCCTCCACATTTCTCCACCAGGTTCTTCAGGTCTTTGTTTTCATTGACCCAGTCGTGGATCTTCATCCCTGGAGGCAGGTCATCACCATGTGTGAACACCAGGGTGGTGTACTTGAACACCTCTTTAGAGAAGTACTTGACCATCAGAGCCACAGACGCCTGCTCCAATAGTGTGAACTTCTCGATTTTCAGCAAGAGCAGGAAAGCATGGGGCCCAGGAGCACACTCCACAATGCACTTTAGCACTTCATCACTCAGCTCAGAGCTCCTGGGGTTTGTGTCGAAGAAGTCTGGAGTGTCCACCAGTTGGATGTTTCTCCCGTTAATGGTTCTGGTTTCAGAAACACAGACCTTTGTCTCTGAGTTTGCAGAATGACTCACAGTGAAAGTGTTTTCTCCAAACAAAGTGTTGGCCAGGCTGCTCTTTCCTGACCCACTTTTGCCCAGAAGCACGATCCTCCTGGTGTTTGTCTCTGGAAGAGAAAAGAAAGAAAATGGAGTGAATGGGTGTCCTGGTGTGGTCCTGGTGTGGTCTAGTCTCCTGGTGTGGTCTAGTCTCCTGGTGTGGTCTAGTCTCCTGGTGTGGTCTAGTCTCCTGGTGTGCTCTAGTCTCCTGGTGTGGTCTAGTCTCCTGGTGTGGTCCTGGTGTGGTCTAGTCTCCTGGTGTGCTCTAGTCTCCTGGTGTGCTCTAGTCTCCTGGTGTGCTCTAGTCTCCTGGTGTGGTCTAGTCTCCTGGTGTGGTCCTGGTGTGGTCTAGTCTCCTGGTGTGGTCCTGGTGTGGTCTAGTCTCCTGGTGTGCTCTAGTCTCCTGGTGTGCTCTAGTCTCCTGGTGTGGTCGCCTGCTGAAGTTCCTGAAGTAAATTTTCGATTAATTTTTCCCACAGACTTTTCATAAAATTCTGCTTTATGCTTTTTATATATAATGTTTTATAACATTTCAGAAAGAGATTTTATATAAAATGATAGGTCTCTTGGTCATCGGTTTTCACAGAGCTGAGTCACTGTTGAGCTCCATAATAAAAACCAACAGTGAAACTATTTAACAAATAAAACAAATAAACTAAATATCAGCCTCATCCAAAATATAACTTTTGGAGCATCTTGAAATAGGAACATAGGCCTAATCTACATTGCATCTTCTACACTGTTACGTAAGATCATTCTTCTCAAACGGTTTAGGAAGTTTCACTACAGAAACTCTGATTATACAAGCACAAAACTCAACCACACAAGTACAAAACTCAACCACACAAGCACAAAACCCAACCACACAAGTACAAAACTCAACCACACAAGTACAAAACTCAACCACACAAGCACAAAACTCAACCACACAAGTACAAAACTCAACCACACAAGTACAAAACTCAACCACACAAGTACAAAACTCACCACACAAGTACAAAACTCAAGCACACAAGTACAAAACCCAACCACACAAGCACAAAACTCAACCACACAAGTACAAAACTCAACCACACAAGTACAAAACTCACCACACAAGCACAAAACTCAACCACACAAGCACAAAACTCACCACACAAGCACAAAACTCAACCACACAAGCACAAAACCCAACCACACAAGTACAAAACTCAACCACACAAGTACAAAACTCAACCACACAAGCACAAAACTCAACCACACAAGCACAAAACTCAACCACACAAGTACAAAACTCAACCACACAAGTACAAAACTCAACCACACAAGCACAAAACTCAACCACACAAGTACAAAACTCAACCACACAAGTACAAAACTCACCACACAAGTACAAAACTCAACCACACAAGTACAAAACTCAACCACACAAGTACAAAACTCAACCACACAAGTACAAAACTCAACCACACAAGCACAAAACTCAACCACACAAGTACAAAACTCAACCACACAAGCACAAAACTCAACCACACAAGCACAAAACTCAACCACACAAGCACAAAACTCAACCACACAAGTACAAAACTCAACCACACAAGCACAAAACTCAACCACACAAGTACAAAACTCAACCACACAAGCACAAAACTCAACCACACAAGTACAAAACTCAACCACACAAGTACAAAACTCAACCACACAAGTACAAAACTCAACCACACAAGCACAAGTACAAAACTCTAGCCCCCTAGGCCAATCCAATCCAACTTTATTTCTATAGCACATTTTATAAACAGAGACAGTTTCCAAAGTGCTGCACATAAAATCAATAAAACTTAATAAAAACATGACTAAAATAGCAATAAATAAAGTGATAATAATAAAATCACTAAAAACAAAAGCAATTTATAAAAACACAGAGGAGCACACAGCTCGTGCGGTATTAAAGCCAGAGAATAAAAGTGGGTCTTAAGACGAGACTTAAAACTCTCCAGTGTGGGGGCAGTTTGGACATGAGGGGGCAGAGCGTTCCATAACTTAGAGAAAGCCCTGGGCCCCCGAGTTTTAAGTCTAGTCTTAGGGCCCACGAGCTGGAGCTGCCCTCTGACCTCAGAGCACCGGGCTGTAGATTTGGATGAGGTCACAGATGTATTTTGGGACCAGTCCATTCAAAGCTTTAAAAACAAACAATAAAATCTTAAAATCGATCCTAAAACGAACAGGAAGCCAGTGCAAAGACACAAGAACAGGGGAGATGTGCTCATATTTCTTCTGTCCTGTTAAAAGGCGCAGCAGCAGGCCCACAGTGAATATAAAACATGTGATAAACAAGACAATAAACACCAGGACTAAAACATCACATATACCTGTAGCAAAAGTACAAAAGGCTTGTGTAAAATACAAATAAGTAAAATACACAATGTCAGTGTCATTTAAAGGGATAGTGTGTGTGTGTTTTTTTATGTGAATCTGTATGGTTCCCCTCTAACAGTGTCGTGCATTAGCCTGTTCACCTCTAAGTGGATGTTTACAAGTGAACAGGCTAATAATAAGTAAAGGCGCGCAGTGATACGACTCGAGAGAAAATAGCACCAAACGAATTAGGCTGCTGAATTTTTCACGGACAACTCTTTGTGATGCAAATATGTCACTTTTTGGACAAATATTGTTTTGAGAAGAAAAACAAGCTTTATTAAATGTCCCTGCTAACTTACCGGACCTACTTTCATCAGCGCCAGAACCGGAGCAGAACCCGGCTCAGACAATGCGGTCAGCGGTAAGCCAGTGTTAATGTACGACACTGTTAATGCACGACACTGCTATTTGTATTTTTATTTTTATTTCTTTCTGTAAAGCGTCTTTGAGTAGTTTTGAAAAGCGCTATATAAATCTTATGTATTATTATTATTATTATTATTATTAACCCATACAGATTCACATAAAAAAAACGCACTATCCCTTTAAGTGTCATTTAAGCAGCAGTGTCAGTGTCATTTAAGCAGCAGTGTCAGTGTCATTTAAGTGGAGTTAATATGATTAACTGAGATTCAGGAGCTGGACCACACCTCACCCTCCTCCCAGCCAATCACAGCTCATCTCGACCGCGCCTTCAGTTACCCAGAAGCCCTATTTATACAGCCTATCCTGAAAACACCGTCCGTGTCAGCTCTCTCGACCCGGGCTGCTAACAACCCGATTCAAACCCCAACCTGTCACACGTTTCCTAGTTCCTTCCAGTTCGCGAATTCCTTACACCGTGATGGATCCTACGAGGATCCCATTCAGGGATCTGCAGCTGGAGGATCTTCCATCGCATGTCCGCTCCGCAGTAAGAACCGCCGTACGGCGTTCAACCCATGGCCTGCACCGCCCAGTGAACGCTCCTGGTGCGTGCTCACACAGCGAACCTCCACCTCCAAGGAGCACCGTACATCCACCGTCAATATATCTGTAGCTGACGGTATCTAAGGTTTATCCACGTTGTCCCCCTAGTCTGCCTCCCCCTCCTGGTGTAGGCGTTTGGTGCAGCCCGGCACCCGCTGTGCCCCATCAGACTGACACATCAGGACAAGATCTTCAACCGTTTAGATCAAGAATGTAACGTCGGCACTCTGGATCGAGACGAACGAGCTTTCGGGTTCCCGCCATGTTTCCCACACGCAGCTGCAGACGTCGCCACTCCCACCTCTCCTCCACTACAGTCTCATAGCTCCCCCTGCTGGGGGCGAAGTAGTATCACCACCAGTGCCCGGTAAATGTCTTCTGTCTACTGTGCAGTTTCATTTGAATTCTCTCGTATTATCTCAGCTGCTTTCAGCAGGCCATCTCCCCTTTAAGATTCTTGACATTGAACTCTAATTTCAAATGGCCAAAGTGTGTTAGTGGAGTGGTCAGATGCAGTAACAGTGAGCACTCAGCATGTTGTGGAGTTGTGACGGTGCATGTTCTGTGAGGACCTCAGCTCGACCCAGAGGGACTGACCCTAACCCTTGTGCTTTTACAAACTCTACGTAAACATCAGGTTATTTCAGCTTTTGCAAACACTGAGTTCACTTCACATGAGGCAAAGATCATGACTGAAATCAGCAGCTTGAAACACAAAAACATATCACATTATTCACATGAAGAAAACGAATGAGGACGTTTACAAGAACAATATGAAACATGAAAGTTATTTATCAAAGAACAAACATTTTAACAGCAAACGGACTTCCTCCAATCGGGAAATTCCCAACATTACAAACCTGAGCTGAACTCACAGGACAAATCAATACAGTCCACAAAGTTCAGTCTGAACCATGCTCGTCCGCACACTGCTCTGTGAGACTTTTATCTCATTAAAACACGATAAAAACATGATTCAAAACAGGATGAAAACATGACGTGCTCTTTCATTTGTTTTTCAGTCGTGTTCGCTCTTTTCTTCAGCGCGGAGCAGCTCTGGACCTCAGCTCACGGTGAGTCTCAGTGTCGAATGTGTTTTATTGGATTAGTGGTTTTATGCTCTTGTCTTATGTTTTTATTTCAAATTTTTACAGTCGGTCACATTGTGTCTTTGTCTTTTGTCTGATTATTTTGAGTTTTTATCTATTTTTTTGTAAAATTCTCATTAAGGGTTTAGATAATGAAATAGCACAGACATTTTGTTGTGAGGGAGATTGGAGTTCAGAGTAAAACGTGTTTGTTCTACAGCTGCTTTCAGGTGACATCACAACATTCTATAGCCGAGGTGTTCTCCAGGGGGGTCGCAACCCCTAGGGGGGTCATGGAGGTACTGCAGGGGGTTGTGAGATCTTTTTATTTGTTTTTATTTTTTAATATTTCTTAATTTTTGAAGGCTGAAGATGAACCAGTTTTCAGTGGACCAAAGATGTTCCCAGGTGTGTGAAAGGAGGAATGCTCCCTCATCTCGGTCGATGCTGTCCGGGCCTCGGTTCCTGGTTTCATCGTCCTCCTGATCCAGAGTTTGAACTTGCTGTTTTCTGATCCAATGACCCGAGCTCCATCCCGATCACACACACACACACACACACAACCAGGAGACTCTAAAGGTAAAAAAAGAGCTGTTCACTTGGAAACTCCCACTTGATGACATCACGAGGTGGAACAGAGCGTTTGGAGCTTTGGAGATGTTACAGATGAATAATAAAGAGTTCCTCAAACATGAGAATGAAACAAACACAACTCCAGGTGTGTTTGTTTGTGGGTTTGTGTGACGTCTTTGTGTGTTTGTTTTGTTCAGAGCTGTAACACTGCCGCACTTTAACACCAAAGTAAATAACTCCACAAAAAGACGATTCTTTTTCAAATGTGATTTAATAAAATAAATATAATAACGTGAACGAGCCTGTGTGGTCACTGCGCCCTCTGCTGGTCACAGGAGAGAACGACAGGATCTGACTCTGCACACGACTACCAGACCAGTCCTGTTGTATTAAAGCTGCACTGTGTCACTTTTCTGTTGTGGGTTCATCACCTGGATACGTCATTGGTCTGGAATGTTCCGCAGTGTGACATTAAACAGCTCTACTTTACATTTATTCAATCACAGATGGTTTTATCGTACAAAAATCCCTAGAAAATCACACATTCTGATGCCTCTCCACAGATCTGACCCGGAACTTGGTCCAGTTTGGTTTCTATGGAGATAGAAAGGTTTAATGCCATACTGTGGAACATTCCAGACAAAGCAATAACATCTCCATGGAGCAAAACATTGGACAGACGCTCCACCAGAAAAGTTACACAGTGCAGCTTTAATGGTGGTGTTGTGTAAGCTGCAGCATCTCCGTGGAAACGCAGAGTCTCAGGTCAGGAGACATTTAATGTGGGACAAAAAATATGAAATAAAACCAATGATTCATAACACCCAGAGTTTAACCTGAACGACGTTTAGTCCTGGTTTAGTTCTGGTTTAGACCTATTTTAATCCTGGTTTAGTCCTGGTTTAGTCCTGGTTTAGACCTATTTTAGTCCTGGTTTAGTCCTGGTTTAGTCCTGGTTCGGTCCTGGTTTAGACCTGGTTGAGACCTGGTTTAGTCCTGGTTTAGTCCCGGTTCAGTCCTGGTTTAGACCTAATTTAGTCCTGGTTTAGTCCTGGTTCAGTCCTGGTTCAGTCCTGGTTTAGACCTGGTTTAGACCTGATTTAGACCTGGTTTAGTCCTGGTTTAGTCCTGGTTTAGTCCTGGTTTAGTCCTGGTTCAGTCCTGGTTTAGACGGGGTTTAGTCCTGGTTCAGTCATGGTTTAATCCTGGTTTAGACCTGGTTCTGTCCTGGTTTAGTCCGGGTTTAGTCCTGGTTTGGTCCTGGTTTAGTCCTGGTTCTGTCCTGGTTTAGTCCGGGTTTAGTCCTGATTTAGTCCTGGTTTAGTCCTGGTTTAGTCATGGTTTAGTCCTGATTCAGTCCTGGTTTAGTCCTGGTTTAGTCCTGGTTTAGTCCTGGTTTAGTCCTGGTTTAGACGGGGTTTAGTCCTGGTTCAGTCATGGTTTAATCCTGGTTTAGACCTGGTTTAATCCTGGTTTAGACCGGGTTTAGTCCTGGTTTGGTCCTGGTTCAGTCCTGGTTTAGACCTGGTTCTGTCCTGGTTTAGTCCTGGTTTAGTCCTGGTTTAGTCCTGGTTCAGTCCTGGTTTAGTCCTCGTTTGGTCCTGGTTCAGTCCTGGTTTAGACCTGATTTAGACCTGGTTGAGACCTGGTTCAGTCCTGGTTCAGTCCTGGTTTAGACGTGGTTTGGTCCAGGTTCAGTCCTGGTTTAGACTTGATTTAGACCTGGTTGAGACCTGGTTGAGACCTGGTTTAGTCCTGGTTCAGTCCTTCAGCCGCTTGTATCGGTGATCTCGTCCTTTCGGTCATTACCCAGAGCTCGAGACCATAGGTGAGGGGAGGAACGTAGATCGACGGTAAATCGAGAGCTTTGCCTTTCGGCTCAGCTCCCTCTTCACCACAACGGTCCGGTACAGCGACCGCATCACTGCCGACGCTGCACCGATCCACCTGTCAATCTCATGCTCCATCCTCCCCTCACTCGAGAACAAGACCCAGAGATACTTGAACTTCTCCACCTGAGGAGGAACTCTCCACCACCCAGAGAGGACACCACCTTTTTCTGGTGGAGAACCATGGCCTCGGATTTGGAAGAGCTGATCCCCCATCCCAGCCGCTTCACACTCGGCTGCAAACCGTCCCAGTGCACGCTAGAGGTCCACATCGGATCCCCTCCGGCCCCTGACTGCACCTAAAAATTCTGTCCAAAAATATATAAATATATAAATAACAGAACCGGTGACAAAGGGCAGCCCTGGCGGAGTCCAACATGCACCGGGAACAGATCCGACTTACTACCGGCAATGTGAACACAGCTCCTGCTCCGGTCATACAGGGACCGAACAGCCCTTAACAAAGGGCCCTGAACCCCGTACTCCCAGAGCACTCTCCACAGGACCCCACGAGGGACATGGTCGATCTTCTCCAGATCCACAAAGCACATGTGGACTGGTTGGGCAAACTCCCATGCACCCTCGAGCACCCGATGGAGAGTATAGAGCTGGTCCAGTGTTCCCCGGCCGGGACGAAAACCTCAATTCTCCTCCTGAATCCGAGGGTCGACTATCGGTCGAATTCTCCTCTCCAGCACCCTGGAATAGACCTTACCGGGAAGGCTGAGGAGTGCGATTCCCCGATAGTTGGAACACACCCTCCAGTCCCCCTTCTTAAACAGAGGGACCACCACCCCGGTCTGCCAGTCCAGAGGTACTGTCCCCGATCGCCACGCCATGTTGCAGAGACGTGTCACTACATACTGACAGGTACCGGCGGGCCAAGCGTGCTGCAGCCCGGGTGGTCACAGAGGCAAAAACTCGAGGTTGGGAGGAGTTCAGAGAGGCCATGGAGGAGGACTATCACCTCAGGAGGGGGAAGCAGTGCTTCACCAACACTGTTTACGGTGCGGGTGGAGAGCTGTTGACCTCGACTGGGGATGTTGTCAGACGGTGGAAGGAATACTTTGAGGATCTCCTCAATCCCGCCGTCACGTCTTCTGAGGAGGAAGCAGAGGCTGAGGACTCGGAGGCGGACTCGTTCATCACCCTGGCTGAAGTTACTGAGGTGGTTGGAAAGCTCCTCGGCGGTAAGGCCCCTGGGGTGGATGAGATCCGTCCTGAGTATCTTAAGTCTCTGGATGTTGCAGGGCTTTCTACATACAAATATTGAGCTCCAAAATCAACAGTTCCAGCTTTAGATAATAAGGAGGAAGTGGATGGAGTGATTCTTTTTATAATGACACTGTTATATTACGATTAGAATTTTTATTAAACACAACACACAGAAATTTACTGTAAGCCAAGCTTCGGTTTAAGGCCTGTGCTTTTGGAGACCGTCCCACTGATCTCTCTGGTCCTTGTGGTCCTTCTGGTCTTTCTGGTCTCTGTGGTCCCTCTGGTCTCTCTGGTCCCTCTGGTCCTTCTGGTGCCTGTGGTCATAAAACAATTTGAACTACAGTTCCCATAATGCACTGCTGCCTATAGCGCCGACTCGGACCCTCCTCTGCTGCAGCAGTGAGAGAGACGGACTTTAAAATTTACTCCAACTAAGAAACAGACAGAACACTCAGCAGAAGCTTCAGAAACAGATGAGAGTCAGTGCTAAAGCCAGAGGAGCCTCAGGAGCCTCAGGAGCCTCAGGAGCCTCAGGAGCCTCAGGAGCCTCAGGAGCCTCAGGAGCCTCAGGAGCCTCAGGAGTTCAGGCTGCAGGAGCTCAGGCTGCAGGAGCTCAGGCTGCAGGAGCTCAGGCTGCAGGAGCTCAGGCTGCAGGAGCTCTGGAGGAGTGGTTTACTCTTGCACATGTACAGTACCAAATATCTCCTCAAAGGTTCATGGTTTGTTTAAGGTTTGCAGAAGTAAAGACCCCAGAGCTGTGGTGAAGATATGACTGAACTGAAAACAGCAGAGACACTTTAGGGTTTGGAGAACTGCTTAAAGCCTCTAATAAATCATGAATATTACTTTTATTAACAAGCCTATTATTTTGGTGACTCCATGAGGACCTGAGTTCGAGCGCCCTGTTTCAGACGCTCTTATATTTGAATGACGTTAAATGGGATTGACTTTTATTTTTAAACATTTTAGATGAGCTTCAAATGCCTATGAAAGGTTCAACACTGTTATATTTAAGTTTTTCCAAAAGAAAAATACAGTGGTACCTGTATTATTTATAACTACAGTATAACTGCATTGTCCTGTGTTTACCTGAGTGGACTGTAGGGGGCGCCGTCTCCCGCAGTTGTTGCCTGAGTGGGCGGGGCCAGCAGCAGCGGCGTGGAGGACGGAGGGGGAGGAGGAGGAGGAGAGCAGGAGAACAGGTCCTCGTACTGGTCCCACAGGTCCAGCTCATCCACGGCCAGGTTTGGGACCAGGTTTGGGACCAGGTTTGGGACCAGGTTTGGGTCCTGGCCTGGGTCTTGGCCTGGGTCCTGGCCTGGGTCCTGGCCTGGGTCCTGGCCTGGGTCCTGGCCTGGGTCCTGGCCTGGGTCCTGGCCTGGGTCCTGGCCTCTCTGTGGGTCAGTTTTCCTGCCGGTTTCTTCTTGAGGTTTACTTTGGGTTGGAGTTAAGCCGGAGCAGACTACACCTCCCAGAATCCCTCTCTTTGTGTGAGGAAGAGCCTTCAGTCCTTCACTCCTCCACCAGTGGCCGCCGTGGTCCACCGCACCTCTGGTTTCGCTTTCACACGTGTTTAACCTAATCCCGGCGGTTGGATCGGCGACGTCAGATGAAGTTCCCGCGTTTAGATCCTTGTCCCGTGTGTCTGAAGCTTCTGTAAGCGCCTCCTCCCTCGTTGGACCTTTCGTGAAAAGTTTACCGCTGTCTAAGGCTACACTTGGTGTTCGCTCCAGAGGGAAGTTACTGATTAGAGCTTTTATCCTCAGATGGTGTGCATTCGGGGCATCTGGGGTATTTTTGGAGGCTTTGGGAAGCATGCTGGGCTGTGGAAGCGTCTGCAGTGTGATCTTGGACAGACTGTGAGAGGGAGCGGACACTTTGAAGCTCTTGAAGTCTACGTTTGAGCCCTGTTTCGAGATGGAAGCCTCCAGACTTTGGTTGACCTTTGGTTTGGAGATGTTCTCAGACACATTTGGGTGTTTTGTCATACAACTCTCCAGCGTCTGACTTGACTTGGAGATCCTGTCCTCATTACTGTGAGTTGGAGCTTCTTCTCGTGTCTCTCTGGTTCTTTTGGCAGTTTGAGGCGTGGCTAGCGACGAATGGGTTCTCTCCGGTTCGCACATGGGGTCTGACACCACCTGCTCTCCGGTGGCTCTGAGCACTTTGGAGCTGGCATTTAGGTTCGGAGGCTCAGGTTTCTTCTTCAGAAACCTCTGGCTCTGCTCTGAGTGAGATGGTTTAGCAGGTTTGGAGCTCAGACTCACTTTGGGCTCTTTGGAGCTGTCGTGTTTGGGGTCAGGTGAAGGTGCTCGGCTGGCTTTAGCTTTCACACTGGGGTTGTTGGTGGAAGCCTTTGTTGTATCTTGTGCATCGTTGGGTTTTGGAGCTTTAGTTTTGACAGGAGCTGCGTTCTTTGCAGCGTTCTCCTTGGTTCCTGCAGTCTTCGTTGGTTTGGTGGTCTCCGGACCGATCAGGTTGGCTTTAGGGAGCTTGGCCTGTCTCACGGCTCTGGTTTTGTCTTCGTTCGGCCCTTGCTCCTTTCTGGTTCTGGGTTTTTCATCCAGGTTTTCGGGGAGTTTGTGGTGTTTCCGCTCCTTCTCCTCCGGCTCCTCTTTGGTCGGTCTCATGGTGCTTTTGGGGATTTTTGGCAGGGTGGAGTTCTCCCTGTGGTCCTTTTGGATCTTTGCATTTAGTTCATCTGAAAACCTGAAGACAAAAACTAAATGTTAAACCACGATTATTACAGAAAACTGTTGATCCAGTCCAATGTTTTATTCCATTATCAATTTAGGACTAAAGACAGAAAGATCCATTTTATCTTTGTTGGGATTCAGTGTGAAGTCTGACAGGGTCATACCTGACAGGGTCATACCTGACAGGGTCATACCTGACAGGGTGATATCTGACAGGGACATACCTGACAGGGTCGTACCTGACAGGGTCATACCTGACAGGGACATACCTGACAGGGCTGTACCTGACAGGGTCATACCTGACAGGGTGATACCTGACAGGGACATACCTGACAGGGTGATACCTGACAGGGACATACCTGACAGGGTCGTACCTGACAGGGACATACCTGACAGGGTCATACCTGACAGGGACATACCTGACAGGGACATACCTGACAGGGTCATACCTGACAGGGACATACCTGACAGGGTCGTACCTGACAGGGTCATACCTGACAGGGACATACCTGACAGGGACATACCTGACAGGGTCATACCTGACAGGGACATACCTGACAGGGTCATACCTGACAGGGACATACCTGACAGGGACATACCTGACAGGGTCGTACCTGACAGGGTCATACCTGACAGGGACATACCTGACAGGGTCATACCTGACAGGGACATACCTGACAGGGACATACCTGACAGGGACATACCTGACAGGGTGATACCTGACAGGGACATACCTGACAGGGTCGTACCTGACAGGGACATACCTGACAGGGTCATACCTGACAGGGTGATACCTGACAGGGACATACCTGACAGGGTGATACCTGACAGGGACATACCTGACAGGGTCATACCTGACAGGGACATACCTGACAGGGTCGTACCTGACAGGGTCATACCTGACAGGGACATACCTGACAGGGACATACCTGACAGGGTCATACCTGACAGGGACATACCTGACAGGGTCATACCTGACAGGGACATACCTGACAGGGTCATACCTGACAGGGACATACCTGACAGGGACATACCTGACAGGGTCGTACCTGACAGGGTCATACCTGACAGGGACATACCTGACAGGGTCATACCTGACAGGGACATACCTGACAGGGTCATACCTGACAGGGACATACCTGACAGGGTCGTACCTGACAGGGTCATACCTGACAGGGTCATACCTGACAGGGACATACCTGACAGGGACATACCTGACAGGGACATACCTGACAGGGTCGTACCTGACAGGGTCATACCTGACAGGGACATACCTGACAGGGACATACCTGACAGGGTCATACCTGACAGGGACATACCTGACAGGGTCATACCTGACAGGGACATACCTGACAGGGTCATACCTGACAGGGACATACCTGACAGGGACATACCTGACAGGGTCGTACCTGACAGGGTCATACCTGACAGGGACATACCTGACAGGGTCATACCTGACAGGGACATACCTGACAGGGTCATACCTGACAGGGACATACCTGACAGGGACATACCTGACAGGGTCATACCTGACAGGGACATACCTGACAGGGTCGTACCTGACAGGGTCATACCTGACAGGGTCATACCTGACAGGGACATACTTGACAGGGTCGTACCTGATGTTGAAGGAGTCGTGGGTGAAGAAGTCGTGCTCGAGCAGCTCTGAACACTCAGGTCTCTGCTCCGGCTCCATCTGGAGGCAACTCTGAGGAGAACACGAGACTTTATTTAAACATCCAGACCAGGACTAGACCAGGACCAAACCAGGACTAGACCAGGACCAAACCAGGACTAGACCAGGACTAGACTAGGACTAGACCAGGACTAGACCAGGACTAGACCAGGACTAGACCAGGACTAGACCAGGACGGGATCAGTACCTGGGCCAGGCTGACCGCGGCGGGGGGGAGGGACGGGAAGCGTTGCTGTAACGTGATTGGTCCAGAGCACTGAGGCAGACGCACTCCAGAGAACAGAAGGTTCGACTGGAACAGCTCCTGATGGTGAGACGTCAGGTCCCCTGCAACAGAACATCAAACTCCTACAGGACCATGAACGCTCTGATCACATGAAAATAAAAATGTCCTCTTTCTTTTCAGAAAAACTGCATTGTGTCGCCATGGTAACGGCTGAACATTCTGCCACAGAGGTACGCACAGAACCCCCCCCGCATCACGTCATTGCAAAATATCGATAAGCATCTCTGGAGGTCACGATAATTCCGCTGTGTACTACCTGCGTCATTATAAAGCGTTTCATGGTCCTAGAATCAGGAAGTGCACGTTAGCATGCTAGTTGCTGTTAGCTTTGTTGTGACGTACATGAAAACGGGTCAGGGGTGAAGAAGGTGTCCCCCTGAAAGAATATTCTGGCCTCCTTACCCGGTTCATGCCGCTGTCACTGAGTCAAACATTCACACTTTATGTGGCACAACGTGGTAACGGCACCAAAAAGGTTTAAGGCATCGCCCCCCACGAGAGACGGGGCCACGCTGTGACTCGGCAGTGTGCGATCAGGGCAACTGAGGCAAGCAGAGGTTGACCAATAAAATCTCAAATCATTGTGTGTCAAAAGTATTCTTAAATAGTTTCAAATTATATTCAAATGATCCTGTTTTCCCTTCACTTCACCGCAGAGGCCAGTCGGTTGTTTTGGAGGTTTGCGCATGCATCATCACCACGGGAACCTGACGGGAACCGGAGATGTGAGGCGATTCCCTGTGAGCACCGTGTGCGGCAGGAGACAACAACAGCAGCGCCACTTTTCAACACAAATGTCTGAAAATAACTCACTTTTAATGACAAGTCCGTGTTTGTAATGATCAGATGTTCATTAGAAACACAGACGTGGTTTAATGAAACACTGAGACAGTTTCAGGGCGAATCTGAAGGATCTGGACTGGACTCATGTGGGACTATTACACATGTGTGTGTGTGGGTGTGTGGGTGTGTGTGTGTACGATAGGAGGGCTGCGAACTTGGGGGAGGCTACATCAGAAGGAGAAGACACAGATTGAACTGTACCATCCAATCTGTGGAAATCCGTCTGGCACTCGGATAACATCGCGGATAAATGGATGTAGAACTGTGGAGAACAGCGGCTCAGTCCATATTCATTATCATATGTGCCAGGGGGAGGTTTGCGAGTCGCACAGCCCTGCAGGAAGTTGGAGGCCTGGCAGAAACCAGGGTTCTGGCAAATTGTCTGCTCGCCTGGGTTTTAAATATGTATCGATTATGTTAAATTTTGCCTTTCTGGTGTAATCAATTCTCCTGAAAATGTGATTCAACTGCTTTGTTTTGACTCTGCTTCTGCACAAACACGTCCAAGGTCGACAGCTACGGCCTTATCACACCACTCTACAAAACAAGACACTCCACATTCAGTTCACACTGATATGTTTTATGTAAAACACTCTGCCCTGTCTATTTAGTAATGTCTGCCTCTGCTTCAGTTTTCAATCAATTTCATCGATTTTTCTGGACTGCTCCCCTTCCCACCCGCCCGTCTGTCACCAACGAAAAAACACTGTGTGTTTACCTGTCCAGTTGTTGTTGTCGTAATATGTTTGTGAATATTGTTATTGATTGTGCTGCACTTTTCATCTCTGTATCTCCGAGTTGGCGGCCCCTCCCCTGACCGTCTCTAACTCTGTCCTGCTTTTTTTGTGTGTGTTTGTGTGTGTGTATGTGTGTGTGTGTCTCACCGAAACAGCGCACGATGTGGTGGATCTGGTCCAGGTCCGACTCTCCGGGGAACAGGGGTTGACTGGTGAGCATCTCCAGCAGCAAACAGCCCACGGCCCACACGTCCACGGGCCTGACGGGTCAAAGTCAGAGGTCAAAGTCTGTAGACCATGTGGACAGAGCTAACGCGCGAGCCGCTGTGTTCCAAACAGGAAGTGCTCCAGGCGGCTCTTCTGGCTCTTCTGACTCTGGCTCCAGTGGCTCACACTGGACCTGCTGCTGTGGCCTCGGTGTTCTGGTCTGAAATGTTCTTCTGAACATCTACAGGATCTACAGGATCTACAGCAGGGGTGCTCAATACGTCGATCGCGATCGACAGGTCGATCGGGGGCCAAGTGTCAGTCGATCATCAGAGCTTAATGCTCAAGTCCGATTTTTTTTGCGAAATCCAATTTTTTGCGCATGTGCCCCAGAGGACACGACGAGGTCACACGCAGCAAGCGCGCTCAATATTTACGGAATTCACCGCAAGTCAAGTTGCTGTAGTACTTGCTTTGCCGCTTCACTGCAGGCATGAAAATCCCTCACCTTAAGGCGAAATTCGCCAATACGTTCGGGATATGAGTCATATTATCGTGTTATTTCTGCATCAAAGGGACAGATTAGCTGACAGCAGGGGCCCGGGACTAAACCAGGACTAAACTGGGACTAAACCAGGTCTAAACCAGGACTAAACTGGGACTAATCCTGGACTAAACCAGGTCTAAACCAGGACTAAACCAGGTCTAGATCATGTCTAAATCAAGACTAAACCAGGTCTGAACCAGGACTGAGGTTCACCCTTATGGTGTGCCGAGATCTCGGTAGATCTCAGCACACCATCAACCTCAAAAGTAGATCCCGGTCAAAAAAAGATTGAGCACCCCTGATCTCCAGGATCTAAAGGTTCCTGGGTTTTTTTCATTTCTCTATTTTATCTCTAAATGAAGATCTGAACATAAATATCGGATCAATCAGACGCCTTCATTCAGTTTTTCTGTTGTACTTTTAAATTTGTTCTATTAGTCTTAAAATATCGCGATACAGGTTCATTTACAATTTGTCACGACTTGTTCGGTTTAAATTTGCTAATAGACCTTCAAAGACCCAATGTCCAGTTTTAATAAAAGTAAAATCAATAAAATAAACTGATGGTCAGGGTTCAGGGTTCAGGGTTCAGGGTTCAGGGTTCAGGGTTGTGGAGTCGTCAGTGTCACATCTGTGTTCAGATGAAAACAACAAAAAACACCAAACTACCGCCGAGCAGAGGATGTGCCGCTCTCCGGTGAAGAGGGCGGGCACTTTTAACAGCCTCAGTCATGATTGGCTCTTGTGGTTGCTATGACACTCGCGGTCGGATTTCCAAATATGGACCTGGCTCTAGATCGGCTCCTGTAACCGTTAGCGACAGGAGCTTCATCCGGAGCTGAGGCTGTGGGGGACGTCACAGTCTGTCCGCCGCCCACACGTCCACGGGCCTGAGGCATATCGGAACACTTCAGCCGTGTCTCAATTCGCAGTGTGCACAATTCAGAGTGTGGTGTTAAGGGCACTCCGCGGACTGCATGGGCGTCGGCGAAATGCGACAGGTCTCGCAACTACCAGATGCAGCTGTCGACCCCATTTTCTCCCGTAGAAGAAGTAGCGCGCGGTGCATGCTGGGATATATGACTGCGCGAAGTGTGCATGGATGCGCAGTTGGTCCACGCCCCGATTTCCATGGAAACAACTGCGGTTTTCAGGGTGCATTTTAAGTGTGCATGGGACAAAAATGACATATGCGCCGTGAAAACCACACTCCGAACTGTGCACTCTGAGAACTGAGACACGGCTTTCGTGTTTAAAAAGAACCACAGATGTTCTGATGCTTCGTGACTTTAGTCCGTCCCTGGACACGTACTTTCCGTAGTGCGTGTCGCCCACCAGCAGCTCGGGGGGGCGGTACCAGCGCGTGGCCACGTAGTCGGTGTAAGCTCCGCCCTCCGACGCCGCCACAGTGCGAGCGAAGCCGAAGTCGCACAGTTTGACCACGCCCCCCTGAGAAATGAGGATGTTCTCAGGCTTTATGTCGCGGTGGATCACCTGCACAGGTAAACACAAGAGCGAACAAGGACATGGACAACCTGAGACAGGAGGGACAGGAGGGACAGGAGGGACAGGTGAGACAGGTGAGACAGGTGAGACAGGAGGGACAGGAGGGACAGGTGAGACAGGTGAGACAGGTGAGACAGGAGGGACAGGTGGGACAGGTGAGACAGGTGAGACAGGAGGGACAGGTGAGACAGGTGGGACAGGTGAGACAGGTGGGACAGGTGAGACAGGAGGGACAGGAGGGACAGGTGAGACAGGTGGGACAGGTGAGACAGGTCAGACAAGTGAGACAGGTGAGACAGGTGAGACAGGTGGGACAGGTGGGACAGGTGAGACAGGTGGGACAGGTGAGACAGGAGGGACAGGTGAGACAGGTGAGACAGGTGGGACAGGTGAGACAGGAGGGACAGGTGGGACAGGTGAGACAGGTGGGACAGGTGAGACAGGAGGGACAGGTGAGACAGGAGGGACAGGTGAGACAGGTGGGACAGGTGAGACAGGAGGGACAGGTGAGACAGGAGGGACAGGTGGGACAGGTGAGACAGGTGAGACAGGAGGGACAGGTGAGAGGTGAGACGGGAGGGACAGGTGAGACAGGAGGGACAGGTGGGACAGGTGGGACAGGTGAGACAGGTGAGACAGGAGGGACAGGTGGGACAGGTGAGACAGGAGAGACAGGTGAGACAGGAGGGACAGGAGGGACAGGTGAGACAGGAGGGACAGGAGGGACAGGTGGGGCAGGAGGGACAGGTGGGACAGGTGAGACAGGTCAGACAAGTGAGACAGGTGAGACAGGTGAGACAGGTGGGACAGGTGGGACAGGTGAGACAGGTGGGACAGGTGAGACAGGAGGGACAGGTGAGACGGGAGGGACAGGTAAGACAGGAGGGACGGGTGAGACAGGAGAGACAGGAGGGACAGGTGAGACAGGAGGGACAGGTGAGACAGGAGGGACAGGTGAGACAGGTGGGACAGGTGAGACAGGAGGGACAGGTGAGACAGGAGGGACAGGTGGGACAGGTGAGACAGGTGAGACAGGTGGGAGAGGTGAGACAGGAGGGACAGGTGAGACAGGAGGGACAGGTGGGACAGGTGAGACAGGTGAGACAGGAGGGACAGGTGAGAGGTGAGACGGGAGGGACAGGTGAGACAGGAGGGACAGGTGGGACAGGTGGGACAGGTGAGACAGGTGAGACAGGTGGGACAGGTGAGACAGGAGAGACAGGTGAGACAGGAGGGACAGGTGAGACAGGAGGGACAGGTGAGACGGGAGGGACAGGTGAGAGGTGAGACGGGAGGGACAGGTGAGACAGGAGGGACAGGTGAGACAGGTGGGACAGGTGAGACAGGTGGGACAGGTGAGACAGGAGGGACAGGTGAGACGGGAGGGACAGGTGAGACAGGTGGGACAGGTGAGACAGGAGGGACAGGTGAGACAGGAGGGACAGGAGGGGTAGGTGAGACAGGAGGGACAGGTGGGACAGGTGAGACAGGTGAGACAGGAGGGACAGGTGGGACAGGTGAGACAGGAGGGACAGGTGAGACAGGAGGGACAGGTGAGACAGGTCAGACAGGTGAGACAGGTGAGACAGGAGGGACAGGTAGGACAGGTGAGACAGGTGGGAGAGGTGGGACAGGTGAGACAGGTGAGACAGGAGGGACAGGTGGGACAGGTGAGACAGGTGAGACAAGTGAGACAGGAGGGACAGGTGGGACAGGTGAGACAGGTGGGACAGGTGAGACAGGTGGGACAGGAGGGACAGGTCAGACAGGTGGGACAGGTGAGACAGGTGAGAGAGGTGAGACGGGAGGGACAGGTGAGACAGGTGAGACAGGTGAGACAGGAGGGACAGGTGAGAGGTGAGACGGGAGGGACAGGTGAGACAGGAGGGACAGGTGAGAGGTGAGACGGGAGGGACAGGTGAGACAGGAGGGACAGGTGAGAGGTGAGACGGGAGGGACAGGTGAGACAGGATGGACAGTTGAGACAGGTGGGACAGGTGGGACAGGTGAGACAGGTGGGACAGGTGAGACAGGAGGGACAGGTGAGACGGGAGGGACAGGTGAGAGGTGAGACGGGAGGGACAGGTGAGACAGGAGAGACAGGTGAGACAGGAGAGACAGGTGGGACAGGTGAGACAGGTGGGACAGGTGAGACAGGAGGGACAGGTGAGAGGGGAGGGACAGGTGAGAGGAGAGACGGGAGGGACAGGTGAGACAGGAGGGACAGGTGAGACGGGAGGGACAGGTAAGAGGTGAGACGGGAGGGACAGGTGAGACGGGAGGGACAGGTGAGACAGGAGGGACAGGTGAGACAGGTGAGACAGGTGGGACAGGTGAGACAGGAGGGACAGGTGAGACGGGAGGGACAGGTGAGAGGTGAGACGGGAGGGACAGGTGAGACAGGAGGGACAGGTGAGACAGGTGGGACAGGTGAGACAGGTGGGACAGGTGAGACAGGAGGGACAGGTGAGACGGGAGGGACAGGTGAGAGGTGAGACGGGAGGGACAGGTGAGACAGGAGGGACAGGTGAGACGGGAGGGACAGGTGAGAGGTGAGACGGGAGGGACAGGTGAGACAGGAGGGACAGGTGAGACAGGTGGGAGAGGTGGGACAGGTGAGACAGGTGGGACAGGTGAGACCGGAGGGACAGGTGAGACAGGTGGGACGGGTGAGACAGGTGAGACAGGTGAGACAGGTGAGACGGGAGGGACAGGTGAGACAGGAGGGACAGGTGAGAGGTGAGACAGGTGGGACAGGTCAGACAGGTGAGACAGGTGAGGGTCTCAGGTGGAGTTTGCTGTGTAAATATCAAATTGCAGATTTCACACGTTGTGCGTTTGTGCGTTGTGTATCGTTGTGTATCGTTGTGCGTTTGTTGTGTATCTCACGTTGTGTGTTTGTGTATCGTTGTGCGTTTGTTGTGTGTATCGTTGTGCGTTTGTTGTGTGTATCGTTGTGCGTTTGTTGTGTATCTCACGTTGTGTGTTTGTGTATCGTTGTGCATTTGTTGTGTGTATCGTTGTGCGTTTGTTGTGTATCTCACGTTGTGTGTTTGTGTATCGTTGTGCATTTGTTGTGTGTATCGTTGTGCGTTTGTTGTGTATCTCACGTTGTGTGTTTGTGTATCGTTGTGTGTTTGTTGTGTATCTCACGTTGTGCCCGTGGCAGAAGGCCGTCGCCCTCAGGATACAGGTATCGTTGTGCGTTTGTTGTGTATCGCTGTGCGTTTGTTGTGTATCGTTGTGCGTTTGTTATGTATCTCACGTTGTGTGTTTGTGTATCGTTGTGCGTTTGTTATGTATCTCACGTTATGTGTTTGTGTATCGTTGTGCGTTTGTTGTGTATCTCACGTTGTGCCCGTGGCAGAAGGCCGTCGCCCTCAGGATCTGGTACAGATATTGTTGTGCGTTTGTTGTGTATCGTTGTGCGTTTGTTGTGTATCGTTGTGCGTTTGTTATGTATCTCACGTTGTGCGTTTGTTGTGTATCGTTGTGCGTTTGTTGTGTATCTCACGTTGTGTGTTTGTGTATCGTTGTGCGTTTGTTATGTATCGTTGTGCGTTTGTTGTGTATCGTTGTGCGTTTGTTGTGTATCGTTGTGCGTTTGTTGTGTATCTCACGTTGTGCCCGTGGCAGAAGGCCGTCGCCCTCAGGATCTGGTACAGATATCGTTGTGCGTTTGTTGTGTATCGTTGTGCGTTTGTTATGTATCTCACGTTGTGCGTTTGTTATGTATCTCACGTTGTGCGTTTGTTGTGTATCTCACGTTGTGCCCGTGGCAGAAGGCCGTCGCCCTCAGGATCTGGTACAGATATCGTTGTGCGTTTGTTGTGTATCGTTGTGCGTTTGTTATGTATCTCACGTTGTGCGTTTGTTATGTATCTCACGTTGTGCGTTTGTTGTGTATCTCACGTTGTGCGTTTGTTGTGTATCTCACGTTGTGCCCGTGGCAGAAGGCCGTCGCCCTCAGGATCTGGTACAGATATTGTCGGCAGGTGTGGAGCTCCAGTCCCTGTGGTTTCTGCTCCAGCTCGTCCAGGAGCGTCCTCTCCACAAACTCAAAGACCAGGTACCAGCGCCGCCGCCTCTTCCACACCTCCAGAAGGTTCACCAGGTTATCGTGCCGCAGGTGCTGCCGGAGCAGAGGACGGGTTAAACCGCCGGCAGCACCTGGTGGACCTTCTTCCACACCTCCAGAAGGTTCACCAGGTTATCGTGCCGCAGGTGTCTCACCCGCAGCAGACGGACCTCCCGCTGGGCGATCTTCTTCACCGTTTTGTCTTCGTCTGAATCCAGAAACTTCTTGATGGCGACGAGGCGGCCGCTCTCTCGGTGACGACACTTCAGCACGGCGCCGTAACTGCCCTCGCCCACCAGCCCCAGGGACTCGTACCGCTCCATGGACACGGGAGAGGCGGGGGGCGGGGACAGGTGGAGACAGTGAGAGGAGGAGGGGTCAGGTGAGAGGAGGAGGGGTCAGGTGAGAGGAGGAGGGGTCAGGTGACGGGAGGAGGGGTCAGGTGAGAGGAGGAGGGGTCAGGTGACGGGAGGAGGGGCCAGGTGAGAGGAGGAGGGGACAGGTGACGGGAGGAGGGGTCAGGTGACGGGAGGCGGGGTCAGGTGAGAGGGGGAGGGGCCAGGTGACGGGAGGAGGGGTCAGGTGAGAGGAGGAGGGGTCAGGTGAGAGGAGGAGGGGTCAGGTGAGAGGAGGAGGGGTCAGGTGACGGGAGGAGGGGTCAGGTGACGGGAGGAGGGGTCAGGTGAGAGGAGGAGGGGTCAGGTGAGAGGAGGAGGGGTCAGGTGACGGGAGGAGGGGCCAGGTGACAGGAGGAGGGGTCAGGTGAGAGGAGGAGGGGTCAGGTGACGGGAGGAGGGGGTCAGGTGACGGGAGGAGGGGTCAGGTGAGAGGAGGAGGGGTCAGGTGACGGGAGGAGGGGTCAGGTGAGAGGAGGAGGGGTCAGGTGACGGGAGGCGGAGACAGGTGTAGAACACCTGAAAAATAAAAGACAGCGGTCAAGACTGTCCAAACGTGACGCCCTGTTGACCTTATTATGCCCCGCCCACTTCCGGTTGAATTCCAAAGTGACCCGGAGTCTGTGGAGCCACAAGTGCAGCCGTGATCGTTTCCTGTTTCCCTACGTCCAGTTACATAAACGGTCCAGGGTTTTGTTTCACATCCCCAAAGCTCCAAACAAAACAGAACAAAACAGAACTCCAGATGTTTGTGACGAGGAAATGAAATGAGATCAGGTCCGTACGTCACGTGAGCCTTTAATGTCACGTGTCTGTCCGGGTTAAACTCACCTCCGGGTCCTGACGGCGACCGGAGTCTGTCCCCGGGGTCTGGAGCGTGTCCCCGGGGTCTGGAGTCTGTCCCCCGGGGTCTGGAGCCTGTCCCCGGGGTCTGGAGCCTGTCCCCGGGGTCTGGAGCGTGTCCCCGGGGTCTGGAGCGTGTCCCCGGGGTCTGGAGTCTGTCCCCGGGGTCTGGAGTCTGTCCCCGGGGTCTGGAGCCTCGTCCCCGGGGTCTGGAGCGTGTCCCCGGGGTCTGGAGTCTGTCCCCGGGGTCTGGAGTCTGTCCCCCGGTCTGGAGCCTGTCCCCGGGGTCTGGAGCGTGTCCCCGGGGTCTGGAGTCTGTCCCCGGGGTCTGGAGTTTGTCCCCCGGGTCTGTTCGTCGGTGAGTGTCCGGTGAGCTGCGGTCGGTCACCGGAGACTCCGTCACTACAGGACGCGTTTCTATGGAGACCGTCCCGCGGTGACGCGGATATCGGTGTTTCTCTGAGAAAAGCGCGGGACGCGCAGACACGCGGAGACGCGGGGGACGGAGCTAAAACCGCGGACTTTTATGACTAATTTACTTTTATGAATAATTTACTTCAGGAAAAACAAAAACAAAAAAACTGTTAAAAAAGCTCTTCTGTTGTGCGCATGCGCCCGTGGATCTATTCAGTTTAGTTTAGTTTAGTTTAGTTTAGTTTAGTTTAGTTTAGTTTAGTTTAGTTTAGTTTAGTTTAGTTTAGTTTAGTTTAGTTTAGTTTATTTGACAGGGACATGTTCAGGAGCATTAATCACACAAAATGAAAAGATTCTTTGGACTCCATCCACAGTCCCTGAGACAAACATCACAAACAATGAACAGAAAACAGAAAAAACAGTGCAATTCAGAATGTTCAAATATTATAACCCGATTATAATCCGATTATAATCCGATTATAATCCGATTATAATCCGATTATTGACTGTCTCTGCCTGGAGCTACTGTGGCAAGTAAATTTCTCCTATGTGAGATCAATAAAGTCTTATTTTATTTTATAATCCTATTATAATCCTATTATAATCCTATTATAATCCTATTATAATCCTATTATAATCCTATTATAATCCTAACCCTGATAATATCCAGGGTGCTAAAATTCTACTGTAACCATGGCAACAAGTAACTTTCATCTGCTTTGGTCCTAAATGTATAACTCATGTTCCCTTTTTTGTCAAAATTTTGAGATCGTTCATAAAAATGACACAAAACAAGAAAAAAAAAAAAAAAAAAGAAAGAAAGAAAGAAAGAAAGGCAAAAGGAGAAATTCGACTGGACAAAAGTTTATTTGGTGGAATCGGTTTGTTCTGCTTCTTCAGTTCTGGTCAGACGCTGCTGGACACTGCCTGGATCTGCCTGAAGGGGGCGCTAGTAGGTGTGACAGTTTTCATAGTCATTTTCATGTTCAAAACTGAGGTAGAAAACAAAACAAAACGACTGCTCAGCGTGAGCCAGGCCTACGTCCCCGTGCTCCCACAGTACGAGCCTGTACGAGGCTCCTCCCCCAGGCTCCACACCACAGTACGAGCCTGTACGAGGCTCCTCCCCCAGGCTCCACACCACAGTACGAGCCTGTACGAGGCTCCTCCCCCAGGCTCCACACCACAGTACGAGCCTGTACGAGGCTCCTCCCCCAGGCTCCACACCACAGTACGAGCCTGTACGAGGCTCCTCCCCCAGGCTCCACACCACAGTACGAGCCTGTACGAGGCTCCTCCTCCAGGCTCCACACCACAGTACGAGCCTGTACGAGGCTCCTCCCCCAGGCTCCACACCACAGTACGAGCCTGTACGAGGCTCCTCCCCCAGGCTCCACACCACAGTACGAGCCTGTACGAGGCTCCTCCCCCAGGCTCCACACCACAGTACAGGAGCTCATAAACCCTGTGAACACGCTGGGGGAAAACAGAACTTTGAGGAGGAACACGGTGATGGAAAGAATGTGACGGAGGTAAATAGTCCACTTTAACAGACTTTATTTCCATCGTTTCCATGGTTACACCAGGAATGTCTCTTCTGATTGGACGCTCAGGTGCGCTGGCCCCTCCCCTTTACCTCAGGTTTGTTTCCGAGGAGAACGTCCATCAGAGAAACGACAGAGTCATCCAGGAGCGAGAGAACCTGGAGAAGACGAGAAGAACGAGTCAGAGGAGAGAGAGAACCTGCAGAAGACGAGAAGAACGAGTCAGAGGAGAGAGAGAGAACCTGCAGAAGACGAGAAGAACGAGTCAGAGGAGAGAGAGAACCTGCAGAAGACGAGAGGAACGAGTCAGAGGAGAGAGAGAGAACCTGCAGAAGACGAGAAGAACGAGTCAGAGGAGAGAGAGAACCTGCAGAAGACGAGAAGAACGAGTCAGAGGAGAGAGAGAACCTGCAGAAGACGAGAAGAACGAGTCAGAGGAGAGAGAGAACCTGCAGAAGACGAGAAGAACGAGTCAGAGGAGAGAGAGAGAGAGAACCTGCAGAAGACGAGAGGAACGAGTCAGAGGAGAGAGAGAACCTGCAGAAGACGAGAAGAACGAGTCAGAGGAGAGAGAGAGAACCTGCAGAAGACGAGAAGAACGAGTCAGAGGAGAGAGAGAACCTGCAGAAGACGAGAGGAACGAGTCAGAGGAGAGAGAGAACCTGCAGAAGACGAGAAGAACGAGTCAGAGGAGAGAGAGAACCTGCAGAAGACGAGAAGAACGAGTCAGAGGAGAGAGAGAACCTGCAGAAGACGAGAGGAACGAGTCAGAGGAGAGAGAGAACCTGCAGAAGACGAGAAGAACGAGTCAGAGGAGAGAGAGAGAGAACCTGCAGAAGACGAGAAGAACGAGTCAGAGGAGAGACACAACCTGCAGAAGACGAGAAGAACGAGTCAGAGAGGAGAGAGAACCTGCAGAAGACGAGAAGAACGAGTCAGAGGAGAGAGAGAACCTGCAGAAGACGAGAGGAACGAGTCAGAGGAGAGAGAGAGAACCTGCAGAAGACGAGAAGAACGAGTCAGAGGAGAGACAGAACCTGCAGAAGACGAGAAGAACGAGTCAGAGAGGAGAGAGAACCTGCAGAAGACGAGAAGAACGAGTCAGAGGAGAGACAGAACCTGCAGAAGACGAGAAGAACGAGTCAGAGGAGAGAGAGAACCTGCAGAAGACGAGAAGAACGAGTCAGAGGAGAGAGAGAACCTGCAGAAGACGAGAAGAACGAGTCAGAGGAGAGAGAGAGAACCTGCAGAAGACGAGAAGAACGAGTCAGAGGAGAGAGAGAGAACCTGCAGAAGACGAGAAGAACGAGTCAGAGGAGAGAGAGAACCTGCAGAAGACGAGAAGAACGAGTCAGAGGAGAGAGAGAGAACCTGCAGAAGACGAGAAGAACGAGTCAGAGAGGAGAGAGAACCTGCAGAAGACGAGAAGAACGAGTCAGAGGAGAGAGAGAACCTGCAGAAGACGAGAAGAATGAGTCAGAGGAGAGAGAGAACCTGCAGAAGACGAGAAGAACGAGTCAGAGGAGAGAGAGAACCTGCAGAAGACGAGAAGAACGAGTCAGAGGAGAGAGAGAGAGAGAACCTGCAGAAGATGAGAAGAACGAGTCAGAGAGGAGAGAGAGAACCTGCAGAAGACGAGAAGAACGAGTCAGAGGAGAGAGAGAACCTGCAGAAGACGAGAAGAACGAGTCAGAGGAGAGAGAGAACCTGCAGAAGACGAGAAGAACGAGTCAGAGGAGAGAGAGATAGAACCTGCAGAAGACGAGAAGAACGAGTCAGAGGAGAGAGAACCTGCAGAAGACGAGAAGAACGAGTCAGAGGAGAGAGAGAACCTGCAGAAGACGAGAAGAACGAGTCAGAGAGGAGAGAGAGAACCTGCAGAAGACGAGAAGAACGAGTCAGAGGAGAGAGAGAACCTGCAGAAGACGAGAAGAACGAGTCAGAGAGGAGAGAGAGAACCTGCAGAAGATGAAAAGAACGAGTCAGAGGAGAGAGAGAGAACCTGCAGAAGACGAGAAGAACGAGTCAGAGGAGAGAGAGAACCTGCAGAAGATGAAAAGAACGAGTCAGAGGAGAGAGAGAACCTGCAGAAGACGAGAAGAACGAGTCAGAGGAGAGAGAGAACCTGCAGAAGATGAAAAGAACGAGTCAGAGGAGAGAGAGAACCTGCAGAAGACGAGAAGAACGAGTCAGAGGAGAGAGAGAGAACCTGCAGAAGACGAGAAGAACGAGTCAGAGAGGAGAGAGAGAACCTGCAGAAGACGAGAAGAACGAGTCAGAGGAGAGAGAGAGAACCTGCAGAAGACGAGAAGAACGAGTCAGAGGAGGGAGAGAACCTGCAGAAGACGAGAAGAACGAGTCAGAGGAGAGAGAGAACCTGCAGAAGACGAGAAGAACGAGTCAGAGGAGAGAGAGAACCTGCAGAAGACGAGAAGAACGAGTCAGAGGATGGAGGGAGGCGTCTGGGGAGGTGGAGGTCTCACCCTGAGGGAGTTCAGGTTCTCCTGGAGCTGTTCTGTGTTGGACACGCCCAGAAGAACAGAGGACACGCCCCCAGAACGCAGGCACCACGCTGCGAGTACAAGTACACAGAGTATATACAAGTACACAGAGTATATACAAGTACACAGAGTATATACACAAGTACACAGAGTATATACAAGTACACAGAGTACATACAAGTACACAGAGTATATACACAAGTACACAGAGTACATACAAGTACACAGAGTATATACACGTACACAGAGTACATACAAGTACAAAGAGTATATACAAGTACACAGAGTATATACAAGTACCGGTACACAGAGTACATACAAGTACACAGAGTATATACAAGTACACAGAGTACATACAAGTACACAGAGTACATACAAGTACACAGAATATATACAAGTACACAGAGTACATACAAGTACACAGAGTACATACAAGTACACAGAGTATATACAAGTACACAGAATATATACAAGTACACAGAGTACATACAAGTACACAGAGTACATACAAGTACACAGAGTATATACAAGTACACAGAATATATACAAGTACACAGAGTACATACAAGTACACAGAGTACATACAAGTACACAGAGTATATACAAGTACACAGATTATATACAAGTACACAGAGTACATACAAGTACACAGAGTACATACAAGTACACAGAGTATATACAAGTACACAGAGTACATACAAGTACACAGAGTACATACAAGTACACAGAGTATATACAAGTACACAGATTATATACAAGTACACAGAGTACATACAAGTACACAGAGTACATACAAGTACACAGAGTACATACAAGTACACAGAGTAAATACAAGTACACAGAGTACATACAAGTACACAGAGTATATACAAGTACACAGAGTACATACAAGTACACAGAGTATATACAACTACACAGAGTATATACAAGTACACAGAGTATATACAAGTACACAGAGTACATACAAGTACACAGAGTATATACAACTACACAGAGTATATACAAGTACACAGAGTACATACAAGTACACAGAGTATATACAAGTACACAGAGTATACAAGTACACAGAGTACATACAAGTACACAGAGTATATACAAGTACACAGAGTACATACAAATACACAGAGTACATACAGGTACACTGGGTATATACAAGTACACAGAGTATATACAAGTGCACAGAGTACATACAAGTACACAGAGTATATACAAGTACACAGAGTATATACAAGTACACAGAGTACATACAAGTACACAGAGTATATACAAGTACACAGAGTACATACAAGTACACAGAGTATATACAAGTACACAGAGTACATACAAATACACAGAATATATACAAGTACACAGAGTATATACAAGTACACAGAGTACATACAAGTATACAGAGTATATACAAGTACACAGAGTACATACAAGTACACAGAGTACATACAAGTACACAGAATATATACAAGTACACAGAGTATATACAAGTACACCGTGTGGTGGATATTTGTGTATTATGTGTGTTTTTCTGTAGTAAGTGTAAAAGCCACACTGCGGTTTGTTTAATCCTTGTTACCTATGGCGAGCTGTGCAGGGGTGCAGTTCAGGCGCTCGGCCACCTGGTGGAGCTCTCTGATCTTACTGAGCTGCTTCTTCCCCTCATCACTGCAGAGGCGCTCCCTCAGCCACGAGTAACCCTGTAACCACGGCAACACACCGGATTAACCACGGCAACGCACCAGAGTCAGGAGAGTAACCACAGCAACGCACCGGAGTCAGGAGAGTAACCACAGCAACACACCGGAGTCAGGAGAGTAACCACGGCAACACACCGGATTAAACACGGCAACGCACCAGAGTCAGGAGAGTAACCACGGCAACGCACCGGAGTCAGGACAGTAACCACGGCAACACACCGGAGTCAGGAGAGTAACCACGGCAACACACCGGAGTCAGGAGAGTAACCACGGCAACACACCGGAGTCAGGACAGTAACCATGGCAACACACCGGAGTCAGGAGAGTAACCACAGCAACGCACCGGAGTCAGGAGAGTAACCACGGCAACACACCGGAGTCAGGACAGTAACCACAGCACTCTCTGATCTTACTGAACTGCTTCTTCCCCTCATCACTGCAGAGGCGCTCCCTCAGCCACGAGTAACCCTGTAACCACGGCAACACACCGGATTAACCACGGCAACGCACCAGAGTCAGGAGAGTAACCACGGCAACGCACCGGAGTCAGGAGAGTAACCACAGCAACACACCGGAGTCAGGACAGTAACCACGGCAACACACCGGATTAACCACGGCAACGCACCAGAGTCAGGAGAGTAACCACGGCAACACACCGGCGTCAGGAGAGTAACCACGGCAACACACCGGATTAACCACGGCAACGCACCAGAGTCAGGAGAGTAACCACGGCAACACACCGGAGTCAGGAGAGTAACCACGGCAACACACCGGAGTCAGGAGAGTAACCACGGCAACACACCGGAGTCAGGACAGTAACCACGGCAACACGCCGGAGTCAGGAGAGTAACCACAGCAACACACCGGATTAACCATGGCAACGCCTTTACTTCCGGTTCCGGTTGAGTGAACGCTGGCGCGCTGTGATGCCACTGCTCACCGGCAAATAAAACATTGTTTTTTTACAATACTGGACCCAGCGATTGCTTCGTGGATCAAGATTTATTTTATAACATCTCCATTTCTCCGCCACTGTCAGCCGAATTTGTTGGACTTTCTGGACCACTGACTTCTATCCCGTCCCGTCCCTCTCCACACCTGGATCCCGCCTCTTTTCTTTATCCCTTGGAACTATGTGGATTTACAATATAATGTGCTGTTTGCACTCACCATACTCCTTGGATCCCTTTTTCATCTGCAATCAAAAGCACTTATCCAGTATTCCGCTGCCGAACTGTTAAAACTTCGGCTAGCCAGCCTCACTCCACAGCTCCCGTCCGGCCTCCGGGTGCCTCCTGACATCGACTACCAACCCCGTCGGAGGTGTATACGTAATGGATCTCACCGTAGTTTCCAATACAATGGCTCACACTCAATAAAATCCTTCTGGTCCACAACTCGTCGCCACCGCTCCCGTAACGCGGCGCGTCACGCTGATCTCAGCGTGCTCTCCACTCCTCCCCGCTCGGCTCCGGCTCCTGTCTCCACGAACTCCACCACCTCCGTCAGCTTTGGTCTACTCAACATCCGCTCACTCAGCAGCAAGGCGCATCTAGTCCAGGATCTCCTCACGGACCGAAAGCTCGACTTTCTGTGTCTCACAGAAACGTGGCAGGAGCCCGGTGATTTCGCCGCACTCAACGAGGCTACTCCAGCAGGATTTGTGTACAGCTGTCAGCCCCGCCCATGTGGCCGGGGCGGTGGTGTCGCGATGATTCACCGCGATACCTGGAAAGTCCTGCCTGTGTCTGCCCCTGTCTTCTCCTCCTTCGAGTACACTGCTTCACTTCTCCCTGGACCCGCCCCCACCGTTATCGCCCACCCAAATACAATAAGGATTTTCTGAACGACTTCTCTGCTCTCCTCACACATCTTTCTTCATTATCCCAAAATACTATTATTCTTGGTGAATTTTCACATGGACAATTGTAATAATTCTCTTTCGAATGACTTCTCATCCTGTTTGGACAGCCTTGGTTTACAACAATATATTCATTTTCCCACTGCAAAGGACACACCCTAGACTTAGTATGCTGTTCTGGTATAATTCCCTCTGACTGCAACCCCCACACACTCCCATTCACCGACCACATGCTCATCACATTCAGTCTCAAACTCACACTAGCCAAACTCCTCCTCCCTCGCACTATAGCATTTCGCAAAATAAAGGACATTAACACCAATACATTTTCTCTTGATATCAATAACTTCCTCAGTACAGATCCTACTACTCCACCTGATGACCTCGTCTCTCTCTACAACAACAACCTACACACACTCCTGGACACTCATGCTCCTCTCAAAACAAGATCAGTTTCCTTCTCCCGCTCCGCACCCTGGTTCACTTCCGCACTACGACAACTCAAAGCCAAAGGCCGACAACTGGAACGACTCAAAAATAAAACTGGTCTCACAATTCACAAGGACATGTACAATAACCACATTATTCACTACAAAGACTCAATATCCACTGCTAAATCCACCTACTACTCCGGCCTGATTCACTCCAACAAACACAACTCCAAGACCCTGTTCTCACTGCTCTCTAACATAACAAAACCCCCCTGACTCTCTGCCCAACCACCTGTATTCCGCTGATTTTTGCAACTCTCTCATGTCTTTCTTTGTCTCCAAGATCACAACCATCCACCAACACCTGACAAATGGAGCTGCAGTCTCTGGAGTGGACACCTTCTTCCCCCACTCACCTCTGTCACCATTTTCAAGTTTTTCCCTTCCTTCTGTCCAAGTCGTCTCTGAGCTCATTCTTAACTCCAAACCCTCTACTTCCCAACTTGACCCTATTCCTAGAACCCTTGTTAAATCCTGTCTCTCCTCTCTTGCCCCCATCATCACTAACATCATTCACTCTTCCCTGGTCTCTGCTACGGTTCCTTCATCTCTCAAAACTGCTTCTGTTACTCCCATTCTGAAAAAACCCCGTCTAGATCCCAACAACTTCAATAACCTCCGTCCTATTTCCAACCTGCCCTTCATTGCCAAAATTCTTGAAAAAACTGTTGCCTCTCAACTCCTCACTCATCTCACCACTAACAATATCTACGAACAATTTCAATCCGGTTTCCGCTCCCTCCATAGCACAGAAACTGCACTTCTCAAAATCACCAACGACCTCCTGTTAGCTTCTGATTCCGGTTTACTTTCTATCCTCATCCTCCTCGATCTGACAGCAGCTATTGACACAATCTCCCACAACATCCTCATTCACAGACTTCAGTCCTTTGGTATTTCCCACATTCCTGTCTCCTGGTTCATTTCATATCTCTCTGATCGCAGTCAATTCATCCAATTCAAATCTTGCAAATCCAACACTTTCCCTGTCTCTGCTGGTGTTCCCCAAGGCTCTGTCTTAGGTCCCCTTCTTTTTATCATTTACATCCTTCCACTTGGCTTTCTGTTCCGTAAACACAACATTCTTTTTCACTGTTACGCGGATGACACCAGCTCTACATTTCTACCAAACCTTCCTCATCTCTCCCTCCAACCTCTCTCACCCTCTGTCTACAAGAAATCCACTCCTGGTTCTCCTCCAACTTTCTCAAACTTAACAGCTCTAAAACTGAAGTCCTCCTAGTAGGCACCCCCTCCACTATCTCCAAATCCAACCGTTTTTCTATATCTATCCATGATTCCACTGTCCTTCCTTCCTTCCCCTCAGATCAAGAGTCTGGGTGTCATCCTTGACAGCACACTTTCTTTTCAATCCCATATTAATAACATCGCCCGCTCCGCCTACTTTCACCTCCACAATATCTCTCGTCTCCACCCCTCTCTCACTCCTCACACCACTGCCATACTCGTTCACAGCCTCTTTACTTCCCGTCAGGAGAGTAACCGTGGCAACGCACCGGAGTCAGGAGAGTAACCACAGTAAGGCACCGGAGTCAGGAGAGTAACCACGGCAACACACCGGAGTCAGGCGAGTAACCACGGCAACGCACCGGAGTCAGGAGAGTAACCACGGCAACGCACCGGAGAAAGGAGAGTAACCACGGCAACGCACCAGAGTCAGGAGAGTAACCACGGCAACACACTGGAGTCAGGCGAGTAACCACGGCAACGCACCGGAGTCAGGAGAGTAACCGTGGCAACGCACCGGAGTCAGGAGAGTAACCACAGTAAGGCACCGAAGTCAGGAGAGCAACCACGGCAACGCACTAACCACAGCAACACACCGGAGTCAGGAGGGTAACCACAGCAACGCACCGGAGTGAGGAGGGTAACCACAGAAACGCACCTAAACCAGGACTAAACCAGGACTAAACCAGGACTCGGCCTTTAATGAGGCAAAAGTTTCAGGATTATCACTTATTGTGACTTGGATCAAACCCACAGTCTGGAACATTCCAGGCATATACACAACCACATCTACCAGGGGAGGGCATCTGGCACACGGACACGGGGTGGGAGGGGGGTGGGAGGGGGGTGGGAGGGCATCTGGAGCGTCTGACCTGCACTGTGGCTCTGGACCTCTGGGGGACGCCGTTGTTGTATTTTCCTGTGATGAGGCCAGACGCCAGAGGAGACCAGGTGACCACGCCCACTCCTGAGGACAGGTATCTGAGTTAAACCAGGACTGAACCAGGACTGAACCAGGTCTAAACCAGGTCTAAACCAGGACTAAACCAGGACTGCAGCAGGTCTAAATGAAGGTCCCCAGCAGCAGGAAAGTTCCAGGTTGTGGCTTTAGCGTTGCCGTACCGATCTTGTGGTAAAGCTCGGGCAGCTGCAGCTCCACTCGGTCTCGGTGGAAATAGTGATACTCGGACTGTTCACACACCGGGGCATCCAGGTTAAACTGACGCGCCACGGAGTACGCCTCCTGCAGGACGACAAGAGAACTGCATCAGACACAGGAGAGGAGAGAGGAGGAAGAGAGGAGGAGGAGGAGAGGAGGAGACAAGGGGAGGAGAGGAGGAGGAGAGGAGGAGGAGGCAGTGGGGAGTTGAACTTCTCACCATGATCTCCACGGGGCTCCAGTGGGACGTGCCCCAGTACAAGGCCAGACCCTGTTCCACCAGAAAACTCATGGCCCTCACCACCTCTGCAACAAACACAGGACTGAACCAGGACTGAACCAGGACTAAACCAGGACTGAACCAGGACTAAACCAGGACTGAACCAGGACTAAACCAGGACTAAACCAGGACTAAACCAGGTCCAAACCAGGTCCAAACCAGGACTAAACCAGGACTGAACCAGAATTAAACCAGGACTGAACCAGGACTAAACCAGAATTAAACCAGGACTAAACCAGGACTAAACCAGGACTAAACCAGGACTGAACCAGGACTAAACCAGGACTGAACCAGGACTAAACCAGGACTAAACCAGGACTGAACCAGGACTAAACCAGGACTAAACCAGAATTAAACCAGGACTAAACCAGGTCCAAACCAGGTCCAAACCAGGACTAAACCAGGACTAAACCAGCACTAAACCAGGACTAAACCAGGACTGAACCAGGTTTAAACCAGGATTGAACCAGGACTAAACCAGGACTGAACCCGGACTAAGGAGGAGACCTTCCATGGGGGCGCTGACGTCACTGCGATTGGCAAAAACAATGTCGACGTAATCCAGCTGTAACCTGCAGAGGGAGCCCCTGAGACCTGCAACAGAACAGAACCAGGTCTAAACCAGGACTAAACCAGGTTTAAACCAGGACTTAAGCAGGACTAAACCTGGACTAAACCAGGACTAAACTAGGACTAAACCAGGTTTAAACCAGGACTTAAGCAGGACTAAACCTGGACTGAACCTTTACCTTCGATGATGTGTTTGCGGGACAGTCCTCTCTCTGTCTCAGCTCTGAAACAAACAGACTTTTGTTTAGTACAGGCTAATGCTAACCACTCTGCCACATGTGCAGTACAGGGCTGACACAGAAGGGGGCGCTGTACTCACTGTCCACCCCAGTAGATCTTGGTGGTGACCACGTAGCTGGACCTCCTGCAGGAACCAGAGGAACATTAGAACATTCATGGACCTGGTTTATGCCTCGTTTACACTCCTCTACAGGGCACCGCTTCACTTTAGAGTCTACACTTGAGAGTCTACACTCTAGAGTGTAGACTCTCGAGTGTAGACTCTAGAGTGTGGACTCTAGAGTCTACACTCGAGAGTTTACACTCGAGAGTCTACACTCAAAAGTCTACACTCAAGAGTCTACACTCGAGAGTCTACACTCAAAAGTCTACACTCTACACTTGAGAGTCTACACTCAAAAGTCTACACTTAAAAGTCTACACTCAAGAGTCTACACTCGAGAGTCTACACTCGAGAGTCTACACTCGAGAGTCTACACTCGAGAGTCTACACTCAAGAGTCTACACTCGAGAGTCCACACTCGAGAGTCCACACTCGAGAGTCTACACTCGAGAGTCTACACTCGAGAGTCTACACTCTAGAGTGTAGACTCTAGAGTGTGGACTCTAGGGTCTACACTCTAAAGTCTACTCTCGAGAGTCTACACTCGAGAGTCTACACTCAAGAGTCTACACTCGAGAGTCTACACTCGAGAGTCTACACTCTAGAGTGTAGACTCTCAAGTGTAGACACTAGAGTGTGGACTCTAGAGTCTACACTCAAGAGTCTACACTCTAGAGTCTACACTTGAGAGTCTACACTCAAAAGTCTACACTCTAGAGTCTACACTTGAGAGTCTACACTCAAAAGTCTACACTCTAGAGTCTACACTCGAGAGTCTACACTCGAGAGTCTACACTCGAGAGTCTACACTCTGGAGTCTACACTCAAGAGTCTACACTTGAGAGTCTACTCTCAAGAGTCTACACTCTACACTTGAGAGTCTACACTCTAGAGTCTACACTCTACACTCGAGAGTCTACACTCTAGAGTCTACACTCTAGAGTCTACACTCAAGAGTCTACACTCGAGAGTCTACACTCGAGAGTCTACACTCGAGAGTCTACACTCGAGAGTCTACACTCGGGAGTCTACACTCTGGAGTCTACACTCGAGAGTCTACACTCGAGAGTCTACACTCAAGAGTCTACACTCGAGAGTCTACACTCAAGAGTCTACACTCGAGAGTCTACACTCAAAAGTCTACACTCAAGAGTCTACACTCGAGAGTCCACACTCGAGAGTCTACACTCGAGAGTCTACACTCGAGAGTCTACACTCGAGAGTCCACACTCGAGAGTCCACACTCGAGAGTCTACACTCAAGAGTCTACACTCGAGAGTCTACACTTGAGAGTCTACACTCTAGAGTGTAGACTCTAGAGTGTGGACTCTAGAGTCTACACTCAAGAGTCTACACTCGAGAGTCTACACTCGAAAGTCTACACTCGAGAGTCTACACTCTAGAGTGTAGACTCTCAAGTGTAGACTCTAGAGTGTGGACTCTAGAGTCTACACTCAAGAGACTACACTCTAGAGTCTACACTTGAGAGTCTACACTCAAAAGTCTACACTCTAGAGTCTACTCTCGAGAGTCTACACTCGAGAGTCTACACTCGAGAGTCTACACTCAAGAGTCTACACTCGAGAGTCTACACTCGAGAGTCTACACTCTAGAGTGTAGACTCTTAAGTGTAGACTCTAGAGTGTGGACTCTAGAGTCTACACTCAAGAGTCTACACTCTAGAGTCTACACTTGAGAGTCTACACTCAAAAGTCTACACTCTGGAGTCTACACTCAAGAGTCTACACTTGAGAGTCTACTCTCAAGAGTCTACACTCTACACTTGAGAGTCTACACTCTAGAGTCTACACTCTACACTCGAGAGTCTACACTCTAGAGTCTACACTCTAGAGTCTACACTCAAGAGTCTACACTCGAGAGTCTACACTCGAGAGTCTACACTCTAGAGTCTACACTCAAGAGTCTACACTCGAGAGTCTACACTCAAGAGTCTACACTCGAGAGTCTACACTCGAGAGTCTACACTCTAGAGTCTACACTCAAGAGTCTACACTCGAGAGTCTACACTCGAGAGTCTACACTCTAGAGTCTACACTCGAGAGTCTACACTCGAGAGTCTACACTCCAGAGTCTACACTCGAGAGTCTACACTCGAGAGTCTACACTCAAGAGTCTACACTCAAGAGTCTACACTCTGGAGTCTACACTCAAGAGTCTACACTCAAGAGTCTACACTCGAGAGTCTACGCTCTAGAGTCTACACTTTACACTTGAGAGTCTACACTCGAGAGTCTACACTCGAGAGTCTACACTCTAGAGTCTACACTCAAGAGTCTACACTCGAGAGTCTACACTCAAGAGTCTACACTCGAGAGTCTACACTCGAGAGTCTACACTCTAGAGTCTACACTCAAGAGTCTACACTCGAGAGTCTACACTCGAGAGTCTACACTCTAGAGTCTACACTCAAGAGTCTACACTCCAGAGTCTACACTCCAGAGTCTACACTCCAGAGTCTACACTCGAGAGTCTACACTCAAGAGTCTACACTCAAGAGTCTACACTCTGGAGTCTACACTCAAGAGTCTACACTCAAGAGTCTACACTCGAGCGTCTACACTCGAGAGTCTACGCTCTAGAGTCTACACTTTACACTTGAGAGTCTACACTCTAGAGTCTACACTCTAGAATCTACACTCGAGAGTCTACACTCAAGAGTCTACACTCAAGAGTCTACACTCAAGAGTCTACACTCTGGAGTCTACACTCAAGAGTCTACACTCAAGAGTCTACACTCGAGAGTCTACACTGAAGAGTCTACACTCAAGAGTCTACACTTGAGAGTCTACACTCAAGAGTCTACACTCTACACTTGAGAGTCTACACTCTAGAGTCTACACTCAAGAGTCTACACTCTACACTTGAGAGTCTACACTCTAGAGTCTACACTCGAGAGTCTACACTCGAGAGTCTACACTCTGGAGTCTACACTCGGGAGTCTACACTCGAGAGTCTACACTCGAGAGTCTACACTCAAGAGTCTACACTCGAGAGTCTACACTCGAGAGTCTACACTCTAGAATCTACACTCGAGAGTCTACACTCGAGAGTCTACACTCTGGAGTCTACACTCGAGAGTCTACACTCTGGAGTCTACACTCTAGAGTCTACACTCAAGAGTCTACACTCAAGAGTCTACACTCGAGAGTCTACACTCTGGAGTCTACACTCAAGAGTCTACACTCAAGAGTCTACACTCGAGAGTCTACACTCGAGAGTCTACACTCTGGAGTCTACACTCTAGAGTCTACACTCTACACTTGAGAGTCTACACTCGAGAGTCTACACTCTGGAGTCTACACTCTTGAGTCTACACTCTACACTCGAGAGTCTACACTCAAGAGTCTACACTTGAGAGTCTACACTCAAGAGTCTACACTCTACACTTGAGAGTCTACACTCTAGAGTCTACACTCGAGAGTCTACACTCTACACTTGAGAGTCTACACTCTAGAGTCTACACTCAAGAGTCTACACTCTACACTTGAGAGTCTACACTCTAGAGTCTACACTCGAGAGTCTACACTCGAGAGTCTACACTCTGGAGTCTACACTCAAGAGTCTACACTCGAGAGTCTACACTCGAGAGTCTACACTCGAGAGTCTACACGCTGGAGTCTACACTCAAGAGTCTACACTCGAGAGTCTACACTCTAGAGTCTACACTCAAGAGTCTACACTCGAGAGTCTACACTCGAGAGTCTACACTCTGGAGTCTACACTCAAGAGTCTACACTCAAGAGTCTACACTCGAGAGTCTACACTCGAGAGTCTACACTCTAGAGTCTACACTCGAGAGTCTACACTCTAGAGTCTACACTCGAGAGTCTACACTCGAGAGTCTACACTCGAGAGTCTACACTCGAGAGTCTACACTCTGGAGTCTACACTCAAGAGTCTACACTCAAGAGTCTACACTCAAGAGTCTACACTCGAGAGTCTACACTCGAGAGTCTACACTCAAGAGTCTACACTCAAGAGTCTACACTCGAGAGTCTACACTCGAGAGTCTACACTCTGGAGTCTACACTCTAGAGTCTACACTCTACACTTGAGAGTCTACACTCTAGAGTCTACACTCTACACTTGAGAGTCTACACTCTAGAGTCTACACTCTAGAGTCTACACTCAAGAGTCTACACTCTACACTTGAGAGTCTACACTCAAGAGTCTACACTCTACACTTGAGAGTCTACACTCGAGAGTCTACACTCTAGAGTCTACACTCTGGAGTCTACACTCTGGAGTCTACACTCTAGAGTGAGATTGTAGAGTCTAGAGTTCTGGTTTAGTCCTGGTTTAGTTCTGGTTTAGTTTAGTCACTCACTTCCATGACTTCCTCTTCAGGATGGATCCCAGCGTGCTCTCCGCCCTGGAGAAAGAAACTCTGATCAGATCAACCCCCTCCCCCGTGTGCCAGTTGCCCTCCCGTACCGTCCTGCAGCGTAGACCTCTGCGGTGTCGAACAGGTTCACGCCGCTGTCGTACGCCAGAGTCAAGATCTGCTCCGCCACCTGCAACGCCAGACCAGGTTTAGACCTGGGTCAGTCCTGGTTCAGTCCTGGTCTAGTCCTGGTTTAGTCCTGGTTTAATCCTGGTTTAGTCCTGGTCTAGTCCCAGTTCAGTCCTGGTTTAGTCCTGGTTTAGTCCTGGTTCAGTCCTGGTTTAATCCTGGTTTAGTCCTGGTTCAGTCCTGGTTCAGTCCTGGTCTAGTCCCGGTTCAGTCCCGGTTTAGTCCTGGTTTAGTCCTGGTTTAGTCCCGGTTCAGTCCCGGTTTAATCCCGGTTTAGTCCTGGTTTAGTCCTAGTTTAGTCCTGGTTCAGTCCTGGTTTAGTCCTGGTTCAGTCCTGGTTCAGTCCTGGTTCAGTCCTGGTTTAGTCCTGGTTTAGTCCTGGTTTAGTCCTGGTTTAGTCCTGGTTCAGTCCTGGTTTAGTCCTGGTTTAGTCCTGGTTTAGTCCTGGTTTAGTCCTGGTTCAGTCCTGGTTTAGTCCTGGTTCAGTCCTGGTTCAGTCCTGGTTTAGTCCTGGTTTAATCCTGGTTTAGTCCTGGTTCAGTCCTGGTTTAGTCCTGGTTTAGTCCTGGTTCAGTCCTGGTTTAGTCCTGGTTTAGTCCTGGTTCAGTCCTGGTTTAGACCTGGTTCAGTCCTGGTTCAGTCCTGGTTTAGTCCTGGTTTAGTCCTGGTCCAGTCCTGGTCCAGTCCTGGTTTAGTCCTGGTTCAGTCCTGGTTCAGTCCTGGTTCAATCCTGGTTCAGTCCTGGTTCAGTCCTGGTTTAGTCCTGGTTCAGTCCTGGTTTAGTCCTGGTTTAGTCCTGGTTCAGTCCTGGTTCAGTCCTGGTTTAGTCCTGGTTTAGTCCTGGTTCAGTCCTGGTTTAGTCCTGGTTTAGTCCTGGTTTAGTCCTGGTTCAGTCCTGGTTTAGTCCTGGTTCAGTCCTGGTTCAGTCCTGGTTTAGTCCTGGTTCAGTCCTGGTTTAGTCCTGGTTTAATCCTGGTTTAGTCCTGGTTCAGTCCTGGTTTAGTCCTGGTTCAGTCCTGGTTCAGTCCTGGTTTAGTCCTGGTTTAATCCTGGTTTAGTCCTGGTTCAGTCCTGGTTTAGTCCTGGTTCAGTCCTGGTTTAGTCCTGGTTCAGTTCTGGTTTAGTCCTGGTTTAATCCTGGTTCAGTCCTGGTTCAGTCCTGGTTCAGTCCTGGTTTAGTCCTGGTTCAGTCCTGGTTCAGTTCTGGTTTAGTCCTGGTTTAGTCCTGGTTCAGTCCTGGTTTAGACCTGGTTCAGTCCTGGTTCAGTCCTGGTTTAGTCCTGGTTTAGTCCTGGTCCAGTCCTGGTTTAGTCCTGGTTCAGTCCTGGTTCAGTCCTGGTTTAGTCCTGGTTTAGTCCTGGTTCAGTCCTGGTTTAGTCCTGGTTCAGTCCTGGTTCAGTCCTGGTTCAGTCCTGGTTCAGTCCTGGTTTAGTCCTGGTTTAGTCCTGGTTTAGTCCTGGTTTAGTCCTGGTTCAGTCCTGGTTTAGACCTGGTTCAGTCCTGGTTCAGTCCTGGTTTAGTCCTGGTTTAGTCCTGGTCCAGTCCTGGTTTAGTCCTGGTCCAGTCCTGGTTTAGTCCTGGTTCAGTCCTGGTTCAGTCCTGGTTTAGTCCTGGTTTAGTCCTGGTTTAGTCCTGGTTTAATCCTGGTTTAGTCCTGGTTCAGTTCTGGTTTAGTCCTGGTTCAGTCCTGGTTCAGTCCTGGTTTAGTCCTGGTTTAGTCCTGGTTTAGTCCTGGTTTAGTCCTGGTCCAGTCCTGGTCCAGTCCTGGTTCAGTCCTGGTTCAGTCCTGGTTCAGTCCTGGTTCAATCCTGGTTTAGTCCTGGTTCAGTCCTGGTTTAGTCCTGGTTCAGTCCTGGTTCAGTCCTGGTTTAGTCCTGGTTTAGTCCTGGTTTAGTCCTGGTTTAATCCTGGTTTATTCCTGGTTCAGTCCTGGTTCAGTCCTGGTTTAGTCCTGGTTCAGTCCTGGTTCAGTCCTGGTTTAGTCCTGGTTCAGTCCTGGTTTAGTCCTGGTTTAGTCCTGGTTTAATCCTGGTTTAGTCCTGGTTCAGTCCTGGTTTAGTCCTGGTTCAGTCCTGGTTCAGTCCTGGTTTAGTCCTGGTTTAGTCCTGGTTCAGTCCTGGTTCAGTCCTGGTTTAGTCCTGGTTTAGTCCTGGTTCAGTCCTGGTTCAGTCCTGGTTTAGTCCTGGTTTAATCCTGGTTTAGTCCTGGTTCAGTCCTGGTTTAGTCCTGGTTCAGTCCTGGTTTAGTCCTGGTTCAGTCCTGGTTCAGTCCTGGTTTAGTCCTGGTTTAATCCTGGTTTAGTCCTGGTTCAGTCCTGGTTTAGTCCTGGTTTAGTCCTGGTTTAGTCCTGGTTTAATCCTGGTTTAGTCCTGGTTCAGTCCTGGTTTAGTCCTGGTTCAGTCCTGGTTTAGTCCTGGTTTAGTCCTGGTTTAGTCCTGGTTTAGTCCTGGTTCAGTCCTGGTTTAGACCTGGTTCAGTCCTGGTTCAGTCCTGGTTCAGTCCTGGTTTAGTCCTGGTCCAGTCCTGGTTTAGTCCTGGTCCAGTCCTGGTTTAGTCCTGGTTCAGTCCTGGTTCAGTCCTGGTTTAGTCCTGGTTTAGTCCTGGTTCAGTCCTGGTTTAGTCCTGGTTCAGTCCTGGTTCAGTCCTGGTTTAGTCCTGGCTAGTCCTGGTTCAGTCCTGGTTTAGTCCTGGTTCAGTCCTGGTTCAGTCCTGGTTCAGTCCTGGTTTAGTCCTGGTTTAGTCCTGGTTCAGTCCTGGTTTAGACCTGGTTCAGTCCTGGTTCAGTCCTGGTTTAGTCCTGGTTTAGTCCTGGTCCAGTCCTGGTTTAGTCCTGGTCCAGTCCTGGTTTAGTCCTGGTTCAGTCCTGGTTCAGTCCTGGTTTAGTCCTGGTTTAGTCCTGGTTCAGTCCTGGTTCAGTCCTGGTTCAGTCCTGGTTTAGTCCTGGTTCAGTCCTGGTTTAGTCCTGGTTCAGTCCTGGTTCAGTCCTGGTTTAGTCCTGGTTTAGTCCTGTTTTAGTCCTGGTTCAGTCCTGGTTTAGTCCTGGTTCAGTCCTGGTTCAGTCCTGGTTTAGTCCTGGTTTAGTCCTGGTTCAGTCCTGGTTTAGTCCTGGTTCAGTCCTGGTTTAGTCCTGGTTTAATCCTGGTTTAGTCCTGGTTCAGTCCTGGTTTAGTCCTGGTTCAGTCCTGGTTCAGTCCTGGTTTAGTCCTGGTTTAGTCCTGGTTCAGTCCTGGTTCAGTCCTGGTTTAGTCCTGGTTTAGTCCTGGTTTAGTCCTGGTTCAGTCCTGGTTTAGTCCTGGATTAGTCCTGGTTTAATCCTGGTTTAGTCCTGGTTCAGTCCTGGTTTAGTCCTGGTTCAGTCCTGGTTCAGTCCTGGTTTAGTCCTGGTTTAATCCTGGTTTAGTCCTGGTTCAGTCCTGGTTTAGTCCTGGTTTAGTCCTGGTTTAATCCTGGTTTAGTCCTGGTTCAGTCCTGGTTTAGTCCTGGTTTAGTCCTGGTTTAGTCCTGGTTCAGTCCTGGTTTAAACCTGGTTCAGTCCTGGTTTAGTCCTGGTTTAGTCCTGGTCCAGTCCTGGTTTAGTCCTGGTTCAGTCCTGGTTCAGTCCTGGTTTAGTCCTGGTTTAGTCCTGGTTCAGTCCTGGTTTAGTCCTGGTTCAGTCCTGGTTTAGTCCTGGTTCAGTCCTGGTTTAGTCCTGGTTTAGTCCTGGTTTAGTCCTGGTTCAGTCCTGGTTTAGACCTGGTTCAGTCCTGGTTCAGTCCTGGTTTAGTCCTGGTTTAGTCCTGGTCCAGTCCTGGTTTAGTCCTGGTCCAGTCCTGGTTTAGTCCTGGTTCAGTCCTGGTTCAGTCCTGGTTTAGTCCTGGTTTAGTCCTGGTCCAGTCCTGGTTTAGACCTGGTTCAGTCCTGGTTCAGTCCTGGTTTAGTCCTGGTTTAGTCCTGGTCCAGTCCTGGTTTAGTCCTGGTTCAGTCCTGGTTTAGTCCTGGTTCAGTCCTGGTTTAGTCCTGGTTTAGTCCTGGTTCAGTCCTGGTTCAGTCCTGGTTCAGTCCTGGTTTAGTCCTGGTTTAGTCCTGGTTCAGTCCTGGTTCAGTCCTGGTTTAGTCCTGGTTTAGTCCTGGTTTAGTCCTGGTTCAGTCCTGGTTTAGTCCTGGATTAGTCCTGGTTTAATCCTGGTTTAGTCCTGGTTCAGTCCTGGTTTAGTCCTGGTTCAGTCCTGGTTCAGTCCTGGTTTAGTCCTGGTTTAATCCTGGTTTAGTCCTGGTTCAGTCCTGGTTTAGTCCTGGTTTAGTCCTGGTTTAATCCTGGTTTAGTCCTGGTTCAGTCCTGGTTTAGTCCTGGTTTAGTCCTGGTTTAGTCCTGGTTCAGTCCTGGTTTAGACCTGGTTCAGTCCTGGTTCAGTCCTGGTTTAGTCCTGGTTTAGTCCTGGTCCAGTCCTGGTTTAGTCCTGGTTCAGTCCTGGTTCAGTCCTGGTTTAGTCCTGGTTTAGTCCTGGTTCAGTCCTGGTTTAGTCCTGGTTCAGTCCTGGTTTAGTCCTGGTTTAGTCCTGGTTTAGTCCTGGTTCAGTCCTGGTTTAGACCTGGTTCAGTCCTGGTTCAGTCCTGGTTTAGTCCTGGTTTAGTCCTGGTCCAGTCCTGGTTTAGTCCTGGTCCAGTCCTGGTTTAGTCCTGGTTCAGTCCTGGTTCAGTCCTGGTTTAGTCCTGGTTTAGTCCTGGTCCAGTCCTGGTTTAGACCTGGTTCAGTCCTGGTTCAGTCCTGGTTCAGTCCTGGTTTAGTCCTGGTCCAGTCCTGGTTTAGTCCTGGTTTAGTCCTGGTTCAGTCCTGGTTTAGTCCTGGTTCAGTCCTGGTTTAGTCCTGGTTTAGTCCTGGTTCAGTCCTGGTTCAGTCCTGGTTTAGTCCTGGTTTAGTCCTGGTTCAGTCCTGGTTCAGTCCTGGTTCAGTCCTGGTTTAGTCCTGGTTCAGTCCTGGTTTAGTCCTGGTTCAGTCCTGGTTCAGTCCTGGTTTAGTCCTGGTTTAGTCCTGTTTTAGTCCTGGTTCAGTCCTGGTTTAGTCCTGGTTCAGTCCTGGTTCAGTCCTGGTTTAGTCCTGGTTTAGTCCTGGTTCAGTCCTGGTTTAGTCCTGGTTCAGTCCTGGTTTAGTCCTGGTTTAATCCTGGTTTAGTCCTGGTTCAGTCCTGGTTTAGTCCTGGTTCAGTCCTGGTTCAGTCCTGGTTTAGTCCTGGTTTAGTCCTGGTTCAGTCCTGGTTCAGTCCTGGTTTAGTCCTGGTTTAGTCCTGGTTTAGTCCTGGTTTAGTCCTGGTTCAGTCCTGGTTTAGTCCTGGATTAGTCCTGGTTTAATCCTGGTTTAGTCCTGGTTCAGTCCTGGTTTAGTCCTGGTTCAGTCCTGGTTTAGTCCTGGTTTAATCCTGGTTTAGTCCTGGTTCAGTCCTGGTTTAGTCCTGGTTTAGTCCTGGTTTAATCCTGGTTTAGTCCTGGTTCAGTCCTGGTTTAGTCCTGGTTTAGTCCTGGTTTAGTCCTGGTTCAGTCCTGGTTTAGACCTGGTTCAGTCCTGGTTCAGTCCTGGTTTAGTCCTGGTTTAGTCCTGGTCCAGTCCTGGTTTAGTCCTGGTTCAGTCCTGGTTCAGTCCTGGTTTAGTCCTGGTTTAGTCCTGGTTCAGTCCTGGTTTAGTCCTGGTTCAGTCCTGGTTTAGTCCTGGTTCAGTCCTGGTTTAGTCCTGGTTTAGTCCTGGTTTAGTCCTGGTTCAGTCCTGGTTTAGACCTGGTTCAGTCCTGGTTCAGTCCTGGTTTAGTCCTGGTTTAGTCCTGGTCCAGTCCTGGTTTAGTCCTGGTTCAGTCCTGGTTCAGTCCTGGTTTAGTCCTGCTTTAGTCCTGGTCCAGTCCTGGTTTAGACCTGGTTCAGTCCTGGTTCAGTCCTGGTTTAGTCCTGGTTTAGTCCTGGTCCAGTCCTGGTTTAGTCCTGGTTCAGTCCTGGTTTAGTCCTGGTTCAGTCCTGGTTTAGTCCTGGTTTAGTCCTGGTTCAGTCCTGGTTTAGTCCTGGATTAGTCCTGGTTTAATCCTGGTTTAGTCCTGGTTCAGTCCTGGTTTAGTCCTGGTTCAGTCCTGGTTTAGTCCTGGTTTAATCCTGGTTTAGTCCTGGTTCAGTCCTGGTTTAGTCCTGGTTTAGTCCTGGTTTAATCCTGGTTTAGTCCTGGTTCAGTCCTGGTTTAGTCCTGGTTTAGTCCTGGTTTAGTCCTGGTTCAGTCCTGGTTTAGACCTGGTTCAGTCCTGGTTCAGTCCTGGTTTAGTCCTGGTTTAGTCCTGGTCCAGTCCTGGTTTAGTCCTGGTTCAGTCCTGGTTCAGTCCTGGTTTAGTCCTGGTTTAGTCCTGGTTCAGTCCTGGTTTAGTCCTGGTTCAGTCCTGGTTTAGTCCTGGTTCAGTCCTGGTTTAGTCCTGGTTTAGTCCTGGTTTAGTCCTGGTTCAGTCCTGGTTTAGACCTGGTTCAGTCCTGGTTCAGTCCTGGTTTAGTCCTGGTTTAGTCCTGGTCCAGTCCTGGTTTAGTCCTGGTTCAGTCCTGGTTCAGTCCTGGTTTAGTACTGCTTTAGTCCTGGTCCAGTCCTGGTTTAGACCTGGTTCAGTCCTGGTTCAGTCCTGGTTTAGTCCTGGTTTAGTCCTGGTCCAGTCCTGGTTTAGTCCTGGTTCAGTCCTGGTTTAGTCCTGGTTCAGTCCTGGTTTAGTCCTGGTTTAGTCCTGGTTTAATCCTGGTTTAGTCCTGGTTCAGTCCTGGTTTAGTCCTGGTTCAGTCCTGGTTTAGTCCTGGTTTAATCCTGGTTTAGTCCTGGTTCAGTCCTGGTTTAGTCCTGGTTTAGTCCTGGTTTAATCCTGGTTTAGTCCTGGTTCAGTCCTGGTTTAGTCCTGGTTTAGTCCTGGTTTAGTCCTGGTTCAGTCCTGGTTTAGACCTGGTTCAGTCCTGGTTCAGTCCTGGTTTAGTCCTGGTTTAGTCCTGGTCCAGTCCTGGTTTAGTCCTGGTTCAGTCCTGGTTCAGTCCTGGTTTAGTCCTGGTTTAGTCCTGGTTCAGTCCTGGTTTAGTCCTGGTTCAGTCCTGGTTTAGTCCTGGTTCAGTCCTGGTTTAGTCCTGGTTTAGTCCTGGTTTAGTCCTGGTTCAGTCCTGGTTTAGACCTGGTTCAGTCCTGGTTCAGTCCTGGTTTAGTCCTGGTTTAGTCCTGGTCCAGTCCTGGTTTAGTCCTGGTTCAGTCCTGGTTTAGTCCTGGTTCAGTCCTGGTTCAGTCCTGGTTTAGTCCTGGTTTAGTCCTGGTTCAGTCCTGGTTCAGTCCTGGTTTAGTCCTGGTTTAGTCCTGGTTTAGTCCTGGTTTAGTCCTGGTTCAGTCCTGGTTTAGTCCTGGATTAGTCCTGGTTTAATCCTGGTTTAGTCCTGGTTCAGTCCTGGTTTAGTCCTGGTTCAGTCCTGGTTTAGTCCTGGTTTAATCCTGGTTTAGTCCTGGTTCAGTCCTGGTTTAGTCCTGGTTTAGTCCTGGTTTAATCCTGGTTTAGTCCTGGTTCAGTCCTGGTTTAGTCCTGGTTTAGTCCTGGTTTAGTCCTGGTTCAGTCCTGGTTTAGTCCTGGTTCAGTCCTGGTTTAGTCCTGGTTCAGTCCTGGTTTAGTCCTGGTTCAGTCCTGGTTTAGTCCTGGTTTAGTCCTGGTTTAGTCCTGGTTCAGTCCTGGTTTAGACCTGGTTCAGTCCTGGTTCAGTCCTGGTTTAGTCCTGGTTTAGTCCTGGTCCAGTCCTGGTTTAGTCCTGGTTCAGTCCTGGTTCAGTCCTGGTTTAGTCCTGCTTTAGTCCTGGTCCAGTCCTGGTTTAGACCTGGTTCAGTCCTGGTTCAGTCCTGGTTTAGTCCTGGTTTAGTCCTGGTCCAGTCCTGGTTTAGTCCTGGTTCAGTCCTGGTTTAGTCCTGGTTCAGTCCTGGTTTAGTCCTGGTTTAGTCCTGGTTCAGTCCTGGTTTAGTCCTGGATTAGTCCTGGTTTAATCCTGGTTTAGTCCTGGTTCAGTCCTGGTTTAGTCCTGGTTCAGTCCTGGTTTAGTCCTGGTTTAATCCTGGTTTAGTCCTGGTTCAGTCCTGGTTTAGTCCTGGTTTAGTCCTGGTTTAATCCTGGTTTAGTCCTGGTTCAGTCCTGGTTTAGTCCTGGTTTAGTCCTGGTTTAGTCCTGGTTCAGTCCTGGTTTAGACCTGGTTCAGTCCTGGTTCAGTCCTGGTTTAGTCCTGGTTTAGTCCTGGTCCAGTCCTGGTTTAGTCCTGGTTCAGTCCTGGTTCAGTCCTGGTTTAGTCCTGGTTTAGTCCTGGTTCAGTCCTGGTTTAGTCCTGGTTCAGTCCTGGTTTAGTCCTGGTTCAGTCCTGGTTTAGTCCTGGTTTAGTCCTGGTTTAGTCCTGGTTCAGTCCTGGTTTAGACCTGGTTCAGTCCTGGTTCAGTCCTGGTTTAGTCCTGGTTTAGTCCTGGTCCAGTCCTGGTTTAGTCCTGGTTCAGTCCTGGTTCAGTCCTGGTTTAGTACTGCTTTAGTCCTGGTCCAGTCCTGGTTTAGACCTGGTTCAGTCCTGGTTCAGTCCTGGTTTAGTCCTGGTTTAGTCCTGGTCCAGTCCTGGTTTAGTCCTGGTTCAGTCCTGGTTTAGTCCTGGTTCAGTCCTGGTTTAGTCCTGGTTTAGTCCTGGTTTAATCCTGGTTTAGTCCTGGTTCAGTCCTGGTTTAGTCCTGGTTCAGTCCTGGTTTAGTCCTGGTTTAATCCTGGTTTAGTCCTGGTTCAGTCCTGGTTTAGTCCTGGTTTAGTCCTGGTTTAGTCCTGGTTTAGTCCTGGTTTAGTCCTGGTTTAGTCCTGGTTCAGTCCTGGTTTAGACCTGGTTCAGTCCTGGTTCAGTCCTGGTTTAGTCCTGGTTTAGTCCTGGTCCAGTCCTGGTTTAGTCCTGGTTCAGTCCTGGTTCAGTCCTGGTTTAGTCCTGGTTTAGTCCTGGTTCAGTCCTGGTTTAGTCCTGGTTCAGTCCTGGTTTAGTCCTGGTTCAGTCCTGGTTTAGTCCTGGTTTAGTCCTGGTTTAGTCCTGGTTCAGTCCTGGTTTAGACCTGGTTCAGTCCTGGTTCAGTCCTGGTTTAGTCCTGGTTCAGTCCTGGTTTAGTCCTGGTTCAGTCCTGGTTTAGTCCTGGTTTAGTCCTGGTTCAGTCTTGTACCTCGTCTGAGATCTGAGAGCCAAACGTGACCCACGTCCCTGAAACAGAAACAAACCAAAGTGAAGATCTGGTCCAGATCTGGTCCTGGACCAGATCTGGACCAGATCTGGAGCTTCACTTCAAATAAAGAAACTCACCGAGACCAAGACACGAGACACGGAGCCCCGACTTCCCC
>JAVJIX010000168.1:265000-320000 GCA_036785185.1 Paratrypauchen microcephalus | reverse complement strand
CCAGGACTAAACCAGGACTAAACCAGGACTAAACTAGGTCTAAACCAGGTTTAAACCAGGACTAAACCAAGACTAAACTAGGTCTAAACCAGGTTTAAACCAGGACTAAACCAGGTCTAAACCAGGACTAAACCAGGTCTAAACCAGGACTAAACCAGGTCTAAACTAGGTCTAAACCAGGTTTAAACCAGGACTAAACTAGGTCTAAACCAGGTTTAAACCAGGACTAAACCAGGTCTAAACCAGGACTAAACCAGGTCTAAACTAGGTCTAAACCAGGACTAAACCAGGTTTAAACCAGGACTAAACCAGGTCTAAACTAGGTCTAAACCAGGTTTAAACCAGGACTAAACCAGGACTAAACTAGGTCTAAACCAGGTTTAAACCAGGACTAAACCAGGACTAAACCAGGTCTAAACCAGGACTAAACCAGGACTAAACTAGGTCTAAACCAGGACTAAACCAGGACTAAACCAGGACTAAACCAGGTCTAAACCAGGACTAAACCAGGTTTAAACCAGGACTAAACCAGGTCTAAACCAGGTTTAAACCAGGACTAAACCAGGACTAAACCAGGTCTAAACCAGGTTTAAACCAGGTCTAAACTAGGTCTAAACCAGGACTAAACCAGGTTTAAACCAGGACTAAACCAGGTCTAAACTAGGTCTAAACCAGGACTAAACCAGGACTAAACCAGGCCTAAACGAGGACTAAAGGAGGACTAAACTAGGTCTAAACCAGGACTAAACCAGGTCTAAACCAGGACTAAACCAGGTTTAAACCAGGACTAAACCAGGTCTAAACCAGGTTTAAACCAGGACTAAACCAGGACTAAACCAGGTCTAAACCAGGACTAAACCAGGACTAAACTAGGTCTAAACCACCAGGACTAAACCAGGACTAAACCAGGAATAAACTAGGTCTAAACCAGGTTTAAACCAGGACTAAACCAAGACTAAACTAGGTCTAAACCAGGTTTAAACCAGGACTAAACCAGGTCTAAACCAGGACTAAACCAGGTCTAAACTAGGTCTAAACCAGGACTAAACCAGGTTTAAACCAGGACTAAACCAGGTCTAAACTAGGTCTAAACCAGGACTAAACCAGGACTAAACTAGGTCTAAACCAGGTTTAAACCAGGACTAAACCAGGTTTAAACCAGGACTAAACCAGGTCTAAACCAGGTTTAAACCAGGACTAAACCAGGACTAAACCAGGTCTAAACCAGGTTTAAACCAGGACTAAACCAGGTCTAAACTAGGACTAAACCAGGTTTAAACCAGGACTAAACCAGGTCTAAACTAGGTCTAAACCAGGACTAAACCAGGTCTAAACCAGGACTAAACCAGGTTTAAACCAGGACTAAACCAGGTCTAAACCAGGTTTAAACCAGGACTAAACCAGGTTTAAACCAGGACTAAACCAGGTCTAAACTAGGTCTAAACCAGGAATAAACCAGGACTAAATCAGGTCTAAACCAGGACTAAAGGAGGACTAAACTAGGTCTAAACCAGGACTAAACCAGGTCTAAACCAGGACTAAACCAGGTTTAAACCAGGACTAAACCAGGTCTAAACCAGGTTTAAACCAGGACTAAACCAGGACTAAACCAGGTCTAAACCAGGACTAAACCAGGACTAAACTAGGTCTAAACCAGGTTTAAACCAGGACTAAACCAGGACTAAACCAGGTCTAAACCAGGACTAAACCAGGTCTAAACCAGGACTAAACTAGGTCTAAACCAGGTTTAAACCAGGACTAAACTAGGTCTAAACCAGGTTTAAACCAGGACTAAACCAGGACTAAACCAGGTCTAAACCAGGACTAAACCAGGTCTAAACTAGGTCTAAACCAGGACTAAACCAGGTTTAAACCAGGACTAAACCAGGTCTAAACTAGGTCTAAACCGGGACTAAACCAGGACTAAACCAGGTCTAAACCAGGACTAAACCAGGACTAAACTAGATCTAAACCAGTTTTAAACCAGGACTAAACCAGGTCTAAACCAGGACTAAACCAGGTCTAAACCAGGACTAAACTAGGTCTAAACCAGGTTTAAACCAGGACTAAACCAGGACTAAACCAGGACTAAACCAGGTCTAAACCAGGTCTAAACCAAATGAGAAAATGATTCTGAAAATTAAAAAGCAATTTCAAGTCAAATTTTTTAAAATATTTATTCAACAGAGTATAAATAAAATGTACAACAAAACACAATAATTCTGAATCAGACAAGACAGAGGGTCAGCGGTCAGAGGGTCAGCGGTCAGAGGGTCAGAGGAGCAGAGGGTCAGAGGAGCAGAGGGTCAGAGGGTGAGCAGTCAGAGGGTCAGCGGTCAGAGGGTCAGCAGTCAGAGGGTCAGAGGAGCAGAGGGTCAGAGGAGCAGAGGGTGAGCAGTCAGAGGGTCAGCAGTCAGAGGGTCAGAGGAGCAGAGGGTCAGAGGAGCAGAGGGACAGAGGGTCAGAGGGACTAGGCGGCCCGGGGGCTGTAGTAGGGCAGAGCTTTGATGAAGGCGTCCAGTTTGGAACAGAAGAGTTCAGAGTCCAGAGTTTGTCCCACAGCACAGAGCGGATTCTTCACGATGTGTTCCACGTACAGCTGCAGAAGACAACACAATCAGAACACAATCAGAACATAACCACAACACAATCAGAACACAATCAGAACATAACCACAACACAATCAGAACACAACCGGGGGGGTATTCCATGAGCGTCGCTAAACATAGCGGCGCCTAAGTGGTTAGTCCTCACCTGAAGAAGCGTCACCTTAGACTAAAGCCTGAAGTCGTTCCACTAACACATTTCAGCTGCGCCTCAGCGGCGCTAACTTCAGCCGTCCTGGCCAAGACGCGTGCACGGGGAACGTAAGAAGTCCAGAACAAGCGACTGTCGAAAACGCCATCATGTCGAAGATTTGGGCTGATTATTTCAGCGCATCAGAACAGAAGTTGCTTTTGGAACTCTACAACACATTTGCAATAACCAAGGCGAGAGACATGGCGTGGCAGAAGATCGCCGAGCGCTTAAATACGCAAGTTCAGTCCTATAACAGTGATGAATGTTGAGTTTTTTAAGTATGTTTTTACCATCGGTGTCAACACAAGTCCGTGGGGCAGAGGATATGTTACGGTTTGGCAGTTTGGGAGACACGAGTTTGATTCTCAGGGAGAACAGTTGATGTCATAAATATTATATATTTGTAGAGCAGTCTTGTCAGTTGTAATTTATTTTTACTGTGTAAAAGTATTTGCTCCAACTAATACGTTAAATTGTGTTATCTTGTCTTTGAGCAGGAATAATGTGAAGAGGACTGTTTTACAGGTAAAGACAAAGCATAAAAACATTTTGCAGAGTGGTAAGTAGGCTAATATTAATATTATTACTCAGTGAAATTACTAATACTGTTCAAATGGTACCTTAATTTAATTTAAAATGAACAGTAGCTACCAAGCCACAGGAGGTGGGAGCCCCCCTCAAAACCTTTCACCTGCAGAGGAGCTGGCACTGGCCCTAAACCGGGGTCACCCACTGGTGGAGGTAATTGAAGGAGGGACCCCATCAAAGATCCTTCCTGCGAGTTCTTGTGAAGAGTATATTCAAGGTATTTTCTAGGCTAATGCTTGCCTCAGCTGTGATCCAAGCATTTGTGTATTTTAATAGTATGTTTGTGTTCTAGTTACTGAAGATGGCGTACACTTGGACCCTCCTCAGCAGTCCTCCAGCAGTGCCTTGCCTGACCCTCAGCGGTCCTCCAGCAGTGCCTTGCCTGACCCTCAGCGGTCCTCCAGCAGTGCCTTGCCTGACCCTCAGCGGTCCTCCAGCAGTGCCTTGCCTGACCCTCAGCGGTCCTCCAGCAGTGTCTTGCCTGACCCTCAGCGGTCCTCCAGCAGTGCCTTGCCTGACCCTCAGCGGTCCTCCAGCAGTGTCTTGCCTGACCCTCAGCGGTCCTCCAGCAGTGCCTTGCCTGACCCTCAGCAGTCCTCCAGCAGTGCCTTGCCTGACCCTCAGCAGTCCTCCAGCAGTGGCCTCACACCAGAATGTCATACCTAATGTCTTTTATTGTTTTATGCCTATTGATGGAAATTGATAAATAGGATTTCATTAAAGAGGCTTGCACAGCATCTCTGAAGCAAATTTGTTGAATCATTGAAATGTTGCATCATGGAGTGTGCCTGTTATTTGGCTACATTTTGTTTTAAAAGTAAAGGTTTACCTGTAACTGTATTCTTTGATAGAGATGTCACATAAAATATAAAGTGTCAATGTCGTCAAGTGAGAGTGATGTTAGGCCCAGCTCATATAAGTTCTATGATGTTATGAATAATTTTAGGTTAAAATAATTCACATTTGTGTAATATGTGGCAAATGTAAATTTGTGAAAATAAAACACAAAAATTGACTTGCGCATGAATACGTCAACAGTGGGAATCGAACCTGCGACGCCCACATGAAAGACGCAGGACGTAACCACTCGACCAAAGTGTTTCTCGAGAAAAGCTCTGGAATTATTCTATGTGCTAATGTCAAGACAGCGGTTCAAAAGCATATTTTTAAATTACCGGAGATTTGTCAAGAACGTAAGGCAATTTATTTTTTTGCTGAAATTGTTTTCGGACAACACAGATACTTATGCGGGAGGTGTGCGGAACCGTTTGTTTGACACTCTGTTTACGTCAGGTACGTATTCTCTGCGACACAGCCTGATTAAGCCGCATCTTTAGCCTGCCCAGTACCAGACTTTCAGCTAAAACCATGTTGCCCTAGTAACTCAGCGGGGACTAAGTTTAGCGAGCGTCATGGAACCGAACTCTCACTAAAACTAGCGCAGACTGTCGAATAAAGCCGGGCTTTGCGCTGAGCCGCCTTCGTGGAATACCCCTCAGAACACAACCACAACACAACAACACACTCGGAACACAATCAGAACACACTCAGAACACACTTCACTGTTGCTCCTCTTTTGTACATAAACAGATGTGTGCATTGCACATTTTTGGATCTTTCTCTCATGTTCTAACATTGGTCCTCATCAAAAACCTTCCTGAAAAGTTTTTAGTCACCCGCGCATGTTTAAATAATCTAGTGATCTCTCCCCGCCCCTATTCAAACCCTCCTTGCACTTTTTGCGCTACTTTTGAGAACTTTTAGACACTCACGCTGCTGTAGATGTGCTGCAGCGTGTCCCGGGCACTGGACACAGACAGATCCGTGTTCAGGACAAACTTGAGTCCACTCGGCGTCTCGTAGAAATGAAGTTTGTATTTACTGGTCTGGAACGAAAGGAACCCGTCCTTCCTGAAGGAGACCGGTCAAGGACTAAACCAGGTCTAAACCAGAAGTGAACTAGGGACTAAAGCAGAACTGAACCAGGACTAAAGATAGTTCTAGTACAGATTCTCTTTGGAAACACATTGGTAATAGTATGCCCTGTAATGATTGATAATGAATTTAATCTGTCATTATCGTACATTATTACTAAGCAGGATACATGTCCAGGGGAGACATTTTACTAACAAAGGATCTGATGGAGAACAGCATCCCGTACATGAGTTTGAACTCCTGAAATCACAAACAACAAACACAGAGTCACGTACAGTACACGTTCACAATCTAAACACGCATTAAATAAAGTCATGTGTTCTTGTTGCTGTGACCTCGTCCTTGGAGATGCCCGCCTGTTTTTTCCTGTTCCACTCGTTATAAAAAAGGCAGTTTCCATTTCGGTCGAAAATGTACAGATTATGGACAGTCATCTGCAAAAACAGAGGAGAAGATGAGACTTTACGCAGACTTAGGTTTATAAAACAGGCACATTTTAGGGACGCCGAATGAAAAATAACCCTGTGCATATTGTGTAGATGTTAAAATACAGGTTTTAGCACACGTATTTTCTTCATAAGCAGTAGTATAGTCTATAATCAGTGTTTTTTCTAAGTGAGTCTCGGGCTGCAGTCTATCTGCTAATTCCGCTCTGATAATTAACATTACTGAGTACAGAAACATGGACCGTGATGTTATAACCCTGTAGAACCCTAAATGCACCACTGTTCCGTTTTAAAACCGTATTTTTGTGTTTTTATCGTAAAGTCCTGGAAAAAGCGCCGTGTTTACCTTTGCTTCCTCTTCCGCCGGAGCTGCCTGAAACACGCATGCGCAGAACACGGAGCGGAAATAAATAAAAGTTTTTTCCGTAAATAAATAATGTACATGTTATAAAAGTAAAAATGCGTTCTAACGTTTGAAAAGTAAAAATACACACAGAATGGCGCATTAATTAATTAAATCTTTGTTTTGACACGAGTTTACCAGCAGGCGTCTCTGCGCATGCGCCGCAGGACTGTTTAGATTGAACCAAAATGGCGGCCTCAGTGTCCATGATGTCGAGCTTTGGACCGAACCTTTCCTCTCAAAACGGCCTGGTTCCGGACTGGACCCGCACAGAAGTCAGCACCGGGGTGAGTCCTAAGCCTGCGGGACAGATTCGGTTAGGGACCGGCTCGGTTTGGCCCGGTTTGGGCGGTAAAAGGTTAAAACAGCGGCTGAATGAGACAGCACTTCTGCGGCTAACGGAGGCTAAAGGCTAACTGTAGAGAAACAACCGAACCGAGCCGGGACAGAAAGAAGGAAGAGCTAACCATAGAATAAGATTTCTTAGCGGTTACTTAAAGAAGTGAAGTTTATGTGAAAGAACCTGGCGCTTCTGTCACTCACAAACCTGAGCGCATCATTAACTCCTGAGGGTGACAGTAGAACCCAGCAGAACCCTGTAGAACCCTCTTCAGATCTTCAGAACTCTTGATACATACAGTGACACACGATGGAGGTGTTCTACTTTCATCTCTGTGGTGGAATGTTCAGCAGAGCGTCCATGGTCCTGTCCAGGAGTTTGATTTGACACTAAACTCAGAGTGGGCTTTGTTTAACAGCAAAGATCAGCTCACCTGTGGGAGTTCCAACTAAATCAGGTTGTGTTAAAACAAAACTCAGATTAAAGTCGACCAGAACCCCAGACAGAGCAGAGCCTACAGTTAGCATCACACCATCAGCTGTCACTGCCGTGTTCCTTCGAGCTCTGGTTGTTCTATAAAAACCTGTGTGTTTATTTAAAGGTCCCATGACATGGTTGATGCTTTTATATGGCTCCTTAATGGTTCCCTAATACTGTAAATGAATCCTTCTTCAAAATCAACACTCACTGCATGAGATATGACTGACAGTCTTCATGAGGCTAGATATGTGTCTAAAATGCTTTATTCTGAGTGTTGCTTCTTCACTGCAAATGAGAAGGACAGAGATTGGCTGAGGAGCGGGGGGGCGGGTTTCCCCCGCTGCTTAGCGCAGCTCGGCTCCGCTGTCTGCTCTTCCATGAGAGACAGATGAGAGACTTAGCAATGAAAAAAAGCATATTTACACAGAAAATAAAATTAAACCACTGGTATTTCAGAGGTCCAGAGGGTCGGGTAAGGGACCTGCGAGCCTAGAAACACTCGGACGTGCCTCCAGGCAAATAAAAAAACGCATTTTGCATTGTAGCGCATTCACAGTCCAAACTCTATGGGCGGGATATACAGGGACGCTGAGCGGAGACAGAGGGAGGGGCTGGAGCTGCATTTGCCGATCTGACGTCTAAAAGGTGCCTTGTCTGAACTCGCCCGTTTCAAAACTGGGTTTGTGTAACGCAGAAAAGGACCGCAAATGCTCAGTTTAGACATTTCGCAACTTTTAGCCATGGGGGGGGGGGGCTAAACAGGGTAGGGGAGCTCACATTAACGTTCAAAAACCTCAGAAAGTGAAAATTTCATGCCATGGGACCTTTAAACTCTTCAGATGTTTATGGAACTCGTTCTCTGTGATCTCGGACTTTGTTGCGTGTAACGGGTCACGTGTGTGATCAGTGTCTCGTGTTTTCAGACCACCATCATGGCAGTAGAGTACGACGGAGGAGTGGTGATCGGAGCAGACTCTAGGACCACCACAGGGTGAGGGGCAAGGGTGGGGCACCTGCTTTAGAGCATACGTGACCTTTGTCTTTAAATAATTATAAATACCTTATCTGTGGACATTGTAAATATAAGTTGTATAGTAACACCAGATAAATGTGACGAAGGTTCAGAGGAAACCGGACATTATTAATGTTTAAGTGACTATAAGGGGCGGGATTCAAAAAGTTAACTCTTCTTCCCATAACCCTTTGAGATATGTTTACTTGTGTAAAGAAATTACATTATTATGTCTACACGTAAATGTATACGTGTAATGTATTATGTATTGTATATTGACTTTGTGACATACTCAATAAATTCATTCATTGTGTTTCAGTGCGTACATCGCCAACAGAGTGACGGACAAACTGACCCCCATCCACGACCGGATCTTCTGCTGCAGGTCTGTCTCTGAGTCCACAGAACCGTCTCATGTTCTACAGAGCGTCCTGCGGGAGCGTCCTTTGGGAGCGTCCTGCGGGAGCGTCCTGCGGGAGCGTCCTGCGGGAGCGTCCTGCGGGAGCGTCCTCGGGGAGCGTCCTCGGGGAGCGTCCTCGGGGAGCGTCCTCGGGGAGCGTCCTCGGGGAGCGCCCTCGGGGAGCGCCCTCGGGGAGCGCCCTCGGGGAGCGTCCTCGGGGAGCGTCCTCGGGGAGCGTCCTCGGGGAGCGTCCTCGGGGAGCGTCCTCGGGGAGCGTCCTGCGGGAGCGTCCTGCGGGAGCGTCCTGCGGGAGCGTCCTGCGGGAGCGTCCTCGGGGAGCGTCCTCGGGGAGCGTCCTCGGGGAGCGTCCTCGGGGAGCGTCCTCGGGGAGCGTCCTCGGGGAGCGTCCTGCGGGAGCGTCCTGCGGGAGCGTCCTGCGGGAGCGTCCTGCGGGAGCGTCCTGCGGGAGCGTCCTCGGGGAGCGTCCTCGGGGAGCGTCCTCGGGGAGCGTCCTCGGGGAGCGTCCTGCGGGAGCGTCCTGCGGGAGCGTCCTCGGGGAGCGTCCTGCGGGAGCGTCCTGCGGGAGCGTCCTGCGGGAGCGTCCTCGGGGAGCGTCCTGCGGGAGCGTCCTGCGGGAGCGTCCTCGGGGAGCGTCCTCGGGGAGCGTCCTGCGGGAGCGTCCTGCGGGAGCGTCCTCGGGGAGCGTCCTGCGGGAGCGTCCTGCGGGAGCGTCCTGCGGGAGCGTCCTGCGGGAGCGTCCTGCGGGAGCGTCCTCGGGGAGCTTCCTCAGGGAGCTGGTACCACTTCTTCCAAAACGAGTACTTAAAGTGATAGTTTGGGTTTTTTGATGTGAATCTGTACGGCACCCCTTCATCCCCCTTTAATTTTGAGCTCTTGCTGATATGGAGTTCTGTTACCAGACGTTATTTTGACAGGAGTTTGATTATGACTAAATCAAATTCTTTTTATAGGACTTTTATAGTATAGTTTATAGGATAGCCAACTTTTTAATCTCAGAACCCTTATTTGTTTCTTCTGAACTCACTGTATTTAGGAATGTTCCAGTATAATTTATTTAGACGAGTACACGGCTTTAATATTTACCATTACAAAGTACTTTGAAAAGAACCTGGTCTGTGCAGTTGCTGAACTTGTTCGTCAGTTCCAATAATTCCCAATGCATCTTCAGCTCCACTGAGTCACCTGAGCTCCACAAACACTTTAACGACCTTTAAGACCACTAAATATGTTGACAATTGCACAAAACTAGTCTACACCAGGTCTGCACCAGATCTATACCAGGTCTACTCCAGGTCTATTCTAGTCCTAAATCAGGTCTAAAAGAGCATTTCCACTGTAATTCTAAATTTTGGTTTGGGTTTGTTTCTGCTCCAGGTCCGGTTCTGCTGCAGACACCCAGGCCATCGCTGAGGTCGTGTCCTATCAGCTGGGCTTCCACAGGTGAGTCAGAACAGTCAGGAGGACAGTCAGGAGGACACCGTCAGGAGAACAGGGTCTGGAGAACATGATCACAGTCTGGAGGACAGGGTCTGGAGAACATGATCACAGTCTGGAGGACAGGGTCTGGAGGACATGATCACAGTCTGGAGGACAGGGTCTGGAGAACATGATCACAGTCTGGAGGACAGGGTCTGGAGGACATGATTACAGTCTGGAGGACAGGGTCTGGAGGACAGGGTCTGGAGAACATGATCACAGTCTGGAGGACAGGGTCTGGAGGACACGGTCACAGTCTGGAGGACAGGGTCTGGAGGACACGGTCACAGTCTGGAGGACAGGGTGTGGAGAACACGGTCACAGTCTGGAGGACAGGGTGTGGAGGACAGGGTGTGGAGGACAGGGTGTGGAGGACAGGGTCTGGAGGACATGATTACAGTCTGGAGGACAGGGTCTGGAGGACACGGTCACAGTCTGGAGGACAGGGTCTGGAGGACAGGGTGTGGAGAACACGGTCACAGTCTGGAGAACAGGGTGTGGAGGACAGGGTCTGGAGGACAGGGTCTGGAGGACAGGGTGTGGAGGACAGGGTGTGGAGGACAGGGTGTGGAGGACAGGGTTTGGAGGACAGGGTCTGGAGGACAGGGTGTGGAGAACACGGTCACAGTCTGGAGAACAGGGTGTGGAGGACAGGGTGTGGAGGACAGGGTGTGGAGGACAGGGTGTGGAGGACAGGGTGTGGAGGACAGGGTGTGGAGGACAGGGTCTGGAGGACAGGGTGTGGAGGACAGGGTCTGGAGGACATGATCACAGTCTGGAGGACAGGGTCTGGAGGACATGATCACAGTCTGGAGGACAGGGTCTGGAGGACACGGTCACAGTCTGGAGGACAGGGTCTGGAGGACAGGGTCTGGAGGACAGGGTCTGGAGGACAGGGTGTGGAGAACAGGGTCACTGTGTGTGTGTGTGTCTGTGCAGTATTGAGCTGGATGAGCGCCCCCTGGTGGAGACGGCCGCTCACCTGTTTAAGGCAAGCTGCTACAGATACAGAGAAGAGCTGACGGCAGGAATCCTGGTGGCCGGCTGGGACCGACGCAAAGGGGGACAGGTGAGACACGCAGAGACACACAGAGGGGGACAGGTGAGACACACAGAGACACAAAGGAGGACAGGTGAGACACAAAGGAGGACAGGTGAGACACAAAGGAGGACAGGTGAGACACAAAGGAGGACAGGTGAGACACACAGCGGGGGACAGGTGAGACACACAGCGGGGGACAGGTGAGACACACAGCGGGGGACAGGTGAGACACACAGCGGGGGACAGGTGAGACACACAGCGGGGGACAGGTGAGACACACAGCGGGGGACAGGTGAGACACACAGCGGGGGACAGGTGAGACACAGCGGGGGACAGGTGACAGATGAATGCGAGGGCGTGTACTGCGTGTGTGTTTCCTCCAGGGATGAAAGTGTCAGTCATGAAAAAAAGCTGAAAGTCACTGAGATCCTCGGGGGTCCAGGGACATGCCCCCAATTTCCCATTTTAATGGATTTTTCTCTGCCCGACTCAAAAACAAATAACAGATGACAGACAAATGTCTCAAAACAATGCAACGTTCTTTTATAAAACAAATACATTACACCTGCATCGATTAAGCTGTTATTGATTTAAAAATATATATATCATTTCATTTTCATTTATTTATTTCATTCATTAAAACAAAACAAAAATAACAGATGCAACACAATTACATTTATACAATTATACCTTAAATATGAATGAAAAGGAACAGAAAGAAGCTTATGATATCTGCCCTTTATCAACTCCAAATTATATTACAACAAAATATATATAACAATAATAACACAGTTATATAAATATCTTTCTTTTATAAAGAAGCATTTTCTGGAGCTAAATGATTCCCTGATTGTGGAAAGATGGACTGGAGTGGGGAGTGGTTGAGTTTTTCCTCAGTGATGCAGAAAAGCCACTGTCTGTGTTCATGTGTGTAGCTTGTGCAGTCTGTGTACAGCTGTGGCAACACAACAAACATATTTGTGTCTTGGTAGCACAAACTTCAGGTCCAAAACTTTCACCATGTTAATGAGTCCGGGCTTTTCCACACTTTATATGGCACCATGTCTTTTACGACATACATCATGTTTTTGGTAAAACATACAACAGCGTGTGTGATTCTGTCGTGGGCCGTGCTCATCACACTGCAAACAGTTTGAAAATGTTTTATGGACTGGACGGTGGTTATTTTCATTCCGTTCGGACCTGCACTTCTCCCACTCCGCTGCCTCTGCTTTAGGCGCTAGGATACATTTGTCTTGCTGCAGCTTTTGAACAGACCTCACAGTGAGCACTCGTTTGTTCTAAGTCCGACCCATATACAGTGCCGTGAAAAAGTATTTGCCCCCTTCCTGATTTCTGTGTTTTTTGCATATTTATCACTCAAAACATTGTCAGATCATCAAACCAATTTTAATATCACACAGAAACAACCCAAGGAAAGACAAAATTCAGTTTTTGAATGATGATTCCATTTATTAGTGCACAAAAAAAATCTAAACCTATCTGGCCCTATGTGAAAAAGTAATTGCCCCCCCTTGTTAAATCACAAACTAACTGTGACTAACCACAGTTTTGAGAAAACTTAGTTCAGTTCTACATGCCACACCCACACCTGATTGTCACCACCTGTGTTGAATCAAGAAATCACTTAAATAGTTCCTGTCAAACAAAGTGAAGTTGGCTACAACATCTCAAGAACAAACACATCATGCCACGATCCAAAGAAATTCAAGAACAAATGAGAAAAAAAGTGATAGAAGTCTATAATTCAGGAAAAGGTTACAAAGCCATTCCCAAAGCTCTGGGGCTCCAGCGAACCACTGTCAGAGCCATTATTCAAAAATGGAGGAAACTGGGAACAGTTGCAACCCTTCCCAGGAGTGGTCGACCAACTAAGATTACTCCAAGAGTGCGACGACGGCTCATTCAGGAAGTCACAAAAGAACCTAGACGCACATCGAAAGAACTACAGGCCTCGTTGGCCTCAGTTAAGGTCAGTGTTCATGACTCCACCATTAGAAAAACACTGGCCAAAAATGGCATCCATGGAAGAGTTCCCAGGAGAAAACCACTGCTTTCACAAAAGAACACAAAGGCTCGTCTCACCTTTGCCAAAAAGCACCTTGATGACCCTCAAGACTTTTGGAGAAACATTTTGTGGACCGATGAGTCTAAAATTGAACTTTTTGGAAGGTCTGCAGCCCGTTTCATCTGGCGTAAAAATGGCACAGCATTTGATAAAAAGAACATGGTGCCCACAGTAAAGCATGGTGGTGGCAGTGTGATGGTCTGGGCCTGCTTTGCTGCCTCAGGACCAGGACAACTTGCTGTGATTGACGGAAAAATGAATTCTGCTGTTTACCAGAAGATCCTGAAGGAGAATGTCCGGCCATCAGTTCGTGCCCTCAAACTCAAGCGCTCTTGGATCATGCAACAGGACAATGATCCAAAACACACCAGCAAGTCCACCTCTGAATGGCTCAAAGAAAACAAAATTAAGGTTTTGGAGTGGCCAAGTCAAAGTCCGGATTTAAATCCGATTGAGATGCTGTGGTGTGACCTTAAACGGGCAGTTCATACAAGAAAACCCTCCAATATGGCAGAATTGAAACAATTCTGCATAGAAGAGTGGGCCAAAATCCCTCCCCAGCGGTGTGAAAGACTCATCACCAATTATCGCAAACGTTTGGTTACAGTTATTGCTGTCAAAGGAGGCTCAACTGGCTATTAGATTAAGGGGGCAATTACTTTTTCACATAGGGCCAGATAGGTTTAGATTTTTTTTGTGCACTAATAAATGGAATCATCATTCAAAAACTGAATTTTGTCTTTCCTTGGGTTGTTTCTGTGTGATATTAAAATTGGTTTGATGATCTGACAATGTTTTGAGTGATAAATATGCAAAAAACACAGAAATCAGGAAGGGGGCAAATACTTTTTCACGGCACTGTATATCCATATAACAGATGTAAACACCTTTGTTTGGTACAAGCTCCGGCTTTAGCTCACTCGCTGCCGCGCTAGCTCGTACAATGTTTGGGTACGCTCCGCTAACTGACCCGTGTAAAACGTGGCCGCGCATTAGTTCTGCTCGCGTGTAAAAAATAACTAAAAAAACGATTTTCATAAAAACACATCGTCCTGAACCGTAAAGTCAAATTAATCTATTTAATCGATTAATGGCGCAGGTCTAGTAGAAACACAGACGGTGGTGGAACTGCATTTGCATTTTTTCTTCAATGTGACGTCATAGTTTCCTTGTTCAGAATCGCCCGTTTGGGCTGTGTTTTTTTTCAAACGCAGAAAAGTATCACAAATTCTCAGCTCAGACATTTCACAACTTTTAACCATGGGGGGCCTAAACAGGGTAGGGGAGCTCACATTAACGTTCAAAAACCTCAGAAAGTGAACATTTCATGCCATGGGACCTTTAAACATTTTGTTTGTGTGAAGGGATTTTTTTATTTGACTCAAACCTGAAGTGAATTGGATGCAGATTTGAGTGACATGAACACATGGAAAATAAAGAATCCAAAATAAGATGAAGAGAATAAAAGTGTGTAAATGAACGTAACAGTGGTCAGAAGTGGACAGTCCACATGATGCATGTTCTAACACACTTATAAAAAGTCAAAATGATCTGCCTCCTACAAAAACCATAATCATTTATTCATTTAGAAATATATTGATCATTCTTTACATCAGGGGTGATCAATACGTGGATCGCCGAGGTCGTGTGTGTAGATCGTAGTGTCGTAGAACTCCACACCGCTCTTTCCTCCAGATGAGTGCGATCAGATTTCATTAGCGATATTTAACCCGTGTGCGGGGCCGCGCTCGTCTGGAGCCGCGGACGCCGCACGTCACCACGAGCGCCATCAGCGCATGCAGCTCGTCCACGACGGCGTGTATCACAGAGCAGGTTACACGCTTTGCTCGTACGCAAAGGTCCACGCTGTAGCGAACAAGCTGCTCGCGGCGCGTGTGGTGACGTGCGGCGTCCGCGGCTCCAGACGAGCGCGGCCCCGCACACCGGTACAAGTTTAATACGAGACGCGTACGGGACGATTCCGTTTTTCAAGGGACGGTTGGCGACACTAAACACGACTACACACGTATACACCCAAAATGTTTCTCTACGGATTTACACCGATATTAAAAATGACCCCGACGGCCGACAAAAAAGAGGAAATCTGCTACAAACGGAAGTCTTTCATCCCAGTTCCTCAGGTGTGTGTGTGTGTTTCCTCAGGTGTACTGCGTGCCGATCGGGGGGATGTTGGTGCGGCAGCCGGTGTCGGTCGGGGGCAGTGGGAGCACGTACATCTACGGCTTCATGGATTCAAACTACAAACCATCCATGAGCAAAGAGCAGTGCCTGGAGCTGACCGCCACAGGTATGTGACCCTCACTGCGGTCACACGGTATGTTCGGACTGGATTTCTCCAAATCCGATCCCGTTACTCGGCGGGTGGTCTGTCGTATAATCCGAGTGCACATGAAACTCTGCTACGCTATGTGGCGTAGCAGAGTCCTGGTTCAGTCAAACTACTTCAATTAAAAACACAACAAACTATGTGGCGGTTTACAAAGATGACTGAACCTGGACTGAACCTGGACTGAACCTGGACTGAACCTGGACTGAACCTGGACTGAACCTGGACTGAACCTGGACTGAACCTGGACTGAACCTGGACTAAACCTGGACTAAACCTGGACTAAACCTGGACTAAACCTGGACTAAACCTGGACTAAACCTGGACTAAACCTGGACTAAACCTGGACTAAACCTGGACTAGTTTTCCGGAGCAGCGTTGGTGTTCGTGTTGTGCGTTCTTTCTTCGCAGCCATGATTTCGTCTGACTTTTCCGGCAACAATCGCTACTTATGACGGCGTTGGTGCCTCCTGCCACTTCCGGGTGAAATCCCTGGTGAAAATTCCCGCGCATGCGCAGTACGCCGATCCGATATCGTGCACGAGGCGGCACCGAGCGGATTACTATCGGCCTAAGCCAGGGGTTCCAATCGGATTCAGGAAACCAATCCCCATACGATCCTTAGTCTGTGCACATGAATCTGATACGATCCCAATCCGTTTGCAGTGGGATTCCACTCGTCCATGTGACCGCACTGAATGTCTCAGTCTAACTACCGCCGGAGCCCCGCATCACTTTATTTAAGAGTTTTCGTGTGTGTTTGTGACTCTTGGGTGTGTGTTTCTGACCCTGGGGTGTGTGTTTCAGCTCTGACTCTGGCCATGGAGCGTGACGGTTCCAGCGGGGGCGTCGTGCGTCTGGCGTCCATCTCGGAGGAGGGTGTGGAGCGCAGAGTGATCCTGGGGAACCAACTGCCCAAGATCTCCACACACTGAAGACGCTGCAGTCCGCTCTTCACTTTGTTCCTCATGTTGTTCAATAAAATGTTCTTCTTTGTGACTCTGGCGTCTTTAGTGTTTCTTAACCAATCACAGCGTCCACTCGTCCCTGAGCCCGCCCCTCCTCACTGCCCATTGGTCAAAAACGCAGTCAGTCTGAACTTCTCCAACACTGTCAAAACTTTCAAATGTTTGACAAGAGCCAGGACTAAACCAGGACTGAACCAGGACTGAACCAGGACTGAACCAGGTCTGAACCAGGACTAAACCAGGACTGAACCAGGTCTGAACCAGGACTAAACCAGGACTAAACCAGGACTGAACCAGGACTGAACCAGGACTAAACCAGGACTGAACCAGGACTGAACCAGGACTAAACCAGGACTAAACCAGGACTAAACCAGGACTGAACCAGGTCTGAACCAGGTCTGAACCAGGACTAAACCAGGACTGAACCAGGACTAAACCAGGTCTGAACCAGGTCTGAACCAGGACTGAACCAGGTCTGAACCAGGACTAAACCAGGACTGAACCAGGTCTGAACCAGGACTAAACCAGGACTGAACCAGGACTAAACAGGACTGAACCAGGTCTAAACCAGGACTGAACCAGGACTAAACAGGACTAAACCAGGACTGAACCAGGACTGAACCTGGTCCTGCTCACCAGTGGTGGAATGTGGCAAAGTACTTTAAAACATTTGGGAGGAGTGTGTGTAGTTTTACTGCAGTACATTTGGGAGGAGTGTGTACTTTTACTGCAGTACATTTGGGAGGAGTGTGTACTTTTACTGCAGTACATTTGGGAGGAGTGTGTACTTTTACTGCAGTACATTTGGGAGGAGTGTGTACTTTTACTGCAGTACATTTGGGAGGAGTGTGTGTACTCCCAGTACATTTGTCCTGCTTTAGACACTGACGGTTTAAACAAAAATAATTCAGTACAAATGTTTTAGAATCAAAGTTTTATTCCACCGAGAATCTGACACAAACTACTACAAACGGGTACTTCAGTACGTTTACGCGAGTGCGTGATACTGTGGGTCAGGGGGCGGGGCTGTGGGGTCAGGGGGCGGGGCTGTGGGGTCAGGGGTGGCAGTTTTATAGACTTAGGGAGGAGACTAAAACATCTCCTTCCTCTGAGAGTCCACACTCCACAGCGATTGGTTAGAGCCGCCTGTCAATCATGTATAAGGCCCGGCTGAGGTCTGAGTGACAGCAGCAGGAGCCAATCACGACGCAGCGTCTCCCAACAAACAGGAAGGACCGGTCACAGAGTCCACTTCAGACATCTGCAGCAGAGAAAGAGGACTGAAGCAGGACTAAACCAGGACTAAACCAGGACTGAACCAGGACTAAACCAGGACTAAACCAGGACTGAACCAGGACTAAACCAGGACTAAACCAGGACTGAAGCAGGACTAAACCAGGACTGAACCAGGACTGAACCAGGACTAAACCAGGACTAAACCAGGACTGAAGCAGGACTAAACCAGGACTGAACCAGGACTGAACCAGGACTAAACCAGGACTAACCCAGGACTAAACCAGGACTAAACCAGGACTGAAGCAGGACTAAACCAGGACTAAACCAGGACTGAACCAGGACTAAACCAGGACTGAACCAGGACTAAACCAGAACTAACCCAGGACTAAACCAGGACTAAACCAGGACTAAACCAGGACTGAAGCAGGACTAAACCAGGACTAAACCAGGACTGAACCAGGACTAAACCAGGACTGAACCAGGACTGAACCAGGACTGAAGCAGGACTAAACCAGGACTGAACCAGGACTGAAGCAGGACTAAACCAGGACTGAACCAGGACTGAAGCAGGACTGAACCAGGACTAAACCAGAACTAACCCAGGACTAAACCAGGACTAAACCAGGACTGAAGCAGGACTAAACCAGGACTAAACCAGGACTAAACCAGGACTAAACCAGGACTAAACCAGGACTGAACCAGGACTAAACCAGGACTGAACCAGGACTAAACCAGAACTAACCCAGGACTAAACCAGGACTAAACCAGGACTGAAGCAGGACTAAACCAGGACTAAACCAGGACTGAACCAGGACTAAACCAGGACTAAACCAGGACTAAACCAGAACTAACCCAGGACTAAACCAGGACTAAACCAGGACTGAAGCAGGACTAAACCAGGACTAAACCAGGACTAAACCAGGACTAAACCAGGACTAAACCAGGACTGAACCAGGACTAAACCAGGACTGAACCAGGACTAAACCAGAACTAACCCAGGACTAAACCAGGACTAAACCAGGACTGAACCAGGACTAAACCAGGACTAAACCAGGACTAAACCAGAACTAACCCAGGACTAAACCAGGACTAAACCAGGACTGAAGCAGGACTAAACCAGGACTGAACCAGGACTGAAGCAGGACTGAACCAGGACTAAACCAGGACTGAACCAGGACTAACCCAGGACTAAACCAGGACTAAACCAGGACTAAACCAGGACTGAAGCAGGACTGAACCAGGACTAAACCAGGACTGAACCAGGACTGAACCAGGACTGAACCAGGACTGAACCAGGACTAAACCAGGACTGAACCAGGACTGAACCAGGACTGAAGCAGGACTAAACCAGGACTAAACCAGGACTAAACCAGGACTAAACCAGGACTGAACCAGGACTGAACCAGGACTGAACCAGGACTGAAGCAGGACTAAACCAGGACTGAACCAGGACTGAACCAGGACTAAAACAGGACTGAACCAGGACTAAACCAGGACTGAACCAGGACTGAACCAGGACTAAACCAGGACTGAACCAGGACTGAACCAGGACTGAACCAGGACTGAAGCAGGACTAAACCAGGACTAAACCAGGACTGAACCAGGACTGAACCAGGACTGAAGCAGGACTAAACCAGGACTGAACCAGGACTAAACCAGGACTAAACCAGGACTAAACCAGGACTAAACCAGGACTGAACCAGGACTGAAGCAGGACTGAACCAGGACTAAACCAGGACTAAACCAGGACTGAACCAGGACTGAACCAGGACTAAACCAGGACTGAAGCAGGACTAAACCAGGTCTAAACCAGGACTGAACCAGGACTAAACCAGGACTGAACCAGGACTGAAGCAGGACTGAACCAGGACTAAACCAGGACTAAACCAGGACTGAACCAGGACTGAAGCAGGACTGAAGCAGGACTGAACCAGGACTAAACCAGGACTAAACCAGGACTGAACCAGGACTGAACCAGGACTAAACCAGGACTGAAGCAGGACTAAACCAGGTCTAAACCAGGACTGAACCAGGTCTAAACCAGGACTAAACCAGGACTGAACCAGGTCTAAACCAGGACTGAACCAGGACTGAAGCAGGACTGAACCAGGACTAAACCAGGACTGAACCAGGACTAACCCAGGACTAAACCAGGACTAAACCAGGACTAAACCAGGACTGAAGCAGGACTGAACCAGGACTAAACCAGGACTGAACCAGGACTGAACCAGGACTGAACCAGGACTGAACCAGGACTAAACCAGGACTGAACCAGGACTGAACCAGGACTGAAGCAGGACTAAACCAGGACTAAACCAGGACTAAACCAGGACTAAACCAGGACTGAACCAGGACTGAACCAGGACTGAACCAGGACTGAAGCAGGACTAAACCAGGACTGAACCAGGACTGAACCAGGACTAAAACAGGACTGAACCAGGACTAAACCAGGACTGAACCAGGACTGAACCAGGACTAAACCAGGACTGAACCAGGACTGAACCAGGACTGAACCAGGACTGAACCAGGACTGAAGCAGGACTAAACCAGGACTAAACCAGGACTGAACCAGGACTGAACCAGGACTGAAGCAGGACTAAACCAGGACTGAACCAGGACTAAACCAGGACTAAACCAGGACTAAACCAGGACTAAACCAGGACTGAACCAGGACTGAAGCAGGACTGAACCAGGACTAAACCAGGACTAAACCAGGACTGAACCAGGACTGAACCAGGACTAAACCAGGACTGAAGCAGGACTAAACCAGGTCTAAACCAGGACTGAACCAGGACTAAACCAGGACTGAACCAGGACTGAAGCAGGACTGAACCAGGACTAAACCAGGACTAAACCAGGACTGAACCAGGACTGAAGCAGGACTGAAGCAGGACTGAACCAGGACTAAACCAGGACTAAACCAGGACTGAACCAGGACTGAACCAGGACTAAACCAGGACTGAAGCAGGACTAAACCAGGTCTAAACCAGGACTGAACCAGGTCTAAACCAGGACTAAACCAGGACTGAACCAGGTCTAAACCAGGACTAAACCAGGACTAAACCAGGACTGTGGCCTGACCTGGTCTCTCGGTGTGTGAGCAGACACTTGGTGCAGCAGTAGCGCCCCCCGCAGGTGGTGCAGGTGTAGTGCGACGGGAAACCGCAGACGCAGCAGAAGAGGCGGGGCGGCAGCGAGGAGGGCGGAGCCACGGCGGACAGGTAGTTAGGCTCCGCCCTGTCCGACAGGTTCTGCAAACGACATCATAGCGGTCAGTCAGATGCCCTCCCCGTGTATCAGATGCCCTCCCCGTGTGTCAGATGCCCTCCCCGTGTGTCAGATGCCCTCCCCGTGTGTCAGATGCCCTCCCTGTGTGTGGTGGGTGCCCGTAGGTGGCGCTGTTACCTCCTCCTCCAGAAGAGCGCTGAAGTTCTTCCTGAACCTCTGTTTGAAATGATCTCCACGAGTCTTCCTCCTCCTCTTCTCTACAACACACAACAGGACTAGACCGGGACTAGACCGGGACTAGACCGGGACTGGACCGGGACTGGACCGGGACTAGACCGGGACTGGACCGGGACTAGACCGGGACCGGACCGGGACTAGACCGGGACTAAGTCAGCACCAGGGGGGTATTCCATGAACGTGGCTAAACATAGCGGCGCCTAAGTGGTTCAGCCTCGCTTGAAGACGCGTCACCTTAGACTAAAGCCTGAAGTCGTTCCTCTAACACATTTCAGCTGCGCCTCAGCGGCGCTAACTTCAGCCGCGCCGATCCTGTCCTGGCCTAGACGTGTGCACGGGGAACGTAAGAAGTCCAGAACAAGCAACTGTCGAAAACGCCATCATGTCGAAGAGTCGGGCTGATTATTTCAGCGCATCAGAACAGAAGTTGCTTTTGGAACTCTACAACACATTTGCAATAACCAAGGCGAGAGACATGGAACCGAACTGTCACTAAAACTAGCGCAGACTGTGGAATAAAGCCGGGCTTTGTGCTGAGCCGCGCTCGTGGAAAACCCCTCAGGACTGAGCCAGGACCAGGACCAGGAGCAGGACCGGAGCAGGACTAAACACAGTTCTGACCTGGTTCCTCGGTCTCGCTGAAGGCCGGCAGTCGTGCGGTGGGTCCAGGAGGAGGAAGAGACGAGAGCGGGTCGTCCTGGAAACACACACACACACACACACACACAAACACACACACACAAACACACACACACACAAACACACACACACACACACACACAAACACACACACACACACACACACACACACACACACACACAAACACACACACACACAAACACACACACACACAAACACACACACACACACACACACACACACACACACAAACACACACACAAACACAAACACAAACACACACACACACACAAACAAACACACACACACACAAACACACACAAACACACACACACAGGTCCGTTATTGTTCAGATCTGGATTTGGGTCAAAAACATAAAATCAATAATGTTTGTTTGATTGAAAAAGTTGAGGTCCAAACCCCAGGGTCATGTAGAGGGTCATGTAGAGGGTCATGTAGAGGGTCATGTAGAGGGTCATGTAGAGGGTCATGTAGAGGGTCAGCGGGGGCGGGGCCACACTTTTACACACACTGAACTGCCGATATCCATATTCCATACCCATATTTCTGGAATGCTGCCCCATTCTGACCCCTGACCCCTCCTCTGACCCCTGACCCCTCCTCTGACCCCTGACCTCTCCTCTGACCCCCTCTCTGACCCCTCCTCTGACCCCCTGCCCTCTCCTCTGACCCCCTGCCCCCTCCTCTGACCTCTCCTCTGATCCCCCCCTCTGACCCCTCCTCTGACCCCCTCTCCTCTGACCCCTCCTCTGACCCCCTCTCCTCTGACCCCTCCTCTGACCCCCTGCCCTCTCCTCTGACCCCCTGCCCCCTCCTCTGACCCCCTCTCCTCTGACCCCCTCTCCTCTGACCCCTCCTCTGACCCCTGACCCCTCCTCTGACCCCCTGCCCCCTCCTCTGACCTCTCCTCTGACCCCCCTCTGACCCCTGACCCCTCCTCTGACCTCTCCTCTGACCCCTGACCTCTCCTCTGACCCCCTGCCCCCTCCTCTGACCTCTCCTCTGACCCCCCCTCTGACCCCTGACCCCTCCTCTGACCCTCTGGAGGTTCTGACCTGGAAGTTGTCCTTCTCCAGAGCCTCGAGTTGTCGGGTCAAACGCCGCTGCCTCGTGGCCTCGTCCAACACCCGCCTCTGCCCCGCCTCCACGCGAGCTGTGGGCCAATCAGGAGACAGACGAGAGGACACAGCCAATCAGGAGACAGAGGACAGTGTTTATCTTTGCACATGTGGGAATTTTTGGTTCTTTTTTGTCCTCGTGTCTCCTCCTCTGTCCTGTCCTCATGTCTCCTCCTCTGACCTGTCCTCATGTCTCCTCTGTCCTGTCCTCGTGTCTCCTCTGTCCTGTCCTCGTGTCTCCTCCTCTGTCCTGTCCTCATGTCTCCTCTGTCCTGTCCTCGTGTCTCCTCCTCTGTCCTGTCCTCATGTCTCCTCTGACCTGTCCTCATGTCTCCTCTGACCTGTCCTCATGTCTCCTCCTCTGACCTGTCCTCATGTCTCCTCCTCTGACCTGTCCTCATGTCTCCTCTGACCTGTCCTCGTGTCTCCTCCTCTGACCTGTCCCCGTGTCTCCTCCTCTGTCCTGTCCTCATGTCTCCTCCTCTGACCTGTCCTCATGTCTCCTCCTCTGACCTGTCCTCATGTCTCCTCTGTCCTGTCCTCGTGTCTCCTCCTCTGTCCTGTCCTCGTGTCTCCTCCTCTGTCCTGTCCTCGTGTCTCCTCCTCTGACCTGTCCTCGTGTCTCCTCCTCTGTCCTGTCCTCATGTCTCCTCCTCTGGCCTGTCCTCATGTCTCCTCCTCTGACCTATCCTCGTGTCTCCTCCTCTGTCCTGTCCTCATGTCTCCTCTGACCTGTCCTCATGTCTCCTCTGACCTGTCCTCGTGTCTCCTCCTCTGACCTGTCCTCATGTCTCCTCCTCTGACCTGTCCTCATGTCTCCTCCTCTGACCTGTCCTCATGTCTCCTCTGACCTGTCCTCATGTCTCCTTCTCTGTCCTGTCCTCGTGTCTCCTCTGACCTGTCCTCATGTCTCCTCCTCTGTCCTGTCCTCATGTCTCCTCCTCTGTCCTGTCCTCGTGTCTCCTCCTCTGACCTGTCCTCATGTCTCCTCTGTCCTGTCCTCGTGTCTCCTCCTCTGTCCTGTCCTCATGTCTCCTCCTCTGACCTGTCCTCATGTCTCCTCTGACCTGTCCTCATGTCTCCTTCTCTGTCCTGTCCTCGTGTCTCCTCTGACCTGTCCTCGTGTCTCCTCCTCTGACCTGTCCTCATGTCTCCTCTGACCTGTCCTCGTGTCTCCTCCTCTGACCTGTCCTCATGTCTCCTCTGACCTGTCCTCGTGTCTCCTCCTCTGACCTGTCCTCATGTCTCCTCCTCTGACCTGTCCTCATGTCTCCTCTGACCTGTCCTCGTGTCTCCTCCTCTGACCTGTCCTCATGTCTCCTCTGACCTGTCCTCATGTCTCCTTCTCTGTCCTGTCCTCGTGTCTCCTCTGACCTGTCCTCGTGTCTCCTCCTCTGACCTGTCCTCATGTCTCCTCTGACCTGTCCTCGTGTCTCCTCCTCTGACCTGTCCTCATGTCTCCTCTGACCTGTCCTCGTGTCTCCTCCTCTGACCTGTCCTCATGTCTCCTCCTCTGACCTGTCCTCATGTCTCCTCTGACCTGTCCTCGTGTCTCCTCCTCTGACCTGTCCTCATGTCTCCTCCTCTGACCTGTCCTCATGTCTCCTCTGACCTGTCCTCGTGTCTCCTCCTCTGACCTGTCCTCATGTCTCCTCCTCTGACCTGTCCTCATGTCTCCTCTGACCTGTCCTCGTGTCTCCTCCTCTGACCTGTCCTCATGTCTCCTCTGACCTGTCCTCGTGTCTCCTCCTCTGACCTGTCCTCATGTCTCCTCCTCTGACCTGTCCTCATGTCTCCTCTGACCTGTCCTCGTGTCTCCTCCTCTGTCCTGTCCTCGTGTCTCCTCCTCTGACCTGTCCTCGTGTCTCCTCCTCTGACCTGTCCTCATGTCTCCTCTGACCTGTCCTCGTGTCTCCTCCTCTGACCTGTCCTCATGTCTCCTCCTCTGACCTGTCCTCATGTCTCCTCTGTCCTGTCCTCATGTCTCCTCTGACCTGTCCTCATGTCTCCTCCTCTGACCTGTCCTCATGTCTCCTCTGACCTGTCCTCGTGTCTCCTCCTCTGACCTGTCCTCATGTCTCCTCTGACCTGTCCTCGTGTCTCCTCCTCTGACCTGTCCTCATGTCTCCTCCTCTGACCTGTCCTCATGTCTCCTCTGACCTGTCCTCGTGTCTCCTCCTCTGACCTGTCCTCGTGTCTCCTCCTCTGTCCTGTCCTCGTGTCTCCTCCTCATACTGTTTTTTCTCTGAGTTCTGTCCGATGCTAATGTTTTTAGCATAGGTCTATGGGATTTTGCATTGTGCTCTGTAGCCTGATGCTAACGCCACATTCTTCATTCTTTACATTTACAGGTGTGTTTCTGCTGCCGCTCAGCGTGTCCCCAGGTGAGTCCACACACCTGTTTAGACCTGGTTTAGACCTGGCTTAGTCCTGGCTTAGTCCTGGTTTAGTCCTGGCTTAGTCCTGGTTTAGTCCTGGTTTAGACCTGGTTTAGACCTGGTTTAATCCTGGTTTAGACCTGGTTTAGTCCTGGTTTAGTCCTGGTTTAGACCTGGTTTAGACCTGGTTTAGACCTGGCTTAGTCCTGGCTTAGTCCTGGCTTAGTCCTGGCTTAGTCCTGGCTTAGTCCTGGCTTAGACCTGGTTTAGACCTGGTTTAGACCTGGTTTAGTCCTGGTTTAGACCTGGTTTAGACCTGGTTTAGTCCTGGTTTAGTCCTGGTTTAGTCCTGGTTTAGTCCTGGTTTAGACCTGGTTTAGACCTGGTTTAGTCCTGGTTTAGTCCTGGTTTAAACCTGGTTTAGACCTGGTTTAGTCCTGGTTTAGACCTGGTTTAGTCCTGGCTTAGTCCTGGTTTAGTCATGGTTTAGTCCTGGTTTAGTCCTGGTTTAGACCTGGTTTAGACCTGGTTTAGTCCTGGCTTAGTCCTGGTTTAGACCTGGTTTAGTCCTGGCTTAGTCCTGGTTTAGACCTGGTTTCGTGATGTTTTTGTGGTGTTTTCGTGGTGTTTTTGTGGTGTTTTCGTGTGTGGTGTTTCGTGGTGTTTCGTGATGTTTTTGCGGTGTTTTCGTGTGTGGTGTTTCGTGGTGTTTCGTGGTGTTTCGTGGTGTTTTTGTGGTGTTTTGCTCAGACTCACCGGAGCTCTTCTTCTCCAGCACCATGGCGGCGGTACGGAGGCCGAGCAGGGACACGGGGACAAAAAGCGAAGCGGCTGTGCGTGCGCATGCGCGTGAAAAGAGCAACAAAATTAAATAAATACATGAATAAAATTTACTTTAAAAAACAAAATAAATTTAACTTCAACAGTTGGAACCAGATCTAATAATTTAAAAGAACCGATTCTTTTTAGTTATGAGCTTTTATGAAACACAGAGGAGCTGTTCTGAGGCGGCCATGTTGGGACTGGACACAGCGTTCTGAGGCGGCCATGTTGGGACTGGACACAGCGTTCTCCAGAAGAATCATTCCGAGCTCCACAAAAGTCACGTTTCACTTTTCCACAGGTTTGAGGTTTTGTCGCCACACAAACTGTGGATCTGTTTCATACAATAGAGCTGCTTTGGACTTTTATGTTCAGAAATAAAAGTTTTATAGCAACAAGTTTCCCCCGATTAAAAACAGCCGCTGTAGAGCGCCCTCAAGTTGACACGACTTTACTACACTTAATTCATCTGAAAACAGATTTAAACAGATTTATGAACGATGACGACTGAGATCAGCGGGAACAGTTTCCTGTCACTTGTGTTTAGTTTTGAGTTTAAATCTCCATCACCAAGATAAACCGGCCGACTGGTTAGCTCAACTGGTAAGTCACTGACTTTCCCCCCAGGGGTTGTGGGTTCAAATCCCCCCCGGCAATGAGCTAACCAGTGTGGGTCCTTGGGCAAGACCCTTTCACGGTACTGCCCCCCGGGCGCCGAAGAAGATAGCTGCTCAAATGCAGAAGTCAAATTTCTCCTGTGTGTCACTGTGTGTGAGACCAATAAGGCTTAATCTTAATCTTTATTTTGTGTCTTAAGACAGTGTTTCCCAACCAGGGGTACAAGTACCCCTAGGGCAGTGCTTCTCAAATAGTGGGGCGGGCCCCCCTGGGGGGGCGCGGTGTGATGCCAGGGGGGGCGTGTGTGACCCTGGGAAACATGCTTTTTGCCGTCCTGTTCTAGAACTAAGTGTAATTGCACATCAACAACAGTAGGTGGCAGTGGCGCTCTCATTGTCGCTCTGGGGCAGGGGTCGGCAACCTTAAATACGTGATATACAGAACAGTCTCACCATCAGCAGAACATCCTCTGTAACAGAAAAAACACGTATATTCCACTGAGTCGTGTCCTTTAGTCCAACAGAAGCTGACGCATCAGCAGCACCAGGAAAGAGCGTTTTTTCTTCAGCACTTTTAGTTTATGTAATGTAGTTTTAAGTTTCGTTTCTGTAAAACGTAAACAAATGTGCGCAAAGCTGCATTAAAAACACATTAATATTTGAGTCAGTGCAAAAAGACGCAAGTTGTAAGTTTCTTTCTTTTTTGTTTTTAATGTTAATAAAGGATACAATGTTATGCAGAGGGGTACTAATAACAATTTTCTAGACAAATAATACTATTTACAGTCGCACGCAGGAAGGGGGGCGTGAAAATTTTTCTTCTTCCTAGGGGGGGCGTTACAGAAAATAATTGAGAAGCACTGCCCTAGGGGTACGCGAGCACACTGCAGGGGGCACTCGGCAGTGTCGCTGCCAGGCTCAGGGAGAGATTTTTTCAATTTTTTTATTCTAATTTGAGTAAATTTGAGTTAAAGAAAAGAGAAAAAAAAATGCCTGAGAATTAAAATGTTCAAATTAAGGAGATGAAATAAAATGATTTTCATTTACAGTAATCCCTCGTTTATCGCGGGGGTTAGGTTCCAGAAATAACCCGCAATAAGAGAAATCCGCGAAGTAGGACAACTTTATATTTTACAATTATTCTACATGTTTTAAGGCTGTAAACGCCTCACCACACACATTATACACTTTTCTCAGACTGGAATTAAACTTTTCTCACATTTCTCTCTCGTTTAAACACTCAAACTTTCATAGATTTTCAACAAAATGTATTAATAGTGAAGCGTGGGGGGGGCACGGCTCCGGAAGCCCCGCCGGACGCACGAGGAGCACTGCCACGTCCCGGGACGAGACGCGCACCAACCCCTCGGAGAAGTGCGCGACACGTACACTCCTCATCGTGGTCAAATCCGTGAGCAGCACGACCGGCGCGAGGCCGCACGTACACCGGGGCTGTGAGCACGAGATTGAACCACGGCGCCCGGACCGCGTCCTCTCAGCCCGAGCCACAAACCAGCCGCACGAAACCAGCAAAGAGCCGCACGTGGTGGTTTAGTCCTGGTTCAGACCTGGTCTAGTTCAGGTCTAGACCTGGTTTAGTTCTGGTCTAGACCTGGTTTAGTCCACGTTTAGTCCCGGGTCTACAGTCTCTTAGCCAATCATGACCCAGAACACAATGTTACACTATTTAAAAAAAAAAAAAAATTGGAAAAAAAAAAATGGGAAAAAAATCAGCGAAACAGCGAGGCAGCAAACAGTGAACCGCGATAGAGCGAGGGACCACTGTAATAATCCGTTGTGTCACGTTCTACTTTTGGAGAATCATCATGATTGATTTCGTCCATCCGTCCGTGTTCTTCTGCAGGACCAGGTCACGGGGCAGCAGTTTGAGCAGGGAGGCCCCAGACTTCCCTCCCCATGCATGAGGTGTTCCCGAGATCCACAAAGCACATGTGGACTGGTTGGGCAAACTCCCATGCACCCTCGAGCACCCGATGGAGAGTATAGAGCTGGTCCAGTGTTCCCCGGCCGGGACGAAAACCACACTGCTCCTCCTGAATCCGAGGTTCGACTATCGGTCGAATTCTCCTCCCCAGCACCCTGGAATAGACCTTACCGGGAAGGCTGAGGAGTGTGATTCCCCGATAGTTGGAACACACCCTCCGGTCCCCCTTCTTAAACAGAGGGACCACCACCCCGGTCTGCCAGTCCAGAGGTACTGTCCCCGACCGCCACGCCATGTTGCAGAGACGTGTCAGCCAAGACAGCCCTACAACATCCAGAGACCTGAGATACTCAGGACGGATCTCATCCACCCCCGGGGCCTTCCCACCGAGGAGCTTTCCAACCACCTCAGTGACTTCAGCCAGGGTGATGAACGAGTCCGCCTCCGAGTCTCCAGCCTCTACTTCCTCCTCAGAAGACGTGACGGCGGGATTGAGGAGATCCTCAAAGTATTCCTTCCACCGTCCGATAACATCCCCAGTTGAGGTCAACAGCCCCTCCTGAGGCGCCGGACGGTTTGCCAGAATTTCTTTGAGGCCGTCCTGTGCACGACGGTCGGCGTTTGCGTCCACCATTAAAACGTTTTAATAACCACACAGTTTATCATTTCATAATTCTTTATTGATAAACTTTTAGTTTCATACAAAACTTGAATGGAATCACTGCTGTGATGGTTGGGCTGTTGCCGTGACGACAGATTGAGACAGCAGCATCAGGACCACACTCGGCTCTGGCTCAGTTGACTTTGGGGTGACGGAAATCTCTCCCAGCGAATTTAGCCTTGTCCCCGAGCTCCTCCTCGATCCTGGGGTCAGAGGTCAGAGGGGGTTTATTATTAGACAGAAGAAGAAGAACTTTAAAGCAGAGGTCTTCAACGGGGGGGGGGCGCGAAATCTTTTGATTTCACTTTAAAATAATATAATTTTATATTTTAATATTTTTTAAAATACATTTTTCCCCAATCAATTTCTCCCTGGTCCCTCGGCCCTCTTTGAGGTCTTAAATGCACATTAATGCGCACATGGTGAATGGAGAAATAAAGGCCTCATGCTATGCGTGCATTCAGCAACATATGTTAGCTCGGCACCGGATCACTCAGATCAACAAAAAATATCCCTGCTCCGTCCCATGGCCTCCGTTAGTTAACTTAGCCTCCTGTAACCGGGTTAAACCCACATGTTTCTTCTTACTGAAAAACTGATCGTTTTGTAATTCGACCAAACAAATCAAGCAGAGTAGAAATGCCACCCACCTCTGAAAAGAACGAAAACGCGACTGAAAGTGGTGAGGAAGAAGTTGTTGCTGATGGAGCTAAGGGTAAGCGCCAACGACAGAAGACCCGAAATACTCGGACAATTCTATGAAGTTTGGCGTTACCTTCAGGGAGAGAGATGCCATTGAATTTCCAGTGTGTCATTTGCTCCGCTGTTCTGCACTTGTTTTTTGGTTGGATCAGTGAACGATCTTAATAGGCCTGTGTTATATGAAAGTTGTGTTTAAAAACTGCAGTAGCACATCCACCCCATAGGGCCTGTCCAGCCCATCTTTAAAATAAAAAACATGAAAATACAGTATTAACCTGTGTATTATTTCCTTGTGTTGGATGTACCATAACAGAGTAGCAATGTTTATACATGACACTAAGCTCAGTTTAATATAAAACACAGTTCTATGCCGTATATATAGTAGGGGGTCCCTGGACCAGTTCGCCATCTGTTTGGGGGTCCCTGGCCTGAAAAACGTTGAAGACCCCTGGTCTAAAGTGTTTAAAGTGCGTATGATTTCATCTGGTGTGGGAACAAGCGTTTTCCACAAATCCAGAAGCAGTTTGTGAAGACGTGTTCAAAGTGTCTTAAAAGTGAAGCTGACCTCATGAGCTGGTTGTACTTGGCCAGTCGCTCCGACCTGCAGGGGGCGCCAGTCTTGATCTGAAAAAGAGTCCAAACACCAGAAACTTATTTGAATTCAATTTCACCAAAGCCTGAGAGGTGTGTCCTGGTGTAGTCCCGGTCCTGGTCGTATACTCGTCTCTGTGGCTCTTATTCTGATCAGCTCCAGATCGTTCTAAACACCTTCAGGAAAGGTTCTGCTAGGTTCTGTCAGTGGGACTTTAGGATGGATCTGGTGTTTGATCATTTGACGCTCAGGAGGAGCTCGTGTCTCAAACTCAGGGAAGCATCTTTGATTTAAAACCTCCAGACGGTGTTGAGGACTGGTGGAGGAGATGGTGTGGATGTAGAGCGCACCAGTCTGAACTTCTATTACAATCATTATTGAGGATTTCTATGACACTGTAAGTGTTGATGCCTTTGTATTTTCAGTCATGTTTGTGCTGCCGCACCCCGCTTCAGCTCTGTTTGCCTGATGAAGACCTCGTGCTGAAACGTTTGTGCGCGGTGAAACTTCTGAGAACGCCAAAACTCGGATCAGGCCAGAACTAAACCAGGTCCAAGAGAAAAACTGACTGGACTTTTCGGCTAAAATAAAAAATAACTCTGGACTCACGGAGCTCCGACTGGAGGAAGAAACTGAAAATCACAAATCTTTAAATGCTGTGTGTGTATGTGCGTGCACGTGTGTGTATGTGCGTGTACGTGTGTGTACGTGCATGTGCGTTACCTGTCCGGTGCACAGTCCCACCACCAGGTCGGCGATGAAGGTGTCCTCGGTCTCTCCAGATCGATGACTCACCATCACGCCCCACCCACTGCTCTGAGCCAGTTTACACCTGCAACCAATCAGAACACAGCTCACAACAAGCCCCGCCCACTGCTCTGAACCAATCAGACGAGCTGGTGTACACGGCCGGCGCCCCCTGCTGGACTCACGCTTTGATGGACTCGGTCACAGAGCCGATCTGGTTGACCTTCAGCAGGAGACAGTTACACGCCTTCTTGTCCACCGCCGTCTGGATCCTCTTGGGATTGGTCACCGTCAGGTCATCCCCCACAATCTGATTGGACGAGACAAAGACCTCAGCCTCTGATTGGTCCAGAGGCACAGGTGTGGGTGTTTTACCTGGATGTCGGTGGAGGCGGTGAACTTGGTCCAGTTGTCCCAGTCGTCCTGGTCAAAGGGGTCCTCGATGGACTGCACTGAGGGCAGAGGCCACAGGGGTCACACAGGGGTCACACAGGGGTCACTCAGGGGTCACTCAGGGGTCTCACCTGGGTATCCTTTGATGAAGCTCCTGTAGAGGTCGCCGAGCGCCTCTCCGCTGATGTGGCGTGAGGGGTCGTCAGGGGACTTGAAGTCCAGGTCGTACTTTCCGCTGCGGAAGAACTCGGACGCTGCCACGTCCATCCCGATGATGATCTTATCGGGGTACCCCGCTTTTTCAATGGCGCTCTTCAACAGCTCCAGAGCTGAAACGCAAAACGTGTGTGTGCGCATCTGTGCGTGTGTGTATGTGCACGTGTGCACGTGTGTGTGCGTGCACGTGTGTGTGCGTCTGCACGTGTGTGTGCGTCTGCACGTGTGTGTGCACGTGTGTGTGCGTGCACGTGTGTGTATGTATGTGCACGTGTGTGTGTGCGTATGTGCATGTGTGTACGTGTGCGCGTGTGTGTATGCGTCTGCACGTGCATGTATGTGCACGTGTGTGTATGTATGTCCACGTGTGTGCACGTGTGTGCACGTGTGTGCACGTGTGTGTGCGTGCACGTGTGTGTATGTATGTGCACGTGTGTGTGCGTCTGCACACGTGTGTGTGCGTCTGCACACGTGTGTGTATGTATGTGCACGTGTGTGTATGTGTGCGTCTGCACATGTGTGCATGTGTGTGTGCGTCTTTACCTTCGTTGTTCTCCAGGATGTTTGGGGCGAATCCGCCTTCGTCTCCCACATTCGTGGCGTCTTTTCCGTATTTGGACTTGATGACGGACTTCAGGTTATGGTACACCTGCAGCCAATCAGAGAGCAGCATTTAACAGCGCCATGGTGAGGTGGGCGGGGTCAGGTGGCAGTGGGCGTGTACCTCTGCTCCGATCCTCATGGCCTCGTGGAAGTTCGCCGCCCCCACAGGAAGAATCATGAACTCCTGCATGGCCAGTTTGTTTCCAGCGTGACTCCCGCCGTTTATCACGTTAAAGGCCTGGAACCAGAACAGGGTCAGGACCGGGACCAGGACCGGGTCAGGACCAGGTCTAAACGGGCTCTGGACTCACGGGCACGGGGAGGATCACGTCCTTGTTGCCGGCGAGGTCGGCGATGTGTCTGTACAGAGGGACGCCCTTCTCGGCCGCGCCCGCCTTACAGACCGCCAACGACACGCCGAGGACCGCGTTGGCCCCGAACTGAGCTGCAGAGAGAGAGAGTCAGGGAGGGCATCTGACACACGGGGGGGGTGTATCTGACACACACGGGGGGGGGGGGGGGGGTATCTGACACACACGGGGGGGGGGCATCTGACACACACGGGGGGGGGCATGTATCTGACACACAGGGGGGGGGGGTGTATCTGACACACACGGGGGGGGTATCTGACACACACGGGGGGGGGGGTATCTGACACACGGGGAAGGGCATCTGACACACACGGGGGGGGGGGGTGTATCTGACACACGGGGAAGGGCATCTGACACACACGGGGGGGGGGGGGGGTGTATCTGACACACGGGGAAGGGCATCTGACACACACGGGGGAGGGCATCTGACACACACGGGGGGGCCATCTGACACACACGGGGGAGGGCGTCTGACACACACGGGGGGCGTCTGACACACACGGGGGGGGCGTCTGACACACACGGGGGAGGGCATCTGACACACACGGGGGAGGGCATCTGACACACACGGGGGGTATCTGACACACGGGGGGGGCATCTGACACACACGGGGGGGGGCATCTGACACACACGGGGGGCGTCTGACACACACGGGGGGGGGCGTCTGACACACACGGGGGGGGTGTCTGACACACACGGGGGGGGGGGTATCTGGCGGTCTTACATTTGTTCTCGGTTCCATCGAGCTCCAACATGAAGTTGTCGATCTTCTCTTGGTCGACCACGTTAAAGTTCTGCTCCAAAAACAAAAGTACTTCAGAAATACTGCAGTACCGCAGAATGCAGCTGTACTACATGCAGTAAGAAGTAGTTAGTAGTAGTAGTAGTAGTAGTAGTACTTCCTCGTACCTTCTCGATGAGTTTGGGAGCGATGTGTTTGTTCACATGGTCCACAGCCTTTGTCGTCCCTGGAACAAAAACAGGACTGAACCAGGACTAAACCAGGACTAAACTAGGTCTAAACCAGGACTAAACCAAGTCTAAACCAGGACTAAACCAAGTCTAAACCAAGTCTAAACCAAGTCTAAACCAAGTCTAATCCAGGACTAAACCAGGACTAAACCAGGACTAAACCAAGTCTAAACCAAGTCTAATCCAGGACTAAACCAGGACTAAACCAAGTCTAAACCAGGACTAAACCAAGTCTAAACCAAGTCTAAACCAAGTCTAAACCAGGACTAAACCAGGTCTAAACCAGGACTGACCTTTGCCCAGGTAGCGGCTCTTGTCTCCGTCTCTCAGCTCCAGAGCCTCGTGGACTCCGGTGGACGCTCCACTGGGGACGGCTGCTCGGAACAGACCTGGACACACAGAACATCTGAGGAACAAGACATTTTAACCTGGAGCTTCTGATGGACCCAAACATCATGTCCCAGAGGTGTTCCCTCAGGTTTAAGTCAGGTGATCGTGAGGGACATCCAGTCGTATCGATCCTCCATCCTCCAGGTTCTGTCCGCAGACTCATGAGGCCGGGCAGAACCCAGGACCTGCTGCACCAGCGTCTGACGGTGGGTTCAAGGACTTCATCTCCATACCTAAAGACGGTCAGACGGGAGTCTTCTAGCCGGTGGAGGTCATGGAGGTGTCCCTCCAGACCATCACTGACCCACCAAACGCTCACGCTGAACCCTGGTGCAGCAGCGGAGCGTTCTCCTCGTCTTCTCCAGACTCACAGGAGCTCAGGGTGAACCTGCAGGGCTCAGCCTGTTCCTCCTGCACAAAGGAGCACATACGGGTCCTGCTGATGGGTTGAGGACCTTCTACGGCCCCGTCCTGCTCTCCTAGAGGAACTGCCCATCTCCTGAAATCTCCATGTTCTGGAGATGATCACTACTGGGAGAATGAGGCCATTCCTGAACCTACAGAAGCTGCACAGATCGTCCAACACGTCCGGACGATCATCACTGAAGCCCGAGCAGAAGAACACAAGAGGAACAAATGTGAAAGGACCTCCACATGGCAAACCAAGTCCCGTTTCGGGGGTCCAGTGCCCTTGTTGGTGCTGCTCTAGCGCCCCCTGGTGTTCATTTCCATAAAACAGGAGCGTCCTTTTGCTCCTCAGACTTCGTCCGTCACATTTGGACAGAAACTCAGATCTGACGAGTTTTCAGAGTTTATTTTTCTGAGCAGCTCTACTCACCCCACACACACACACATACAGGTAGTACTTTTACAGTAGTATCTGCAGTACCTTTAGCAGTCCACAGGTCCACCTCCACCGTGGGGTTTCCTCTGGAGTCCAGAATCTCCCGAGCGTGGATCTTTGAGATCGACATTCTGACTGAAACACAAACACGGTTCAAATTCAACTTTCCTTAAAGCCACAAACGTCCAGCGCACACACACACACGTACACACAGCACACGCACACGCAGCACACACACACATACACACACACACACACGCACGCACGCACACACACACACACACACGCGCACGCACACGCACACACGCATGCACACACACACGCGCACACACACACACACACACACACACGCACGACATTCCCATTTTTAATTATTTCACATCAAAACAGACGTGAGGGTCAGAACCCCAGAACCCCACTCTGACCCTCGGCTTTAGAGGACACTCTCTGACCCTCGCACACTCTGACCCTCACACACTCTGACCCTCACACTCTCTGACCCTCACACTCTCTGACCCTCACACTCTCTGACCCTCACACACTCTGACCCTCACACACTCTGACCCTCGGCTTTAGAGGACACTCTCTGACCCTCGGACCCTCGGACCTGCAGCTGCTGTCCTGCTCAGCGCCATCGCAGCCTCTGCTCCAGCCAATCAGAACACAAGAGCAGCTCTGACCCCGCCTCCCACTCCAACAACCAATCAAATCAGTCTGACACAGCCAATCAGAGCAGAGGACCAGCTCTGACCCCGCCTCAACAGGACATGTGACCTTTAAGTCCTTCAGCCTGTCACAGATCCAAAGTACAAGTACTACAAGTACTACAATACAAGTACTGCAGTCCTACAAGTACTACAAGTACTGCACTACAAGTACTGCAGTACTACAGTACAAGCAGTGTGTGTGTGTGTGTGTTTCTCGTCTCTGAAACTCGACACGTTTATGTAGCACCAGGGAAAGGTCAAAGGTCACTGGAGTCCGCAGTACTGACCCCCCCCACGTACCCCCCACACACACACAACCCCCCCCCCACACACACACACAACCCCCCCCCCCCACACACACACACACAACCCCCCCCCCCACACACACACACATAACCCCCCCCCCACACACACACACACATACGCGACCTGTGGCTTTTGAATGTCAAACTTATAAAAGAAAATGACCTGAAAAGAATGAGACAAGGAGAGAGGAGACGAGGAGAGAGGAGACGAGGAGAGAGGAGACATGGAGAGAGGAGACAAGGAGAGGGGAGACAAGGAGAGAGGAGACAAGGAGAGAGGAGACAAGGAGACAAGGAGAGGGGAGACAGGAGACAAGGAGAGGGGAGACAGGAGACAAGGAGACAAGGAGACATGGAGAGAGGAGACGAGGAGAGAGGAGACAAGGAGAGAGGAGACAAGGAGAGAGGAGACAAGGAGAGAGGAGACAAGGAGACAAGGAGACAAGGAGACAAGGAGAGAGGAGACAAGGAGAGAGGAGACAAGGAGAGAGGAGACAAGGAGACAGGAGACAAGGAGAGAGGAGACAAGGAGAGAGGAGACAAGGAGACGAGGAGACGAGGAGACAAGGAGACGAGGAGACAAGGAGACAAGGAGAGAGGAGACAGTCATTGTGTGATGTGTAGATTTCCTCAGTTGGACAAAAGTTGATTTGGTCAAAAACGTTTCACAAAAGCATCGAAAAGTGTTCGACCGCTCGCCTCTTCAGACCGGACTCGTCTCCATGGAGATTTTACCTGGAACATTTTCACATAAACTACTTCAGAGGAAAAGTTATGAGAAGTGACTTTATGGATCTCCCACAGGAGAAATTCTTCTGCATTGGACCCGTCCTGTCGTCAGGAGCAGTGAGCAGCACATCCAGGACCTCCAGGACCTCAGGAGGATTGGACCTGGAGCATGTTCTGGGTTTGTGGGGAAACCAGAGGAACCCACCCAGACACAGGCAGAACATGCAAACTCCACACAGAAAGGCCCGGGTGACCCGGGGATCAAACCCAGAACCTTCCTGCTGTGAAGCGTGAGTGCTAACCACTCAGCCACCGCCAAATTATGTCTTCTGTCCTCCATAAAGTGAGTGTACAGAAATGTTCCGCAGTGCAGCTTTAAGGACGTCACTGCAGATTAAACCTCAAACATTAACCGGGGGGCTCCGGGGTTCTGGTTCTGGTTCTGGTTCGGTTGATTTTTTTTTCGCGTCTTTTAAACTTTGACATTTGTACAGAACGCGCACGCGCGTTTGAGGCCCGTGCACGTGCTCCGCCGCCTCCCCGTGAACTTTGACCCCGGGCTCCTCTTTGACCTTCACAGGGTCAAACAGAACCGGAACCACACAGAACCCGGGCCCTGCGCACTCTGGACTTTCACGGGACCGAAGAGGAGCGCCGCTTCCGCGTTCAGGCGCGGATCAGACGCGACTGGGCGCGGAAACCGGTTAGACTCACGGAGCCGCGGGGAGAGTCACGGAGCCGCGGAGAGAGTCACGGAGCCGCGGAGAGAGTCACGGAGCCGCGGGGAGAGTCACGGAGCCGCGAAGAGGAGTCACGGAGCCGCGGGGAGAGTCACGGAGCCGCGAAGAGGAGTCACGGAGCCGCGGGGAGAGTCACGGAGCCGCGAAGAGGAGTCACGGAGCCGCGGAGAGAGTCACGGAGCCGCTGTGACGGTGTAAAACTTGTCCCGGTTTAATCGCGTCTGGACTGGGACCGTGCAGTGCTCAGACCCGGACTGAAACCGGAGCGGGGCACCGGGGCTCTGGGGCACCGGGGCTCTGGGGCTCCGGGGCACCGGGGCTCCGGGGCTCCGGGGCACCGGGGCACCGGGGCTCCGGGGCACCGGGGCACCGGGGCCGTACCTGAGAGTGTCCAGGCGGGCAGGTGAGTCCAGGAGGTCCGGGGCGCAGATCCGGAGTGGCACTGGGAGTCCGCGGGGGTTTTTATAGACGCTCCTGAGAGGGGCGGGGCTACGCACTGACGCACCAGGGTCAGGAAGGAAGTACTTTACAGAAGTACTGCACAGAAATACTGCGCAGATGTAGTACTTTACAGAAGCACTTTACAGAAATACTGCACAGATGTAGTACTTTACAGAAGTCCATCCATCCCTCCATGTTCTTCCTCTTATCCGGGGCCGGTCGCCGGGGCAACAGTCTAAACAGGGACTCCCAGACTTCCTTCACCCCGGAAACCTCCTCCAGCTCCTCCGGGGGGACCCCAAGGTGTTCCCAGGCCAGCCGGGAGACATAGTCCCTCCAGTGTGTCCTGGGTCTTCCCCGGGGCCTCCTCCCGGTGGGACATGCCCGGAACACCTCCTCCTCCAGGAGGCGTCCGGAACAGACGCCCGAGCCTCCTCAGCTGCTCCTCTCCATGTGTAGGAGCGGCGGCTCTACTCCGAGCGCCTCCCGTGTGACTGAGCTCCTCACCCTATCTTTACAGAAGTACTTTACAGAAATACTACACAGATGTAGTACTTTGCAGAAATACTGCACAGATGTAGTACTTTACAGAAATACTGCACAGATGTAGTACTTTACAGAAATACTACACAGATGTAGTACTTTACAGAAATACTGCACAGATGTAGTACTTTACAGAGTACTGCACAGATGTAGTACATTACAGAAGTACTGCATAGATGTAGTACTTTACAGAGTACTGCACAGATGTAGTACATTACAGAAGTACTGCATAGATGTAGTACATTACAGAAGTACTGCACAGATGTGGTACATTACAAAAATACTGCACAGATGTAGTACTTTACAGAAATACTGCACAGATGTAGTACTTTACAGAAATACTGCACAGATGTAGTACTTTACAGAGTACGGCACAGATGTAGTACTTTGCAGAAATACTGCACAGATGTAGTACTTTACAGAAGTACTTTACAGAAATACTGCATAGATGTAGTACTTTACAGAAATACTACACAGATGTAGTACTTTACAGAGTACTGCACAGATGTAGTACATTACAGAAGTACTGCACAGATGTAGTACATTACAGAAGTACTGCATAGATGTAGTACATTACAAAAATACTGCACAGATGTAGTACTTTACAGAAATACTGCACAGATGTAGTACTTTACAGAAATACTGCACAGATGTAGTACTTTACAGAGTACGGCACAGATGTAGTACTTTGCAGAAATACTGCACAGATGTAGTACTTTACAGAAGTACTTTACATAAATACTGCATAGATGTAGTACTTTACAGAAATACTACACAGATGTAGTACTTTACAGAGTACTGCACAGATGTAGTACATTACAGAAGTACTGCATAGATGTAGTACATTACAGAAGTACTGCACAGATGTAGTACTTTACAGAGTACTGCACAGATGTAGTACATTACAGAAGTACTGCATAGATGTAGTACATTACAGAAGTACTGCACAGATGTAGTACTTTACAGAGTACTGCACAGATGTAGTACTTTACAGAGTACGGCACAGATGTAGTACTTTACAGAGTACTGCACAGATGTAGTACATTACAGAAGTACTGCACAGATGTAGTACTTTACAGAAATACTGCACAGATGTAGTACTTTACAGAAATACTGCACAGATGTAGTACTTTACAGAGTACGGCACAGATGTAGTACTTTACAGAGTACGGCACAGATGTAGTACTTTACAGAAATACTGCACAGATGTAGTACTTTACAGAGTACTGCACAGATGTGGTACATTACAGAAATACTGCACAGATGTAGTACTTTACAGAAATACTGCACAGATGTAGTACTTTACAGAAATACTGCACAGATGTAGTACTTTACAGAAGTACTGCGCAGATGTAGTACTTTACAGAGTACTGCAGAGATGTAGTACTTTACAGAAGTACTGCACAGATGTAGTACTTTACAGAAATACTGCACAGATGTAGTACTTTGCAGAGTACTGCACAGATGTAGTACATTACAGAAGTACTGCACAGATGTAGTACTTTACAGAAATACTGCACAGATGTAGTACTTTACAGAAATACTGTGCAGATGTAGTACTTTACAGAAATACTGCACAGATGTAGTACTTTACAGAGTACTGCACAGATGTAGTACTTTACAGAAGTACTGCACAGATGTAGTACTTTACAGAATACTGCACAGATGTAGTACTTTACAGAGTACTGCACAGATGTAGTATTTTACAGAAATACTGTGCAGATGTAGTACTTTACAGAAGTACTGCGCAGATGTAGTACTTTACAGAGTACTGCACAGATGTAGTACTTTACAGAAATACTGCACAGATGTAGTACTTTACAGAAATACTGCGCAGATGTAGTACTTTACAGAGTACTGCACAGATGTAGTACTTTACAGAGTACTGCACAGATGTACTTTACAGAAGTACTGCACAGATGTAGTACTTTACAGAGCACTGCACAGATGTAGTACTTTACAGAGTACTGCACAGATGTAGTACTTTACAGAAGTACTGCACAGATGTAGTACTTTACAGAATACTGCACAGATGTAGTACTTTACAGAAGTACTGCACAGATGTAGTACTTTACAGAGGTACTGCACAGATGTAGTACTTTACAGAGGTACTGCACAGATGTAGTACTTTACAGAGGTACTGCACAGATGTAGTACTTTACAGAAGTACTGCACAGATGTTGTACTTTACAGAGTACTGCACAGATGTAGTACTTTACAGAAGTATTGCACAGATGTAGTACTTTACAGAATACTGCACAGATGTAGTACATTACAGAGTACTGCACAGATGTTGTACTTTACAGAAGTACTGCACAGATGTAGTACTTTACAGAGTACTGCACAGATGTAGTACTTTACAGAAGTACTGCACAGATGTAGTACTTTACAGAGGTACTGCACAGATGTAGTACTTTACAGAAGTACAGCACAGATGTAGTACTTTACAGAAGTACTGCACAGATGTAGTACTTTACAGAGGTACTGCACAGATGTAGTACTTTACAGAAGTACTGCACAGATGTAGTACTTTACAGAAGTACTGCACAGATGTAGTACTTTACAGAGGTACTGCACAGATGTAGTACTTTACAGAAGTACTGCACAGATGTAGTACTTTACAGAGGTACTGCACAGATGTAGTACTTTACAGAGGTACTGCACAGATGTAGTACTTTACAGAGTACTGCACAGATGTAGTACTTTACAGAAGTACTGCACAGATGTAGTACTTTACAGAGGTACTGCACAGATGTAGTACTTTACAGAAGTACAGCACAGATGTAGTACTTTACAGAGGTACTGCACAGATGTAGTACTTTACAGAGGTACTGCACAGATGTAGTACTTTACAGAAGTACTGCACAGATGTAATACTTTACAGAAGTACTGCACAGATGTAGTACTTTACAGAGGTACTGCACAGATGTAGTACTTTACAGAAGTACTGCACAGATGTAGTACTTTACAGAGGTACTGCACAGATGTAGTACTTTACAGAGGTACTGCACAGATGTAGTACTTTACAGAAGTACTGCACAGATGTAGTACTTTACAGAAGTACTGCACAGATGTAGTACTTTACAGAGGTACTGCACAGATGTAGTACTTTACAGAGGTACTGCACAGATGTAGTACTTTACAGAAGTACTGCACAGATGTAGTACTTTACAGAAGTACAGCACAGATGTAGTACTTTACAGAAGTACTGCACAGATGTAGTACTTTACAGAGGTACTGCACAGATGTAGTACTTTACAGAGTACTGCACAGATGTAGTACTTTACAGAAGTACTGCACAGATGTAGTACTTTACAGAAGTACTGCACAGATGTAGTACTTTACAGAAGTACTGCACAGATGTAGTACTTTACAGAGGTACTGCACAGATGTAGTACTTTACAGAGGTACTGCACAGATGTAGTACTTTACAGAGGTACTGCACAGATGTAGTACTTTACAGAGGTACTGCACAGATGTAGTACATTACAGAAGTACTGCACAGATGTAGTACATACTTGTTGCTTGGGGACACGGTGCCCAAAATCTCTATCTGCACTTACCCAAATCAGAAACCCTGGGCTGGACTGGAGGTGCGTGCCAAACTGAAAGCTCGTCTACAAAGCAGCCAAGTACGACCTCAGAAAGACCATCAGGACTGCCCAGAGGGACTACAGGGAGAGAGTGGAGTCTGCCCAGCAGAGCAATGACCTGAGACGGGTGTGGCATGGGCTACGCTGCATCACTGACTATAAGGGGAGGAGCGGGCCCGTGGAACTGTCCAGCGCATCATTTCCGGACGAACTCAACACCTTCTACACCCGGTTTGATGCAGATAACACCACGCCTGTCACCAGACCCCATGTGGACAGTGAGGACACTGTACTCTGTATAGACCAGTGTTGTATAAAGTAGTGGAAAATCAAACTCAAGTAAAAGTATAGGTTCCCCTCCCAAAAATGACTTTGGTAAAAGTGGAAGTCACTGACTGAAATGTTACTTGAGTAAAAGTCTTAAAGTATCTGGAACTTCTTGTACTTAAGTATGACAAGTAATGTCAAAATAAATGTACTCAAGTAATGTCATTAAAAGTACAAGTAAAAGTATGAAGCAAAGGCAGTCTGAAGCTAACCCTCGCTTTGTTACTTAGATCGCACAAACACACAGCACAGTTTACATTTTTAAATGTAGGCACATGTTAATGTTATTTTTTGTCCTTTTGAACTCGTGTGCCCTTTCTCATTCGTTACACTTCGCCTACAGCTATGCCTTCCCTTGCCGAAAAAGCTAGGTAGCCTGTTAGCTCCAACATCGTCAAATACGCTTTGTGTAACCGAACAATGTCACACAAAGTTAATTTCTACATGTTATGCTCAAGGTTTCACAACGGTGTCTAGAATGTCCATGCTGTGGTTACTGAAATTGGAACATAGACGCTAACAATTTAATTAATCTAGAACTTACCTCGATGTGTTTCTTGAGGTTGGACGGGGAGTTTCTGTAAGATAGGATTTCCACGTTTCTTGGAAGGCACAAGAGGCACTTCATTCGATAGGACAAATCCTTCATATCAGCGTAAGAGAACATTGTGTTTAAGTACGGCCAGGGATGCTCATCGTCAGCTCCCCCTTCATTTGTAGCCGACGTGGATGCTGTCTCCTCTTCCATCAGGGATGTTGATTGATTAAACTAGCTGCATGAAACCAACAGGTGTAGGCTGATTGTCATGCACATGTAGCGAACAAGCCCAGGCACATCCTGACTTCCTTCAGTCAGTAGAGGGTTTTTTTTGTAACGAGTAACTAAACGGCACATTGAAAATGTATCAGAGTAAAAGTATGCAATTAAAATTGGAAATGTAGTGAAGTAAAAGTAAAAGTGATCATTTTTTTAAAAACTCAAGTAAAGTACAAAGTCTCCCAAAATGTACTTAAAGGGATATGCCACCCCCAGGTCAAATTTGGGCATCTCCCCACAGTCCAGAGACTAAAATAAGTGGTGGAAAGCGTTTTCCTGCTCACCCAGCCATTGTCCAAGTCTGTCGCCACTGACCGCCGCGGTATCTGCTGCTCCTCCGCCTTAGACTGGAGTCTAACGTCGCCAGAGAAAGATTTCGGCCAAAAGGAATTAATTTGCTCGATGCGTCAATCAACACGGAGAGCTTGACTTGGTCATTTTGGGTGGGAACTATTTTCCAGTGCGGAAGAATAAAGCCGAATCACTCAGCACGCTGCCAGGGGAATCCCAGTTACGCACCAGGAAGGGAGTTCCCCTGTTGCACAACGTGGTGCGTGATTCGGCTTTATTCTTACGCACTGGAAAATAGTTCCCACCCAAAATGACCAAGGCAAGCTCTCCGTGTTGATTTGCACTTTTATTTGCACTCGATATGAATGCGCACTACACAGAAAGTAATTGGGGAACGCATCGAGCAAATTAATTCCTTTTGGCCGAAATCTTTCTCTGGCGACGTTAGACTCCAGTCTAACGCGGAGGAGCAGCAGATACTGCGGCGGTCAGTGGCGACAGACTCGGACAATGGCTGGGTGAGCAGGAAAACGCTTTCCACCACTTATTTTAGTCTCTGGACTGTGGGGAGATGCCCAAATTTGACCTGGGGGTGGCATATCCCTTTAAGTACAGTAGTGAAGTATTATTACTTCGTTACTATACAACACTGGTATAGACACTGCTACAGTGAGACAGGCGTTCAAGAATGTGAATCCCCGCAAAGCACCAGGACCCGACGGCATCCACGGACGGGTGCTGAGGGCTTGTGCTGACCAACTCGCCGGGGTGTTCACCACCATCTTCAACCTGTCTCTGAGCCAGTCTATCGTGCCCACCATCTTCAAGACCTCCACTGTAGTCCCCATCCCAAAGACCCCCACAGCATCCTGTTCTAATGACTATCGGCCCATAGCACTCACATCTGTCATCATGAAGTGCTTTGAACGAATCATTAAGAGACACATCTGTGACTCCCTCCCCGACACCCTGGACCCCCTGCAGTTTGCATATAGAGCAAAGAGGTCTACAGACGACGCTATTGCTCTAGCAGTCCACACCTCTCTCAGTCACCTGGAGAGAGGAAACACATATGTGAGAATGCTCTTCATCGACTACAGCTCGGCATTCAACACCATAATCCCCTCAAAACTGGTCTCTAAGCTCACCGCCCTGGGCCTGGGGACGTCCATCTGCTGCTGGATATGGGACTTCCTCACCAACAGGCCACAGGCGGTGAGGATCGGCAGCCACGTCTCCTCCACATGTGTCCTCAGTACTGGGGCACCCCAGGGCTGTGTTCTCAGCCCTCTCCTGTACTCTATTTATTTATTTATTTATTTATTTGTTTATTTCATATTAATCAACATTTGCATGTAAATATGCCAGTGTTAGCCAAACGGCTACAGTCATAGGTGAACTCCCTGTTCACCTATGACTGTACCACCAGGCACAGCTCCAACATCATCCTCAAGTTTGCTGACGACACCACCATCCTAGGCCTCATCACCAACAACAGTGAGAGCGCCTACAGAGACGAGGTGAAATCACTGACCAGCTGGTGTCAGGAAAATAACCTCTCTCTGAACGTCAGCAACACTAAGGAAATGATGGTGGACTTCAGGAGACAGCGTGTGGACCAGCATCCCCCCATCTCCATTAACAACGCTGAGGTGGAGCAGGTCAGCAGTTTTAAGTTCCTTGGGGTCCACATCACTGAGGATCTGTCTGGACACTACATACAGACACTGTGGTTAAGAAAGCCCGACAAAGACTCTACTTCCTGAGGAAGCTGAGGAAGTTTGGTATGAACACCAGCATCCTCACAAACTTCTACAGGTGCACCATGGAGAGCCTGCTGACGGGCTGCATCACAGTGTGGTATGGGAACCACAAAGCACTACAGAGGGTGGTGCGAGCGGCAGAGGACATCACTGGCAGCAGTCTCCCCTCCATCCAGGACATTTACCACAGCAGGGGTCTGCGTAAGGCACGCAGCATCACTAAGGACCATACTCATCCGGCACAAGGACTCTTCCGTCTGCTACCCTCTGGTAGACGATACAGGAGCCTGCAGCACGCACAAAAACACTCAAAGACAGATATTACCCCCAAGCTGTCAGACTACTGAACTCTGGGTAATACTCTAAATAATACTGAACTCTCAATAATACTGCACTAAACTACTTTTCATTATGCATAATATGTTTACTGCTGCTGCTCTGTATGAATGTATCATGTTTGTCACTACCTCACTGTAAACTACTGTTACCTGTGCAATAATCTGTGCAATAACCTATGTGCAATATTTATACCATACTGTACTGTGAAATACTCTACTTACACCTTATTTAATCTTTAATTTAATCCTACCTGCACCTTTGTACATTGTACCTTGTATTTTTTATTACATTTTATTACATATTTTATTATATTGTTTATTATATTGTTTATTATATTGTTTACTTCTTCCCCTGCATTTTTGCAGCACTTTTTTACCATGTACTATTACTGCAGTTATTAGTACTTCTGACTATCTCAGCGAGTCAACAGTTCTTCTGATCCTAAACATTTCATTGCATTGTTGACCTTGTGTTGATTCTGCATATGACAAATAAACAATGTTGAATGTTGAATCTTCTTGCTTTGAAGCTGTGAAGGAGGAACTACAGAAGCTCTGGTTAGAGACGCTGCTCCACTGCCACAGTGACTCAAGGTCAAAGGTCAAGCCAACCATAAACATCTGCTCCCTACGTCCTTGTCTCCTCACCCCTTGTCTCCTAGCTCCTCATCTCCTGACCCCTTGTCTCCTAGCTCCTCATCTCCTCACCCCTTGTCTCCTAGCTCCTCATCTCCTGAACCCTTGTCTCCTAGCTCCTCATCTCCTCACCCCTTGTCTCCTAGCTCCTCATCTCCTGAACCCTTGTCTCCTAGCTCCTTGTCTCCTCACCCCTTGTCTCCTAGCTCCTCATCTCCTCACCCCTTGTCTCCTAGCTCCTCATCTCCTGACCCCTTGTCTCCTAGCTCCTCGTCTCCTCACCCCCTTATCTCCTAGCTCCTCATCTCCTCACCCCTTGTCTCCTAGCTCCTCATCTCCTGACCCCTTGTCTCCTAGCTCCTCATCTCCTCACCCCTTGTCTCCTAGCTCCTCATCTCCTGACCCCTTGTCTCCTAGCTCCTCATCTCCTGACCCCTTGTCTCCTAGCTCCTTACCTTTGGCCTTTGGCTGTGTCCTTTCAGAGTCTAAATTTAACAACAACATTTGGATCTAAAAATACCAGAGTCGGATTATGAACCTCACACACGTCCAGACCGGGTCCAGACCACCAGGTCCAGACCACCAGGTCCAGACCGGGTCCAGACTGGGTCCAGACCACCAGGTCCAGACCGGGTCCAGACCAGGTCCAGACCAGGATCCTGTGCCATAACACAGTCTGTAAATATGTGTTCTGTCTTATATTTTTCTGTTTTCAGCGTCTGTGGAGACTAAACCAGGTCTAAACCAGGACTAAACCAGGACTGAACCAGGACTGAAACAGGACTAAACCAGGTCTAAACCAGGACTAAACCAGGACTGAACCAGGACTGAAACAGGACTAAACCAGGTCTAAACCAGGACTAAACCAGGACTGAACCAGGACTGAAACAGGACTAAACCAGGGCTAAACCAGGACTAAACCAGGTCCAAACCAGGTCTAAATTACGGTCTAAATCAGGCCTTAACCAGGTCTAAACTAGGACTAAACCAGGACTGAACCAGGACTGAACCAGGACTGAACCAGATCCTCAGTTGTGTTGACCTCGTCCGTCAGAATGTCAGAATCTGCGCCGTGACATTTGGACGTGTCACGGTTTGTTCCCGAGCTGTGGTTGGTTCTTCGCTTTAAATGTCCCAGAATCCTCTGCTCTGTCCTCATGGCGTCTGACTCTGTTCACCTGGTGATGTCATCATGTGGTGATACAGGAAGTGCTCCACTATGTTTTTAAATCCACACACCTTCACTAGAATCATCTGGATCATTTCAGTCCTGGAGTCGCCGATCTCGACTGAACTAAAGGTAAAAGTTCACTGTTCACTTGATGACATCACGAGGTGATTTGGAGCTTTGGAGATGTTCCTCAAACATGAGAATGAAACAAACACAACTCCAGGTGTTTGAGGAGGAAACAGTGTTAGAACATCTTAATTTAGACCTGGTTTAGATCTGGTTTAGACCTGGTTTAGTCCTGGTTCAGACCTGGTTTAGTCCTAGTTTAGACCTGGTTTAGTCCTGGTTTAATCCTAGTTTAGTCCTGGTTTAGTCCTGGTTTAGTCCTGGTTTAGACCTGGTTTAGACCTGGTTTAGACCTGGTTTAGTCCTGGTTTAGACTTGGTTTAGACCTGGTTTAGACCCTGATTTAGAGCTGGTTTAGTCCTGGTTTAGACCTGGTTTAGTCTTGGTTCAGACCTGGTTCAGTCCTGGTTTAGTCCTGGGTTAGTCCTGGGTTAGTCCTGGTTTAGACCTGGTTTAGACCTGGTTTAATCTTGGTTTAGACCAGTGCTTCTCAAATAGTGGGGCGGGCCCCCCTGGGGGGGCGTGGCGTGATGCCAGGGGGGCGCGTGTGACCCTGGGAAACATGTTTTTTTGCTGTACTGTACTAGAACTAAGTGTAATTGCACATCAACAACAGTAGTTGGCAGTGGCGTTCTCACATGCGATTTACGCACAGTCTCACCATTAACAGAACATCCTCTGTCACAGAAAAAACACGTATATTCCACTGAGTCGTGTCCTTTAGTCCGACAGAAGCTGACGCATCAGTGGCACAAGGAGAGAGCGGTTTTTTTTCAATGCTTTTAGCTTATGCAAATGAGGTGGTTTTAAGTTTCATTTCTGTAAAACGTAAACAAATGTGCGCAAAGCTGCATTAAAAACACATTAATATGTGCAGTCTTTGTTGTAAGTTTCTTTCTTTTTTTGTTTATAATGTTAATAAAAGGATACAATGGTGTTCTCATAACAATTTTCTAGACAAATAATACTATTTATAGTCGCACGCAGGAAGGGGGGCGTGAAATATTTTCTTCTTCCTAGGGGGGGCGTCACAGAAAATAATTGAGAAGCACTGGCTTAGACCCTGGTTTAGACCTGGTTTAGACCTGGTTTAGACCTGGTTTAGTCCTGTTTTAGACCTGGTTTAGTCCTGGTTTAGTCCTGTTTTAGACCTGGTTTAGTCCTGGTTTAGACCTGGTTTAGTCCTGTTTTAGACCTGGTTTAGTCCTGGTTTAGTCCTGGTTTAGACCTGGTTTAGACCTGGTTTAGTCCTGGTTTAGACCTGGTTTAGTCCTGGTTTAGTCCTGGTTTAGACCTGGTTTAGACCTGGTTTAGTCCTGGTTTAGAGCTGGTTTAGACCTGGTTTAGACCTGGTTTAGTCCTGGTTTAGACCTGGTTTAGTCTTGGTTTAGTCCTGGTTTAGACCTGGTTTAGTCCTGGTTTAGAGCTGGTTTAGACCTGGTTTAGTCCTGGTTTAGACCTGGCGTGTTTGAGGAGGAACATCAGAACAGGACTTGAAGCTCAGGGGTTTATGTGATATTGGACCTTTAAAGACTTTAAGTGACTTGAGGTTCAAAGCAGAGGACTTGGACTGGACTTGGACTGGACTTGGACTGGACTTGGACTGGACTTGGACTGGACTTGGACTCGGATTTTACTCGAGGTTTGTCCCTCCTCTAATTCATAAATCCTGAAAAACATTCTTCCCGTGGATTATAAAGTTTAAAGTTCCGCACAAATCCTCGGTCTTTAAACGCACCAAACCGCCCCTGACGTCACCGCCCTCCCGCTGTGATTGGCCGCTCGGCTCCAGCTCGGCTTCTGATTGGCTCTCTTTGGCTCCGGGTGTCCGCTGCTGAGAAGTCACCTTGCCCCGGCTGCAGCTGCTCTTCTCGGGGTGAAACCTGTTCCATCCCCCGGGCCCTGCTCCGCACCGAGAACGGAACGCCCCAGCACCGACCCCGCACCGAGACCGGCCCGCAGCCCCGCACACACGCCGCCATGGCCGACACCAAGCCCAAGACCTCCCCCAAAGCCGTGAAGTTCCTGTTCGGGGGACTGGCCGGGTAAGCGCCGCCGTTAGCTCCGAGGCTAGCGGGCTAAAGCTCCAGCGGTCACGGGGGTTTTAAGGTCAAAACACCGATTTAAGCATCTCCGAGAGACCCGGAGGACAGCGGCCGGTCCCGGGGTCAAGGCGACAAGGGCCGGAGCGGGAGAGCCGGGGGAGAGCCGGGGGGAGAGCCGGGGGGAGAGCGGGGGGGAGAGCCGGGGGAGAGCCGGGGGAGAGCCGGGGGAGAGCCGGGGGAGAGCCGGGGGAGAGCCGGGGGAGAGCCGGGGGGAGAGCCGGGGGGAGAGCCGGGGGGAGAGCCGGGGGAGAGCCGGGGGGAGAGCCGGGGGGAGAGCCGGGGGGAGAGCCGGGGGAGAGCCGGGGGAGAGCCGGGGGAGAGCCGGGGGTAACGCAGCCTGGATCATCCTGCACCTTTCTCCTCTGACACGCCTGGTTCAGTCCCGGTTTAGTCCTGGTTTAGTCCCGGTTTAGTCCCTGGTTTAGTCCTGGTTCAGTCCCGGTTTAGTCCTGGTTTAGTCCCGGTTTAGTCCCTGGTTTAGTCCTGGTTCAGTCCCGGTTTAGTCCCTGGTTTAGTCCTGGTTTGGTCCTGGTTCAGTCCCGGTTTAGTCCCCGGTTCAGTCCCGGTTTATTCCCTGGTTCAGTCCCTGGTTCAGTCCTGGTTCAGTCCCTGGTTTAGTCCCTGGTTTAGTCCCCGGTTTAATCCCCGGTTTAATCCCCGGTTTAGTCCCCGGTTTAATCCCCGGTTTAGTCCCCGGTTTAGTCCCCGGTTCAGTCCCCGGTTTAGGTCCCGGTTCAGTCCCCGGTTTAGTCCCGGTTCAGTCCCTGGTTTGGTCCCTGGTTTAGTTCTGGTTTAGTCCTGGTTCAGTCCCCGGTTCAGTCCCTGGTTTGGTCCCTGGTTTAGTTCTGGTTTAGTTCTGGTTCAGTCCTGGTTGCTTCAGGCTGTAGAATCCAGTGGAGCAGGTTTTGTGTTTTCACTCAAAACTCCAGAATATTTCAGTGTCTCTTGAGCTTGGATGTGGACGGGCGGACAGGTGGACGGGCGGACGGGCGGACATGTGGACGGGCGGACATGTGGACGGGCGGACATGTGGACGGGCGGACATGTGGACGGGCGGACGGGTGGACGGGCGGACGGGTGGACGGGCGGACAGGTGGACGGGCGGACAGGTGGACGGGCGGACAGGTGGACGGGCGGACAGGTGGACGGGCGGACAGGTGGACGGGCGGACATGTGGACGGGCGGACATGTGGACGGGCGGACGGGCATTTGTTGTGGCGGGGCAGTGGTATCTGAACCTGTGAGCCTGTGGTTAAAGGTCAAGTGTTTCTGTGTCAATAAAGTTGATCAGAAATGGACACAAAGGTCTGGGAGGGCATCCGACACGATATTTCTCCAAACCACAACAAAATGGGTTTAAACCAGGACTGGCCTGGAACTGACCTGGGACTGGCCCGGGACTGGCCCGGGACTGGCCCGGGACTGGCCCGGGACTGGCCCGGGACTGGACCGGGACTGGACCGGGACTGGCCCGGGACTGGCCCGGGACTGGCCCGGGACTCTTTATCGTTTCTTATCACACTGAGACCGTCTAAAGTCCAAGTTCTTGTTGAAATCTGAAATCGGGTCAAATTCCTCTGAGCTCCGGGTCTGAGACACACGACTGTAAATACTCCACATACTGCAGTACTTCCACATACTGCAGTACTTCCACATACTGCAGTACTTCCACATACTGCAGTACTTCCACCTACTGTAGTACTTTCACCTACTGCAGTACTTTCACCTACTGCAGTACTTTCACATACTGCAGTACTTTCACCTACTGCAGTACTTTCACCTACTGTAGTACTTTCACCTACTGCAGTACTTCAGTTTGTTAGTTTCAGTGCTACAGCGCCCCCTACAGCCTCCCCAAAGACACGTCCACTGGCCCAGCACGAGTAGTAGTATTTGTACTTTCTCAGTATTTGTGTGTACTTTGGTAGTAGTACTTGTGTGTACTTCAGTAGTAGTATTTGCAGTACTTGTGTGTACTTTCAGGATGGGGGCCACCGTGTTCGTCCAGCCTCTGGACCTGGTGTTTTTGTGTACTTTGGTAGTATTTGTGTGTACTTTGGTAGTAGTACTTGTGTGTACTTTGGTAGTAGTACTTGTGTGTACTTCAGTAGTAGTATTGCAGTACTTGTGTGTACTTTCAGGATGGGGGCCACCGTGTTCGTCCAGCCTCTGGACCTGGTGAAGAACAGGATGCAGTTGGCCGGACAAGGAAGCAAAGCCCGAGAATACAAGACGAGCTTCCACTGCCTGATGTCCATCCTGAGGAACGAGGGGGTCCGAGGGGTCTACACGGGGTGAGGGGTCTACACGGGGTGAGGGGTCCGAGGGGTCTACAGGGGGTGAGGGGTCCGAGGGGTCTACACGGGGTGAGGGGTCTACACGGGGTCCGAGGGGTCTACACGGGGTGAGGGGTCTACACGGGGTGAGGGGTCTACACGGGGTGAGGGGTCCGAGGGGTCTACACGGGGTGAGGGGTCTACACGGGGTGAGGGGTCTACACGGGGTGAGGGGGTCCGAGGGGTCTACACGGGGTGAGGGGTCTACACGGGGTGAGGGGTCCGAGGGGTCTACACGGGGTGAGGGGTCTACACGGGGTGAGGGGTCTACACGGGGTGAGGGGGTCCGAGGGGTCTACACGGGGTGAGGGGTCTACACGGGGTGAGGGGTCCGAGGGGTCTACACGGGGTGAGGGGTCTACACGGGGTGAGGGGTCTACACGGGGTGAGGGGTCCGAGGGGTCTACACGGGGTGAGGGGGTCCGAGGGGTCTACACGGGGTGAGGGGGTCCGTGGGGTCTACACGGGGTGAGGGGGTCCGAGGGGTCTACACGGGGTGAGGGGGTTGAGGGGTCTACACGGGGTGAGGGGTCTACACGGGGTGAGGGTCCGAGGGGTCTACACGGGGTGAGGGGTCTACACGGGGTGAGGGGTCTACACGGGGTGAGGGGTCCGAGGGGTCTACACGGGGTGAGGGGTCTACACGGGGTGAGGGGTCTACACGGTGTGAGGGGGTCCGAGGGGTCTACACGGGGTGAGGGGTCTACACAGTGTGAGGGGGTCCGAGGGGTCTACACGGGGTGAGGGGTCTACACGGGGTCCGAGGGGTCTACACGGTGTGAGGGGTCTACACGGGGTGAGGGTCCGTGGGGTCTACACGGGGTGAGGGGGTCCGAGGGGTCTACACGGGGTGAGGGGGTCCGAGGGGTCTACACGGGGTGAGGGGTCCGAGGGGTCTACACGGGGTGAGGGGTCTACACGGGGTGAGGGGTCGGAGGGGTCTACAGGGGGTGAGGGGTCTACACGGGGTCCGAGGGGTCTACACGGGGTGAGGGGCCCGAGGGGTCTACACGGGGTGAGGGGTCCGAGGGGTCTACACGGGGTGAGGGGTCTACACGGGGTGAGGGGTCCGAGGGGTCTACACGGGGTGAGGGGTCTACACGGGGTGAGGGGTCTACACGGGGTGAGGGGGTCCGAGGGGTCTACACGGGGTGAGGGGGTCCGAGGGGTCTACACGGGGTGAGGGGGTTGAGGGGTCTACACGGGGTGAGGGGGTCCGAGGGGTCTACACGGGGTGAGGGGGTTGAGGGGTCTACACGGGGTGAGGGGTCTACACGGGGTGAGGGGTCCGAGGGGTCTACACGGGGTGAGGGGTCTACACGGGGTGAGGGGTCCGAGGGGTCTACACGGGGTGAGGGGTCTACACGGGGTGAGGGGTCTACACGGGGTGAGGGGTCCGAGGGGTCTACACGGGGTGAGGGGTCTACACGGGGTGAGGGTCCGAGGGGTCTACACGGGGTGAGGGGTCTACACGGTGTGAGGGGGTCCGAGGGGTCTACACGGGGTGAGGGGTCTACACGGGGTGAGGGGTCTACACGGGGTGAGGGTCCGTGGGGTCTACACGGGGTGAGGGGGTCCGAGGGGTCTACACGGGGTGAGGGGGTCCGAGGGGTCTACACAGGGTCCGAGGGGTCTACACGGGGTCCGAGGGGTCTACACGGGGTGAGGGTCCGAGGGGTCTACACGGGGTCCGAGGGGTCTACACGGGGTGAGGGGGTCCGAGGGGTCTACACGGGGTGAGGGGTCTACACGGGGTGAGGGGGTCCGAGGGGTCTACACGGGGTGAGGGGTCTACACGGGGTGAGGGGGTCCGAGGGGTCTACACGGGGTGAGGGGGTCCGAGGGGTCTACACGGGGTCCGAGGGGTCTACACGGGGTGAGGGGTCTACACGGGGTGGGGGTCCGAGGGGTCTACACGGGGTCCGAGGGGTCTACACGGGGTGAGGGGGTCCGAGGGGTCTACACGGGGTCCGAGGGGTCTACACGGGGTGAGGGTTCTGACCTGGTTCTGGCCTGGTTCTGATCTGGTTCTGGTCTCTCCTCAGTCTCTCGGCCGGGCTGCTCAGACAGGCCACCTACACGACCACACGCCTCGGCATCTACACCATCCTCTTCGAGAAGATGACCACCTCCGACGGACGCCCGCCCAACTTCTTCATCAAGGTCTGACCCACAGGGAGGGCATCTGACCCACGGGAGGGCATCTGACCCACGGGAGGGCATCTGACCCACGGGAGGGCATCTGACACACGGGAGGGCATCTGACCCACGGGAGGGCATCTGACCCACGGGAGGGCATCTGACCCACGGGAGGGCATCTGACCCACGGGAGGGCATCTGACTGAGCTGTGTCTCCCTCTGCAGGCAGGCATCGGGATGACGGCGGGCGCCATTGGGGCGTTTGTGGGAACTCCAGCCGAGGTGGCACTGATCAGGATGACCGCAGACGGACGGTGAGACGGCTCCACCCACACCCACGGCTCCACCCACGGCTCCACCCACACCCACGGCTCCACCCACACCCACACTGGAGCCAGAGCTCATGGATCTGTTCAAACCCCTGGATAGTGTGTTGTGTGCTGTAGTGTTACCCCCAGATTTACCCCCAGATTTACCCCCAGATTTACCCCCAGATTTACCCCCAGAGCACAGTGTAATCACAAACCGCTGGGCTGACAGGGCGCTACTGCACACGCTCAGTGGGCAGGGAGCCACAGGAAGTACCTCACCACTGAGCTCGGCCCAGCGGCTCAAACCGGCGGCCCCGTTTGGACCCCGGGACCACGCTCACTTCCTGTTTGCTGTGTCCACAGGCTCCCCCTGGAGGAGAGGAGAGGGTACACCAACGTGTTCAACGCTTTGGCTCGAATCACCCGAGAGGAAGGAGTGACCACCATGTGGAGGGTGTGTGTGTGTGTGTGTGTGTGTGTGTGAGTGTGTGAGTGTGTGAGTG
>JAVJIX010000168.1:245000-260000 GCA_036785185.1 Paratrypauchen microcephalus | reverse complement strand
CGCTGTTCAGACCGCGTCTTAACTGTGCAGGGGACAAAAACGAAATGGAACAGCAGTTGTCACGCCGGATGTGACGCACATCCCCCTCCAAGCACTCCGAACCGTGCACTCGCTGAATTGGGAAAAGGCTACTGTGTCCAGTCCCAACATGGCCGCCTCAGAACGCTCTAGCCGTGTCTCTTCGCAGTGTGCACAGTTCGGAGCGTGGTTTTATGTGGTTTTATGTGGTTTTAAAGGTCCCATGGCATGAAATTTTCACTTTCTGAGGTTTTTGAACGTTAATGTGAGCTCCCCTACCCTGTTTAGCCCCCCCCCCCCCCATGGCTAAAAGTTGCGAAATGTCTAAACTGAGCATTTGCGATCCTTTTCTGCGTTGAAAAAAACACAGCGCAAACAGCGATTCTGAACAAGGCACCTTATTGACGTCAGATGGAAAAAAGAAATGCAAATGCAGTTCCACCCCCGTCTGTCTGTACTCAGCGTCTCTGTAAATCACGCCCAGAGAGTTTGGACTGCGAATGCGCTAGGCAATGCGAAATGCGTTTTTTTATTTGCCTGGAGGCACGTCCGAGTGTTTCTAGGCTCGGAAGTCCTTTATCTGAGACTCTGGACCTTTGAACAGCAGTGGTTTAAATTTATTTTCTGTGGAAATGTGTTTATTTTTCAATGGAACGCTTCAAATCTCTCCCCCCGTGCAAAAACAAGGAAATGGATCAGCTGAGAGCTACAGCGGAGAGTTTGGCCACGCCCCCACCCTCTACTATTGGCCAGCTCTTTTCTCCTCATTTGCATTCAAGCAACAAGGCCCAGAATAAAGAGTTTGAGAGAGATATTTATGACTCTTTCTCATCTTATCTCTGTTTCTCATGCACTGAGTGTTGATTTTGAAGAAGGATTCATTTACAGTATTAGGGAACCATTAAGGAGCCATATAAAAGCATCAAGAAGTACCATGTCATGGGACCTTTAAGTAGTCGTGTAAATAATGATCGATTCATCAATCCTACAGCCGACGATCCAAATGCATCGATGCGTCCACAAGAGAATCGAATCGAATTTTTCTGTAATAAAATTTATTCAAAACATCATTAATACATAAAGTGAAACTCTGCACCATTGAATCGTATCGAATCGAATCGTGGGGAATTCTCAAGTGTCGAAAATAATCAAATCATTGGCTTAAGAAATCAATATCATATGGAATTGGCATGAAGTGTCTGATTTACCCCCTAGTTTTAAGTGCACTCCGCGGACCACATGGGCGTCGGCAAAATGCGACAGGTCTCACAACTACGGGAAGCAGCCGCCGACTCAATTTTCTCCCGTAGAAGTAGCGCGCGGTGCATGCTGGGATATGAGTGTGCGAAGTGTGCTTTTTCACGCTGTTGGTCCACGCCCCAATTTCCATGGAAACGACTGCGGTCTTCGGACTGTTAACTGTGCATGGGACAAAAAGGAAATGGGACAGCAGTCGTCGCGCTGGAAGTGACGTACATGCTGCAGGCTCAGGGGAACAGCTTCTGTCATTAATCAGAATATTCCAGAAGTCCATTTTCCAATGAATTTCCCGTCGACAGAAGATCCAGAACGCCAAAGGCACATTTAAAACCCAAGATCCAGCCTAATAAAGTTTCAGAAACGGCCTAATCAGCTGTGAGGCGCTAACGATCAGAGAGAACGTCCTCGTGGACCAGGCGGGGGCGCTGTTGAGCTCCATGAAAGACGCTGAATGTGACTGTGGCGCCCCCTCTGTCTGTCGTAGGGTACTTCGGTGACGACATCCTGTGCCACTTCTGCGCCAGTATGATCAGCGGCCTCGTGACCACCGCCGCCTCCATGCCCGTCGACATCGCCAAGACCAGGTCTGTCCCCGCGCCTGGTCCCGGGTCCATCCACGGGTCCCTGGTCTAGTCCCTGGTCTAGTCCCTGGTTTAGTCCCTGGTCTAGTCCCTGGTCTGGTCCCTGGTCTGGTCCCTGGTCTGGTCCCTGGTTTAGTCCCTGGTTTAGTCCCTGGTCTAGTCCCTGGTTTAGTCCCTGGTCTAGTCCCTGGTCTAGTCCCTGGTCTGGTCCCTGGTCTGGTCCCTGGTTTAGTCCCTGGTTTAGTCCCTGGTCTAGTCCCTGGTTTGGTCCCTGGTCTGGTCCCTGGTCTGGTCCCTGGTTTAGTCCCTGGTCTGGTCCCTGGTCTGGTCCCTGGTCTAGTCCCTGGTCTGGTCCCTGGTCTGGTCCCTGGTCTGGTCCCTGGTCTGGTCCCTGGTCTGGTCCCTGGTCTAGTCCCTGGTCTGGTCCCTGGTTTAGTCCCTGGTTTAGTCCCTGGTTTAGTCCCTGGTCTAGTCCCTGGTTTAGTCCCTGGTCTGGTCCCTGGTTTAGTCCCTGGTCTGGTCCCTGGTCTAGTCCCTGGTCTGGTCCCTGGTCTGGTCCCTGGTCTGGTCCCTGGTCTGGTCCCTGGTCTGGTCCCTGGTCTAGTCCCTGGTCTGGTCCCTGGTTTAGTCCCTGGTTTAGTCCCTGGTTTAGTCCCTGGTCTAGTCCCTGGTTTAGTCCCTGGTTTAGTCCCTGGTTTAGTCCCTGGTCTGGTCCCTGGTTTAGTCCCTGGTCTGGTCCCTGGTCTGGTCCCTGGTCTAGTCCCTGGTCTGGTCCCTGGTCTGGTCCCTGGTCTGGTCCCTGGTCTGGTCCCTGGTCTGGTCCCTGGTCTGGTCCCTGGTCTGGTCCCTGGTCTGGTCCCTGGTTTAGTCCCTGGTTTAGTCCCTGGTCTAGTCCCTGGTTTAGTCCCTGGTCTGGTCCCTGGTCTGGTCCCTGGTCTAGTCCCTGGTCTGGTCCCTGGTCTGGTCCCTGGTCTGGTCCCTGGTCTAGTCCCTGGTCTGGTCCCTGGTTTAGTCCCTGGTTTAGTTCCTGGTTTAGTTCCTGGTCTAGTCCCTGGTCTAGTCCCTGGTTTAGTTCCTGGTTTAGTCCCTGGTTTAGTCCCTGGTGTAGTTCCTGGTTTAGTTCCTGGTCTAGTCCCTGGTCTAGTCCCTGGTCTAGTCCCTGGTCTAGTCCCTGGTCTAGTCCCTGGTCTAGTCCCTGGTCTAGTCCCTGGTCTAGTCCCTGGTCTAGTTCCTGGTTTAGTTCCTGGTTTAGTCCCTGGTCTAGTCCCTGGTCTAGTCCCTGGTTTAGTCCCTGGTTTAGTCCCTGGTTTAGTCCCTGGTTTAGTTCCTGGTTTAGTCCCTGGTCTGGTCCCTGGTTTAGTCCCTGGTTTAGTCCCTGGTCTGGTCCCTGGTTTAGTCCCTGGTCTGGTCCCTGGTCTAGTCCCTGGTCTGGTCCCTGGTCTGGTCCCTGGTCTGGTCCCTGGTCTGGTCCCTGGTCTGGTCCCTGGTCTAGTCCCTGGTCTAGTCCCTGGTTTAGTCCCTGGTTTAGTCCCTGGTTTAGTTCCTGGTCTAGTCCCTGGTTTAGTTCCTGGTCTAGTCCCTGGTCTAGTCCCTGGTCTAGTCCCTGGTTTAGTCCCTGGTTTAGTCCCTGGTCTAGTCCCTGGTCTAGTCCCTGGTCTAGTCCCTGGTTTAGTCCCTGGTTTAGTCCCTGGTTTGGTCCCTGGTTTGGTCCCTGGTTTAGTCCCTGGTCTGGTCCCTGGTCTAGTCCCTGGTCTGGTTCCTGGTCTGGTTCCTGGTTTGGTCCCTGGTTTAGTCCCTGGTCTGGTCCCTGGTCTAGTCCCTGGTCTGGTTCCTGGTCTAGTCCCTGGTCTGGTTCCTGGTCTAGTTCCTGGTCTGGTCCCTGGTTTAGTTCCTGGTTTAGTCCCTGGTTTAGTCCCTGGTTTAGTCCCTGGTCTAGTCCCTGGTTTAGTCCCTGGTTTAGTTCCTGGTCTACTCCCTGGTCTAGTCCCTGGTCTAGTCCCTGGTCTACTCCCTGGTCTAGTCCCTGGTCTAGTCCCTGGTCTAGTTCCTGGTCTAGTCCCTGGTCTAGTCCCTGGTCTAGTCCGGACTCAGAACTTGTCTCTGTGCAGGATCCAGAACATGAAGATGATTGACGGGAAACCAGAGTACAAGAACGGCCTGGTGAGTGAGATGGTCCTAAAGTCCTGGTCTAGTCCTGGTCTAGTCCTGGTCTAGTCCTGGTCTAGTCCTGGTCTAGTCCTGGTCTAGTCCTGGTCTAGTCCTGGTTTCAGGAATGAAAGACTTCCGTTTGTAGCAGATTTCCTCTTTTTTGTCGGCCGTCGGGGTCATTTTTAATATCGGTGTAAATCCGTAGAGAAACATTTTGGGTGTATACGTGTGTAGTCGTGTTTAGTGTCGCCAACCGTCCCTTGAAAAACGGAATCGTCCCGTACGCGTCTTGTATTAAACTTGTACCGGTGTGCGGGGCCGCGCTCGTCTGGAGCCGCGGACGCCGCACGTCACCACACGCGCCGCGAGCAGCTTGTTCGCTACAGCGTGGACCTTTGCGTACGAGCAAAGCGTGTAACCTGCTCTGTGATACACGCCGTCGTGGACGAGCTGCGTGCGCTGATGGCGCTCGTGGTGACGTGCGGCGTCCGCGGCTCCAGACGAGCGCGGCTCCGCACACGGGTTAAATATCGCTAATGAAATCTGATCGCACTCATCTGGAGGAAAGAGCAGTGTGGAGTTCTACGACTGCGATCTACACACACGACCTCGGCGATCCACGTATTGATCACCCCTGATGTAAAGAATGATCAATATATTTCTAAATGAATAAATGATTATGGTTTTTGTAGGAGGCAGATCATTTTGACTTTTTATAAGTGTGTTAGAACATGCATCATGTGGACTGACCACTTTTACATTCATTTACACACTTTTATTCTCTTCATCTTATTATTTTGGATTCTTTATTTTCCCTGTGTTCATGTCACTCAAATCTGCATCCAATTCACTTCAGGTTTGAGTCAAATAAAAAAATCCCTTCACACAAACAAAGTGTTTAAAGATTCACTCCTTGATTGTGAGTTCTGGACAGAGGTCAGCGCTGCTCTCCTCCTCACACTCTGAGGTCACAAAATCAGGGTCAGTGCCGCGTTTTGATAAACTTTAGTGTTGTTTTTTAGTGTCTGGAATGAGCCCAGAACATCTCAGAGCTTCTACAATTCAGGATTTCAGTGACTTTCAGCTTTTTTCATGACTGAGCACTTTCATCCCTGTGGTTTAGACCTGGTTTAATCCTGGTTTAGTCTCGGCTCAGTCCCGGTTTAGTCCCGGCTCAGTCCCGGTTTAGTCTCGGCTCAGTCCCGGTTTAGTCCCGGCTCAGTCCCGGCTCAGTCCCGGTTTAGTCTCGACTCAGTCCCGGCTCAGTCCCGACTCAGTCCCGGTTTAGTCCCGGTTTAGTCCCGGCTCAGTCCCGGTTTAGTCCCGGCTCAGTCCCGGTTTAGTCCCGGCTTAGTCCCGGCTCAGTCCCGGTTTAGTCCCGGCTCAGTCCCGGTTTAGTCTCGGCTCAGTCCCGGCTCAGTCCCGGCTCAGTCCCGGCTCAGTCCCGGTTTAGTCCCGGTTTAGTCCCGGCTCAGTCCCGGTTTAGTCTCGGCTCAGTCCCGGTTTAGTCCCGGCTCAGTCCCGGTTTAGTCTCGGCTCAGTCCCGGTTTAGTCTCGGCTCAGTCCCGGTTTAGTCCCGGTTTAGTCCCGGCTCAGTCCCGGTTTAGTCTCGGCTCAGTCCCGGTTTAGTCCCGGCTCAGTCCCGGTTTAGTCCCGGTTTAGTCCCGGCTCAGTCCCGGTTTAGTCCCGGCTCAGTCCCGGTTTAGTTCTGGTTTAGTCTCGGCTCAGTCCTGGTTTAGTCTCGGCTCAGTCCCGGTTTAGTCCCGGCTCAGTCCCGGTTTAGTCTCGGCTCAGTCCTGGTTTAGTCTCGGCTCAGTCCCGGTTTAGTCCCGGCTCAGTCCCGGCTCAGTCCCGGTTTAGTCTCGGCTCAGTCCCGGTTTAGTCTCGGCTCAGTCCCGGTTTAGTCTCGGCTCAGTCCCGGTTTAGTCCCGGCTCAGTCCCGGTTTAGTCTCGGCTCAGTCCTGGTTTAGTCCTGGCTCAGTCCGGTCTCTGTCTCTTTTAGGACGTTCTGGTTCGTGTGGTGGGGAAGGAGGGCTTCTTCTCGTTGTGGAAAGGCTTCACTCCGTACTACGCTCGGCTCGGCCCGCACACCGTCCTCACCTTCATCTTCCTCGAGCAGATGAACCGCCTCTACAAGAAATATGTGCTGGACCCTTAGAAACGCCCAACGACCGACGACCAGGACCTTCTGCTCCACACACACGACGACCAGGACCTTCTGCTCCACACACGACGACCAGGACCTTCTGCTCCACACACACGACGACCAGGACCTTCTGCTCCACACACACGACGACCAGGACCTTCTGCTCCACACACACGACGACCAGGACCTTCTGCTCCACCCACACACACGACGACCAGGACCTTCTGCTCCACACACACGACGACCAGGACCTTCAACGACCAGGACCTTCAACGACCAGGACCTTCTGCTCCACACACGACGACCAGGACCTTCTGCTCCACACACATGACGACCAGGACCTTCTGCTCCACACACACGACGACCAGGACCTTCTGCTCCACACACACGACGACCAGGACCTTCTGCTCCACACACGACGACCAGGACCTTCTGCTCCACACACACGACGACCAGGACCTTCAACGACCAGGACCTTCAACGACCAGGACCTTCTGCTCCACACTCGACCTTCTGCTCCACACTCGACCTTCTGCTCCACACTCGACCTTCTGCTCCACACTCGACCTTCTGCTCCACACACGACCTTCTGCTCCACACACACGATGACCAGGACCTTCTCCTCCACACTCGACCTTCTGCTCCACACTCGACCTTCTGCTCCACACACACGACGACCAGGACCTTCTCCTCCACACTCGACCTTCTGCTCCACACTCGACCTTCTCCTCCACACTCGACCTTCTCCTCCACACTCGACCTTCTGCTCCACACTCGACCTTCTGCTCCACACACACGATGACCAGGACCTTCTCCTCCACACTCGACCTTCTCCTCCACACTCGACCTTCTGCTCCACACTCGACCTTCTGCTCCACACACACGATGACCAGGACCTTCAACGACCAGGACCTTCTGCTCCACACTCGACCTTCTGCTCCACACTCGACCTTCTGCTCCACACACACGACGACCAGGACCTTCTCCTCCACACTCGACCTTCTGCTCCACACTCGACCTTCTGCTCCACACACACGATGACCAGGACCTTCTCCTCCACACTCGACCTTCTGCTCCACACTCGACCTTCTGCTCCACACACACGACGACCAGGACCTTCTGCTCCACACACACGACCTTCTGCTCCACACACACGACGACCAGGACCTTCTGCTCCACACAGGACCTTCTGCTCCACACACGACCTTCTGCTCCACACTCGACCTTCTGCTCCACACTCGACCTTCTGCTCCACACACCTGGAAGACTCTGGACCTAGAACCATCTCCACTGTCAAAACTCTCAAATCCAAAACAAGTCCAGGAGGTTCTGATCCAGGAGTCTCCAGGACTAAAAGTCGACACTGGAGCTTTTCGGGGGAACTGTAGATTACAGCAGGTTTGAGATGTTCTTGGGAAGTTTCCTTTCTTTACCCATCCTAGTTTGGACATTTTTGTAGGTTTCAGATTTTACTTTACAACCCTGCAGTACACTGAGCTCCTCTAACGCCCCCGAGAGGCCAACGCCCCCGAGAGGCCAACGCCCCCGAGAGGCCAACGCCCCCGAGAGGCCAACGCCCCCGAGAGGCCAACGCCACCGAGAGGATCTGATGAACGGTTTTCAGAAAACTACGTTAAACATTATTTCAACAGAATAAAATGTCAGAAAAATGTGCTTCTTGTGTAAACTGTGACGAACTTTTGGACAGAATTTTCCCAGTGACGTCGTCGGCGTGACGGCGGCGGCGTGACGGCGGCGGCGTGACGGCGGCGGCGTGACTGCAGCGGCGGCGTGACGGCAGCGGCGGCGTGACGTTGGCGGCGTGACGTTGGCGGCGTGACGTCGGCGGCGGCGTGACGTTGGCGGCGTGACGTCGGCGGCGGCGTGACGTCGGCGGCGGCGTGACGTCGGCGGCGGCGTGACGTCGGCGGCGGCGGCGTGACATCGGCACGCCGCCGCCGACGTCACGCCGCCGACGTCACGCCGCCGACGTCACGCCGACGACGTCACGCCGACGACGTCACGCCGACGACGTCACGCCGACGACGTCACGCCGACGACGTCACGCCGACATCACGCCGACGACGTCACGCCACTCTCATTTCACTCTCATTTCAATTTTTCTTCACAAATTGCTTGTTGAGTTGTGTAAAACTGATATTTACGACAGGACTGATCACCAAACGAAATCCAAAACAAAGTCACACCCACTTCAGGATCTTCAGGATCTTCAGGATCTTCTGGATCTTCTGGATCTTCTGGATCTTCAGGACTGAAAACGTGTGTTTCCTTTAAACTCGCATCAGACCAAACAAGATGTTTTCATGTGGTTCAGTTCACACATCACGAGACTTTCTTGGCTCAACTACAACCAGTTCAGAAGTCCAACCAGAACGGCTGAACCCATATTTGGGAGCAAATGTATCCATATTGATACCTGATACCTGTATCGGATCGGTGCATCCTCTGCTTCAGGGCCTCAGTGTACAAAGACCCGCCCACAGGTCTGGACCCGGTCTGGACCCGGTCTGGACCCGGTCTGGACCCGGTCTGGACCCGGTCTGGACCCGGTCTGGACCCTTTGAGCACAGCAGACCTCTGCCAAAGCGACAGGTGTTGATGGGTCATGAACCTCAGAAATATTGGCCAATCAGTGCAGAGAATGAGCAGCAAGTCCCGCCTTAAAGCTGACAGAAAACCAATCAGACGCAGAGGGATGAAAAAGCACTTTGTAGTTTCAAGCACTTGATTATTTATCAATAAAAGTGACCAACAGAAAGACCCGGTCCAGACCCGGTTGAGTCCTGGTTCAGACCCGGTCCAGACCCGGTCCAGACCCGGTCCAGACCCGGTCCAGACCTGGTCCAGACCTGGTTTATCTCTGTAGTATTTTAATATAAAATGTCTGAATTTGAATAATATATTTTTATTGGAAGTGAAGGGGGCGGGCCCTGCGTCTGATTGGTGGATCATGTGGCTCAGCGCACAGGCTGCTCACTGATTGGCTAAGCCCTCCTCCTGCTGGGCTCTGATTGGCCCGTTCTAAAAGTGTACAAAGTGTTTCTGCTGTGAATAAAACATTCAGTCTGAAAGTGTCCCGTCTGTACTAGAAATACTGCAAATACTACTGCAAATACTACTACTGCAAGTACTACTACTGCAAATACTACTGCAAGTACTACTACTGCAAATACTACTGCAAATACTACTACTGCAAATACTACTATTACTACTACTGCAAATACTACTGCAAATACTACTACTGCAAATACTACTACTGCAAATACTACTACTGCAAGTACTACTACTGCAAGTACTACTATTACTACTACTGCAAGTACTACTATTACTACTACTGCAAGTACTACTATTACTACTACTGCAAGTACTACTACTGCAAGTACTACTATTACTACTACTGCAAGTACTACTACTGCAAGTACTACTACTGCAAGTACTACTACTGCAAATACTACTACTGCAAGTACTACTACTGCAAGTACTACTACTGCAAATACTACTACTGCAAATACTACTATTACTACTACTACTGCAAATACTACTACTGCAAATACTACAATTACTACTACTGCAAATACTACTGCAAGTACTACAATTACTACTACTGCAAATACTACTACTGCAAGTACTACAATTACTACTACTGCAAATACTACTACTGCAAATACTACTACTGCAAATACTACTATTACTACTACTGCAAATACTACTATTACTACTACTACTGCAAATACTACTATTACTACTACTACTGCAAATACTACTATTACTACTACTGCAAATACTACTATTACTACTACTACTGCAAATACTACTACTGCAAATACTACTACTGCAAATACTACTATTACTACTACTGCAAATACTACTATTACTACTACTACTGCAAATACTACTACTGCAAATACTACTATTACTACTACTACTGCAAATACTACTACTGCAAGTACTACTATTACTACTACTGCAAATACTACTACTGCAAGTACTACTATTACTACTACTGCAAATACTAATACTGCAAATACTACTACTGCAAGTACTACTATTACTACTACTGCAAATACTACTACTGCAAGTACTACAATTACTACTACTGCAAATACTACTGCAAGTACTATTACTACTACTGCAAATACTACTACTGCAAATACTACTACTGCAAATACTACTACTGCAAATACTACGAGTACTACTACTACTGCAAATACTACTACTGCAAAAACTACTACTGCAAGTACTACTGCAAATACTACAATTACTATTACTGCAAATACTACTGCAAGTACTACTACTGCAAATACTACAATTACTATTACTGCAAATACTACTGCAAGTACTACTGCAAATACTACTACTGCAAGTACTACTACTGCAAGTACTACTATTACTACTACTTCAAATACTACTGCAAATACTACTGCAAATACTACTGCAAATACTACTGCAAATAATACTACCGCAAATACTACTATTACTACTACTTCAAATACTACTGCAAGTACTACTACTGCAAATACTACTACTACTACTGCAAATACTACTGCAAGTACTACTATTATTACTACTGCAAATACTACTACTGCAAATACTACTATTACTACTACTGCAAATACTACTACTGCAAGTACTACTACTGCAAGTACTACTATTACTACTACTGCAAATACTACTATTACTACTACTGCAAATACTACTATTACTACTACTTCAAATACTACTGCAAATACTACTGCAAATAATACTACTGCAAATACTACGATTACTACTACTGCAAGTACTACTACTGCAAATACTACTACTGCAAATACTACTGCAAATACTACTACTGCAAGTACTACGATTACTACTACTGCAAATACTACTACTGCAAATACAACTACTGCAAATACTACTGCAAATACTACTACTGCAAGTACTACTATTATTACTACTGCAAATACTACTACTGCAAATACTACTACTGCAAATACTACTGCAAATACTACTACTGCAAGTACTACGATTACTACTACTGCAAATACTACTACTGCAAATACAACTACTGCAAATACTACTACTACTACTGCAAATACTACTACTGCAAATACTACTTCTGCAAGTACTACTACTTCAAATACTACTACTGCAAATACTACGATTACTACTACTGCAAATACTACTGCAAATACTACTACTGCAAATACTACTACTGCAAGTACTACTATTACTACTACTGCAAATACTACTGCAAATACTACGATTACTACTACTGCAAATACTACTACTGCAAATACTACTACTGCTACTGCAAGTACTACTACTGCAAATACTACTGCAAATACTACTACTGCAAATACTACTACTGCAAGTACTACTATTACTGCTACTTCAAATACTACTGCAAATACTACTACTACAAATACTACTACTACTACTGCAAGTACTACTACTGCAAATACTACTACTGCAAATACTACTACTGCAAATACTACTACTGCAAGTACTACTATTACTGCTACTTCAAATACTACTGCAAATACTACTACTGTAAATACTACTACTACTACTGCAAGTACTACTACTGCAAATACTACTACTCGCATCGACACTACTACTACTGCATCACTACTACCGCAAGTACCACTACTGCACCACACTACTATTACTACTGCAAGTACTCACCACTACCACTGCAAGCACCAATACTGGTAAGTCAGCTGGTTATTAACCATACCTCTGGGGGTTGTGGGTTCAAACTACTGCAAATGAGCCAACCAGTGTGGAATCCTTGGGCAAAAGTACCACCACTGCACTGCCCACTAATGGCGCTTGAAAAAGATGGCTGCTCACTCCTGAAAAAGGATGGGTCAAATACAGAAGTCAATTTCTCCGTGTCACTAGTACACAGGTTTACTACTAAAGGCTTGCGCAAATTACCACTTACTGCTACTGCAAATACTACTACTACTACTGCAAATACGACTACTGCAAATACTACTACTGCAAGTACTACTACTGCAAATACTACTACTGCAAGTACTACTACTGCAAGTACTACTATTACTACTACTTCAAATACTACTGCAAATACTACTACTGTAAATACGACTGCAAATACTGCAAATACTACTACTGCAAATACTACTACTACTACTGCAAGTACTACTACTGCAAATACTACTACTGCAAATACTACTACTGCAAATACTACTACTGAAAATACTACTACTACTGCAAATACTACTGCAAATACTACTGCAAATACTACTACTGCAAATACTACGATTACTACTACTGCAAATACTACTACTGCAAGTACAACTACTGCAAGTACTACTGCAAATACTACTACTGCAAATACTACTACTGCAAATACTACTACTGCAAGTACTACGATTACTACTACTGCAAATACTACTACTGCAAATACTACTACTGCAAGTACTACGATTACTACTACTGCAAATACTACTACTGCAAATACTACTACTGCAAATACTACTACTGCAAGTACTACTATTACTACTACTGCAAATACTACTACTGCAAATACTACTACTGCAAATACTACTACTGCAAGTACTACGATTACTACTACTGCAAATACTACTACTGCAAATACTACTACTGCAAGTACTACTATTACTACTACTGAAAATACTACTACTACTGCAAATACTACTACTGCAAATACTACTACTGCAAATACTACTACTGCAAGTACTACGATTACTACTACTGCAAATACTACTACTGCAAATACTACTACTGCAAATACTACTACTACTACTGCAAATACTACTACTGCAAATACTACTACTGCAAGTACTACGATTACTACTACTGCAAATACTACTACTGCAAATACTACTACTGCAAATACTACTACTACTACTGCAAATACTAGCTGGTTAGCTCAACTGGTAAGTCATGGACTCTCCCCCTGGGGGTTGTAGGTTCAAATCCCCCCCGGGCAATGAGCTAACCAGTGTGGGTCCTTGGGCAAGACCCTTCACGGTCCTGCCCCCCGGGCGCCGAAAAAGATGGCTGCTCACTGCTCCTGAAAAGGATGGGTCAAATGCAGAAGTCAAATTTCTCCCGTGTGTCACTGTGTGTGAGACCAATAAAGGCTTAAGCCTAATCTTACTACTACTGCAAGTACTACTGCAAATACTACTGCAAATACTACTACTGCATATACTACTGCAAATACTACTGCAAATACTACTACTGCATATACTACTGCAAATACTACTGCAAATACTACTACTGCAAATACTACTGCAAATACTACTACTGCAAATACTACTACTGCAAGTACTACTATTACTACTACTGCAAATACTACTACTCCAAATACTACTACTGCAAATACTACTACTACTGCAAATACTACTGCAAATACTACTACTACTACTGCAAATACTACTACTACTACTGCAAATACTACTACTGCAAATACTACTACTACTGCAAATACTACTACTACTACTACTGCAAATACTACTGCAAATACTACTACTGCAAATACTACTACTACTGCAAATACTACTACTACTGCAAATACTACTACTACTACTGCAAATACTACTACTGCAAATACTACTACTACTACTGCAAATACTACTACTGCAAATACTACTACTACTGCAAATACTACTACTCCAAATACTACTACTGCAAATACTACTACTACTGCAAATACTACTGCAAATACTACTACTACTACTGCAAATACTACTACTACTACTGCAAATACTACTGCAAATACTACTACTACTACTGCAAATACTACTACTACTACTGCAAATACTACTACTGCAAATACTACTACTACTGCAAATACTACTACTCCAAATACTACTACTGCAAATACTACTACTACTGCAAATACTACTGCAAATACTACTACTACTACTGCAAATACTACTACTACTACTGCAAATACTACTACTGCAAATACTACTACTACTGCAAATACTACTACTACTACTGCAAATACTACTACTGCAAATAGTACTACTGCAAATACTACTACTGTAAATACGACTGCAAATACTACTACTACTACTGCAAATACTACTGCAAATACTACTACTGCAAATACTACTACTACTACTGCAAATACTACTACTGCAAATACTACTACTACTGCAAATACTACTGCAAATACTACTACTGCAAATACTACTACTACTGCAAATACTACTACTACTACTGCAAATACTACTACTGCAAATACTACTACTACTGCAAATACTACTACTACTACTGCAAATACTACTACTACTACTGCAAATACTACTACTGCAAATACTACTACTACTGCAAATACTACTACTACTACTGCAAATACTACTGCAAATACTACTACTGCAAATACTACTACTACTGCAAATACTACTACTACTACTGCAAATACTACTACTACTACTACTGCAAATACTACTACTGCAAATACTACTACTGCAAATACTACTACTACTACTACTACTGCAAATACTACTACTGCAAATACTACTACTACTGCAAATACTACTACTGCAAATACTACTACTGCAAATACTACTGCAAATACTACTACTGCAAATACTACTACTGCAAATACTACTACTACTACTGCAAATACTACTACTGCAAGTACTACTATTACTACTACTGCAAATACTTCTGTAAATGCTACTACTGCAAATACTACTGCAAATACTACTGCAAATACTACTGCAATACTACTGCAATACTACTGTAAATAGTACTACTGCAGTTCTCCGGGTGCTGCCCTGTGGGTGCGACGTTCTCATCAGGAGGAAGTGGTGACGGGAAATGACACGAACGCTCAGAACG
>JAVJIX010000168.1:225000-235000 GCA_036785185.1 Paratrypauchen microcephalus | reverse complement strand
ACTACTACTGCTACTACTACTGCTACTAGTACTGCAACTACTACTACTACTGCTACTACTGCTACTACTACTACTGCTACTACTACTGCAACTACTACTACTACTACTACTACTACTACTGCTACTACTACTGCTACTACTACTACTACTACTACTACTGCAACTACTACTACTACTACTACTACTACTACTGCTACTACTACTACTACTACTACTACTGCAACTACTACTACTACTACTACTACTACTACTACTACTACTACTACTACTGCTACTACTACTACTGCTACTAGTACTACTGCAACTACTACTACTACTACTACTACTACTACTACTGCTACTACTACTTCTACTACTGCAACTACTACTACTACTACTACTACTACTACTGCTACTACTACTACTACTACTACTACTGCTGCTACTACTACTATCACTACTACAAATACTAGTACAAATACTGTTCCCTGTTGAATGTCAGACTCGGGTTTGTGTAGCTCGAGGCGTTCGCCTGAACCGACTGGTCCAGACCTGCAGATCCACAAGGTCTGGAATTCAAGTCCTGGAGTCAGAGGTCAGCTAAGCCAGGACTAACCCAAGACTAACCCAGGACTAAATCAGGACTAAACCAGGACTAACCCAGGACTAACCCACGACTAACCCAGGACTAACCCAAGACTAACCCACGACTAAACCAGGACTAACCCACGACTAAACCAGGACTAACCCACGACTAAACCAGGACTAACCCAAGACTAACCCAGGACTAAATCAGGACTAAACCAGGACTAAACCAGGACTAACCCAAGACTAACCCAGGACTAAATCAGGACTAAACCAGGACTAACCCAGGACTAACCCACGACTAACCCAGGACTAACCCAAGACTAACCCACGACTAAACCAGGACTAACCCACGACTAAACCAGGACTAACCCACGACTAAACCAGGACTAACCCAAGACTAACCCACGACTAAACCAGGACTAACCCACGACTAAACCAGGACTAACCCAAGACTAACCCAGGACTAAATCAGGACTAAACCAGGACTAACCCATGACTAAACCAGGACTAACCCAAGACTAACCCATGACTAAACCAGGACTAACCCAGGACTAACCCACGACTAAACCAGGACTAACCCAAGACTAACCCAGGACTAAATCAGGTCTAAACCAGGACTAAACCACGACTAAACCAGGTCTAAACCAGGACTAAACCAGGTCTAAACCAGGTCTAAACAAGGACTAAACCAGGTCTAAACCAGGACTAAACCAGGACTAACCCACGACTAAACCAGGACTAACCCAAGACTAACCCAGGACTAAACCAGGACTAACCCACGACTAAACCAGGACTAACCCAAGACTAACCCAGGACTAAATCAGGACTAAACCAGGACTAACCCATGACTAAACCAGGACTAACCCACGACTAACCCAGGACTAAATCAGGACTAACCCACGACTAAACCAGGACTAACCCATGACTAAACCAGGACTAACCCACGACTAACCCAGGACTAACCCAAGACTAACCCACGACTAAACCAGGACTAACCCATGACTAAACCAGGACTAACCCACGACTAACCCAGGACTAACCCAAGACTAACCCATGACTAAACCAGGACTAACCCAAGACTAACCCAGGACTAAACCAGGACTAACCCAGGACTAACCCACGACTAAACCAGGACTAACCCAAGACTAACCCAAGACTAAACCAGGACTAACCCAGGACTAACCCACGACTAAACCAGGACTAACCCAAGACTAACCCAAGACTAAACCAGGACTAACCCAGGACTGAACCAGGACTCGAGCCCAAACAGACACACGTACGGGTAAATCACAGTGTGAAATAACAGACTGTGTCAGATGCCCTGCCACAGACTCGTGTGTCAGATGCCCTCCCACAGACCCGTGTGTCAGATGCCCTCCCACAGACCCGTGTGTCAGATGCCCTCCCACAGACCCGTGTGTCAGATGCCCTCCCACAGACTCGTGTGTCAGATGCCCTCCCACATGAGGAAAATAGTTGTGGATTTGAATTTTGGAGATGAAACATCAGAATGAGATCTCTGCAGAAGAGTCCACAGATTCCAGAGCAGGTCTGAACCTGTCCACACTTCATCATGTACTACAGTCCTGGTTCAGTCCTGGTTTAGTCCTGGTTCAGTCCTGGTTCAGTCCTGGTTTAGTCCTGGTTCAGTCCTGGTTTAGTCCTGGTTTAGTCCTGGTTTAGTCCTGGTTTAGTCCTGGTGTAGTCCTGGTGTAGTCCTGGTTTAGTCCTGGTTCAGTCCTGGTTCAGTCCTGGTTTAGTCCTGGTTCAGTCCTGGTGTAGTCCTGGTTTAGTCCTGGTTTAGTCCTGGTTCAGTCCTGGTTCAGTCCTGGTTTAGTCCTGGTTCAGTCCTGGTTTAGTCCTGGTTCAGTCCTGGTTCAGTCCTGGTTTAGTCCTGGTTCAGTCCTGGTTTAGTCCTGGTTCAGTCCTGGTTTAGTCCTGGTTTAGTCCTGGTTCAGTCCTGGTTCAGTCCTGGTTCAGTCCTGGTTTAGTCCTGGTTTAGTCCTGGTTTAGTCCTGGTTTAGTCCTGGTTTAGTCCTGGTGTAGTCCTGGTTCAGTCCTGGTTCAGTCCTGGTTCAGTCCTGGTTTAGTCCTGGTTTAGTGCTGGTGTAGTCCTGGTTTAGTGCTGGGTTAGTCCTGGTTCAGTCCTGGTGTAGTCCTGGTGTAGTCCTGTTTCAGTCCTGGTTCAGTCCTGGTTCAGTCCTGGTGTAGTCCTGGTGTAGTCCTGGTTTAGTCCTGGTTTAGTCCTGGTGTAGTCCTGTTTCAGTCCTGGTTTAGTCCTGGTTTAGTCCTGGTGTAGTCCTGGTTTAGTCCTGGTCCAGTCCTGGTTTAGTCCTGGTTTAGTCCTGGTTCAGTCCTGGTGTAGTCCTGGTTTAGTCCTGGTGTAGTCCTGGTTCAGTCCTGGTTCAGTCCTGGTGTAGTCCTGTTTCAGTCCTGGTTCGGTCCTGGTTTAGTCCTGGTGTAGTCCTGGTTTAGTCTTGGTGTAGTCTTGGTTCAGTCCTGGTTTAGTCCCAGTTTAGCATGGTCATTATATTTTGGCTGATTGATGTTTGTGAAAACTCTTGTTAAACACTTCTTTATCCTCCTGAAACTAGGACTAAACCAGGACTAAACCAGAACTAAACCAGGACTAAACCAGGACTGAATCAGGACTAACATCTGTGAGCACCAAAGTAATTTCCCTGTGGATCAGCAAAATTTGTGTAAGTGTAGGTCTGCACCAGAACTGAATGGAGACTAAACCAGGACTAAACCAGGACTAAACCAGGACTAAACCAGGTCTAAACCAGGTCTAAACTAGGACTAAACCAGGTCTAAACCAGGACTAAACCAGGTCTAATACAGGTCTAAACCAGGACTAAACCAGGTCTAAGACAGGACTAAACCAGGTCTAAGACAGGACTAAACCAGGTCTAAACCAGGTCTAAACTAGGACTAAACCAGGTCTAAACCAGGACTAAACCAGGTCTAAGACAGGTCTAAACCAGGACTAAACCAGGTCTAAGACAGGACTAAACCAGGACTAAACCAGGTCTAAGACAGGACTAAACCAGGTCTAAACCAGGTCTAAACCAGGACTAAACCAGGTGTAAGACACGACTAAACCAGGACTAAACCAGGACTAAACCAGGACTAAACCAGGTCTAAGACAGGTCTAAACCAGGACTAAACCAGGTCTAAGACAGGACTAAACCAGGTCTAAACCAGGTCTAAACCAGGACTAAACCAGGACTAAACCAGGACTAAACCAGGACTAAACCAGGTCTAAGACAGGACTAAACCAGGTCTAAACCAGGTCTAAACCAGGACTAAACCAGGTGTAAGACAGGACTAAACCAGGACTAAACCAGGACTAAACCAGGTCTAAACCAGGACTAAACCAGGTCTAAGACAGGACTAAACCAGGTCTAAACCAGGACTAAACCAGGTCTAAGACAGGACTAAACCAGGACTAAACCAGGACTAATCCAGGACTAAACCAGGTCTAAGACAGGACTAAACCAGGACTAAACCAGGACTAAACCAGGTCTAAGACAGGACTAAAGTAGGACTAAACCAGGACTAAACCAGGACTAAACCAGGACTAAACCAGGACTAAACCAGGACTAAACCAGGTCTAAGACAGGTCTAAGACAGGTCTAAGACAGGACTAAACCAGGACTAAACCAGGACTAAACCAGGACTAAACCAGGTCTAAGACAGGTCTAAGACAGGTCTAAGACAGGTCTAAGACAGGACTAAACCAGGACTAAACCAGGACTAAACCAGGACTAAACCAGGTCTAAGACAGGTCTAAGACAGGTCTAAGACAGGTCTAAGACAGGACTAAGACAGGTCTAAGACAGGACTAAACCAGGACTAAACCAGGACTAAACCAGGACTAAACCAGGTCTAAGACAGGTCTAAGACAGGACTAAACTAGGACTAAACCAGGACTAAACCAGGACTAAACCAGGACTAAACCAGGACTAAACCAGGACTAAACCAGGTCTAAACCAGGACTAAACCAGGACTAAACCAGGACTAAACCAGGACTAAACCAGGACTAAACCAGGACTAAACCAGGTCTAAGACAGGTCTAAGACAGGACTAAACCAGGACTAAACCAGGACTAAACCAGGACTAAACCAGGACTAAACCAGGTCTAAGACAGGTCTGGTTTACATGTTTCTGGCGTTGTCTTCTCAGGTTGACTTCTGTTACAGGAATAACCACAGACCACTTCCTCTGCGAGAGGAAGTACTGCAACTACTGCACCAGAGTACTAGTACTGCTGAACCAGTACTACTACTACTACTGCATATACTGGCAGACAGTACTGCATCACTACTGCATCACTACTGCATCACTACTGCATCAGTACTGCATCAGTACTGCATCAGTACTGTATCAGTACTGCATCAGTACTGCATATACTGGCAGACAGTACTGCATCACTACTGCATCACTACTGCATCACTACTGCATCACTACTGCATCACTACTGCATCACTACTGCATCAGTACTGCATCAGTACTGCATATACTGGCAGACAGTACTGCATCACTACTGCATCACTACTGCATCACTACTGCATCAGTACTGCATCAGTACTGCAGTACTGCATCAGTAGTGCATCATTACTGCATCAGTACTGCATCAGTACTGTATCAGTACTGCATCAGTACTGCATATACTGGCAGACAGTACTGCATCACTACTGCATCACTACTGCATCACTACTGCATCAGTACTGCATCAGTACTGCATATACTGGCAGACAGTACTGCATCACTACTGCATCACTACTGCATCATTACTGCATCAGTACTGCATCAGTACTGTATCAGTACTGCATCAGTACTGCATATACTGGCAGACAGTACTGCATCAGTACTGTATCAGTACTGCATCAGTACTGCAAATACTGGCAGATAGTACTGCATCAGTACTGCATCACTACTGCATCAGTACTGTATCAGTTCTGCATCAGTACTGTATCAGTACTGTATCAGTACTGCATCACTACTGCATCAGTACTGTATCAGTACTGCATCACTACTGCATCACTACTGCATCACTACTGCATCAGTACTGCATCAGTACTGCATATACTGGCAGACAGTACTGCATCACTACTGCATCACTACTGCATCATTACTGCATCAGTACTGCATCAGTACTGTATCAGTACTGCATCACTACTGCATCAGTACTGCAGTACTCCATGTTGGCTCTACTTTTCCCACACACAGGAAGAGCGGCCATTTTGTGTCCCTGATGTGATCTAAACTCCTGTTTCATGACAAATAATCAGATTCAAGAGTTCATTTTGTAAAGTACTGTACAAAACAAGGGACAAGGAAGTACTAGTACTTGTAGTAGCAGTACACGGAAAGCAGAATATTTGTTCTGTTCTGGTATTTTCCCTGTCGCATGACTCGCCCTGGCCTGTTGTACTTCCTGATTTACTTCCTGGTCCTGTGGCTCCTCCCCCAGAGCAGCAGGTTTGGGTGGGCGTAGTCCTGGTCCTGGTCTAGACCTGGTTCAGAGCCGGTTTTGGTCTTGGGGAGGATCTCGGGGGAGGGTTTAGCTCCTGGGGCCTGGGAGTGGCCAGGCTTTATAAAAACTCTGTGCTCTTCCTGCTCGTCTCACTTCTGCCTCTTTCTGCTGATCCTCTGAGACTCACCTGGTCAGGTACGGCACGTGCACACACACACACACACACAGAGAGAGAGAGTGCACATACACATGCACACATGCACACACACATGCACAAATACGCACACACAGGGCGCTCACAGACTCACACACCTGGAGTTGAGCCGTCAGTCTCACCTGAATTTCAGCTCAAACACGACTCAAAAAAACTAAAATATGACTCAAAAAAACAAAAACATGATTCAGAAAAATCAAAAAACACAACTCAAAAAATCAAAAACACAACTCAAAAAACCAAAAATACAACTCAAAACTCAAACAAACGTCCAAAAGCTCCAAACTGAGCGGAAAAGTCTAAATGTCAAAGTGTGAGCTGTCAAACACACGAGCAGGGCAGGGCTGCTTCCTCATTCTGCTCTTCCGCCTCAAACTGCACCAAGTACTTCTACTACACAACTACTGCACAACTACTGCACCCACTACTGCACCAACACTGCGTCTGGTACTGCGTCTGGTACTGCGTCTGGTACTGCGTCTGGTACTGCGTCTGGTACTGCGTTTGGTACTGTGTCTGGTACTGTGTCTGGTACTGTGTTTGATACTGTGTTTGGTACTGTGTCTGGTACTGCGTCTGGTACTGCGTCTGGTACTGCGTCTGGTACTGCGTCTGGTACTGCGTTTGGTACTGTGTCTGGTACTGTGTCTGGTACTGTGTTTGATACTGTGTTTGGTACTGTGTCTGGTACTGCGTCTGGTACTGCGTCTGGTACTGCGTCTGGTACTGTGTTTACATTGAACTGTGTTAATGTTGTTGGAGTTAGAGAAAAGTTTCTGCTTCTTAGTTTGACATCCAGGGTTGGATTTCCTGTTAAAGGCCACAGTTAGTCGTGGTTTAGACCTGGTTTAGTCCTGGTTTAGACCTGGTTTAGTCCTGGTTTAGACCTGGTTTACTTCTGGTTTAGTCCTGGTTTTGACCTGGTTTAGACCTGGTTTACTTCTGGTTTAGTCCTGGTTTTGACCTGGTTTAGACCTGGTTTACTTCTGGCTTACTTCTGGTTTAGTCCTGGTTTAGTCCTGGTTTAGACCTGGTTTAGTCCTGGTTTACTTCTGGTTTAGTCCTGGTTTTGACCTGGTTTACTTCTGGCTTACTTCTGGTTTAGTCCTGGTTTAGTCCTGGTTTAGACCTGGTTTAGTCCTGGTTTACTTCTGGTTTAGTCCTGGTTTAGACCTGGTTTAGTCCTGGTTTAGACCTGGTTTACTTCTGGTTTAGTCCTGGTTTTGACCTGGTTTACTTCTGGCTTACTTCTGGTTTAGTCCTGGTTTAGTCCTTGTTTAGACCTGGTTTAGTCCTGGTTTACTTCTGGTTTAGTCCTGGTTTAGACCTGGTTTAGACCTGGTTTACTTCTGGTTTAACCCTGGTTTACTTCTGGCTTACTTCTGGTTTAGTCCTGGTTTAACCCTGGTTTAACCCTGGTTTAATCCTGGTTTAGTCCTGGTTTAACCCTGGTTTAGTCCTGGTTTAGTCCTGGTTTAATCCTGGTTTAACCCTGGTTTACTTCTGGCTTAGTCCTGGTTTAGTCCTGGTTTAACCCTGGTTTATTCCTGGTTTAGTCCTGGTTTAACCCTGGTTTAGTCCTGGTTTAATCCTGGTTTAGTCCTGGTTTAATCCTGGTTTAGTCCTCGTTTAATCCTGGTTTAACCCTGGTTTACTTCTGGCTTAGTCCTGGTTTAGTCCTGGTTTAACCCTGGTTTATTCCTGGTTTAGTCCTGGTTTAACCCTGGTTTAGTCCTGGTTTAATCCTGGTTTAGTCCTGGTTTAATCCTGGTTTAGTCCTCGTTTAATCCTGGTTTAACCCTGGTTTACTTCTGGCTTAGTCCTGGTTTAGTCCTGGTTTAACCCTGGTTTATTCCTGGTTTAGTCCTGGTTTAACCCTGGTTTAGTCCTGGTTTAATCCTGGTTTAGTCCTGGTTTAATCCTGGTTTAGTCCTCGTTTAATCCTGGTTTAACCCTGGTTTACTTCTGGCTTAGTCCTGGTTTAACCCTGGTTTAATCCTGGTTTAATCCTGGTTTAACCCTGGTTTAGTCCTGGTTTAATCCTGGTTTAACCCTGGTTTAATCCTGGTTTAATCCTGGTTTACTTCTGGCTTAGTCCTGGTTTAGTCCTGGTTTAACCCTGGTTTAATCCTGGTTTAACCCTGGTTTAGTCCTGGTTTAATCCTGGTTTAACCCTGGTTTACTTTTGGTTTAACCCTGGTTTACTTTTGGTTTAGTCCTGGTTTAGTCCTGGTTTAACCTAACCTGGGAAATCCCAGGCTGCTTTCGTTCGTTCCGATCTGAAACACAGCCTGGCGACTATGGCAAGTGAGCTCTCCCGATTCTGGGAGCCAATCAGAGAGCGGGGAGGGGTGGAAAGACGGTGACTCGTACTACGCGACAAACGGAAACTTGTAGTTTGAACTGACAACTGACATGAGGCTCTGGGCTACGTATACGCCAAATGATAGACATTCATAACACCCAATAAACGTAAATGTAATAATGGTAAACCACACCTCCACTACGAGATATTCAGCAGGTGCTCCCAGACCAGATATCACCAGGCAAGTCTAAACCTGGTTTAGTGTGGTCATTATACTGTAGTTGATTAAACTCCTGTTTGTTACAATCCTATTGAAACGACTACAAACCAGGACTAAACCAGGACTAAACCAGGACTAAACCAGGACTAAACCAGGACTAAACCAGGACTAAACCAGGACTGAATGGAGACTAAACCAAGGCTAAATCAGCTCAAATGTGCTACACAACATTTGCAAATAAAAGCTCATCTGGATGAACACCTTGCATGCAGCAGGTGCTCAGCAGGCGCTCGGCAGGTGCTCGGCAGGCGCTCGGCAGGCGCTCGGCAGGCGCTCGGCAGGCGCTCGGCAGGTGCTCGGCAGACATGTCTGACATTTTTTGGTTTTATAAGGTTAAGAAAAACTTTAGTCAAACTGACGTCTCTGCATTTCACCCATCCTCCAGAACACAGGGAGAACATGCAGACTCCACACAGACACAGGGAGAACATGCAGACTCCACACAGGGAGAACATGCAGACTCCACACAGACACAGGGAGAACATGCAGACTCCACACAGACACAGGGAGAACATGCAGACTCCACACAGACACAGGGAGAACATGCAGACTCCACACAGACACATGGAGAACATGCAGACTCCACACAGGGAGAACATGCAGACTCCACACAGACACAGGGAGAACATGCAGACTCCACACAGACACAGGGAGAACATGCAGACTCCACACAGGGAGAACATGCAGACTCCACACAGACACAGGGAGAACATGCAGACTCCACACAGACACAGGGAGAACATGCAGACTCCACACAGGGAGAACATGCAGACACCACACAGGGAGAACATGCAGACTCCACACAGGGAGAACATGCAGACTCCACACAGACACAGGGAGAACATGCAGACTCCACACAGACACAGGGAGAACATGCAGACTCCACACAGACACAGGGAGAACATGCAGACTCCACACAGACACAGGGAGAACATGCAGACTGTGTCTGACTCCGTGCCTGACCCTGTTTCTGACCCTATTCTGACCCCGTTTCTGACCCTATTCTGACCCCGTTTCTGACCCTATGTCTGACCCTGTGTCTGACCCTATTCTGACCCTGTGTCTGACCCCGTGTCTGACCCTATTCTGACCCCGTGTCTGACCCTATTCTGACCCCGTGTCTGACCCTATTCTGACCCTATTCTGACCCTG